>BSBM01000877.1:1982500-2352500 GCA_027924585.1 Larix kaempferi | reverse complement strand
ACTTGGCTGCTATGGTTTTAGGTTCAGGTTGCCAAAATACATATAATACTATAAAAAAATCCATCTGATAACTAAATACATCTTATTCTATAACTTCTTCTGTTTCGAGCATGATTTTGCGTATGCTACACTAGTCCACTGCTAATGAAATTGCACACACTTTTTTTTTTCCTATGAAAAAAACATACTACTGTTATTCAATTAAAGCTGAATCAAGTAGTACAGATGTTCATCAAAAAGATATTACAATCTATCCGAAAGACCATAAAGAATGGTACTTCCTTCCCTTCAAGCTACAAAATTTTGCAAACTGGACTGAAAAACATGACTTATAAATTGTCATACAAAATTCCATAGAAAACTTAAACAAGAAAGTATTGGGAACCAAAATCCACCACCACATATTCACAAACATCCTCCCAAAATAGAAGACCTTCATCTCCTTCAATTGCCAACTTTGATAACTTGTCATCCTAAGAATTAAACTCTCGGTAAATATGATCCGACGAATATGAATAAAAAGATCTTAAGTCCTGCTGAATGCGATTGCACCAATATCTCAAATTCAGTACCTGCAAATCAAACTCAACACGAGCCCACTTGATAGTAACTCTAGAGTCACCAAAGAACTATTGCACACACTTGTAGAACTATGTGTGCAGATTCTGAATATGTAATTTTTTATTAAATCTATTATTTGTTCCTATTTTTTAGTTAATTTCAATTACACTAACATCAATATTACACAAAAAGTAGGTTATCTCTTTCATCTATAACTTTTTATTGGCTCACCTATTTTGAAAATGGAAAAGAACCCGCACAAGTACACACAAAAACCTACATCCTAAAAAAAAAACAATGTTGATTGATTATGTTAAGACCATGATATCGGGTGCTAATGCTTGGCCTAGTCATTTTAGGGATGGGTTGACTTCCTTAATTAAAAAAAAATTAAAATTAACATAAATAAATATGGAAAAATAGCACCGCACTAGAACGATCTGTTATCTACGACTGTATATAAGTTTTTAAACAAAAATCCACCATTTGAATACCAAACGAGGGGGCTAACGCAAACATATTCATTATGTTTTCTTAAAAAAATAACATACCAACCTTAGGAGAACCCCATTTTTTGGGAGTTATACTTAATTTCCATAAATAATATTTATATATTCCGGAAGGTAATATGATTGTCTATGTTTCATCTTCTTGCGCCATATTCCAAAAAGTTGTGTAGGTATCTCTAATATTGCTTTTTGACGTTCATGAGTGGCCAGCATTAGCTTGCACCAGCCCTTTAGCTCTGCCAAAAATATCAGGTGGCTAGGGCTTTAAAATTCACACTCTATTTGCAAATGCCCTTGCGATTTTTTTTTTTGGAGATTGATTTATGGTTCTGGCTTATGTGTAAAATTAGTTGCTCAAAAGTATATTGAGCCTCTTACAATTGTGGAGTGGATACAAATCCCAATCAAGTCTTTACATAACATTTCCAGCCTTTGATTTGATTGGCATTGGTTTATCTTGGAAGGTTGGTAATGGATCTAGTGTGAGTTTGGGAAAAGATCCATGGGTAGGGAGTGCCTCTGGCCATACCCTTCCAGACCATATGATTTACCATCTTCGGGAAAGAGATCTATTTACTCTTAGAAATATTGTAGATCGTTTTGCGTCTTTGCTTTTGCATCAAGGATGGTTTTGGGAAGATTATATTGGATTTAGAGGAGATGATTGAAGGCTATGGAATAATTTTATATCAAACTTATAAAACATTAATATTAGGATTAACTAGAGCCAAGACTCTTTAGTTTGGATGTTTTCTCCCACATGTGCTTATAACCCAAAGGATGGTTATATTTCTTTATTGATGGGGATAGACCCATTGTTTGCTAGTGGTGGAAGGTTGTCTAGTGGCTTAACTATTCTACTAAATCAAAGCATTTTATGTGGTTTCTTCTCTCCAATAAAGATTTGACCTAGGATGTTCTTCAACATAAAATTCATTTGGGGCATGTCCCTTCCACCTCCACCTTATTTGTGCAAGGCAGCGGAGGAATCAAACTTTCATTTAGTTGTTGAATGTTCCTATATAATTGCAGTTTGGAAAGAAATTGAATAGAGGCTAAACATAAGATTGAATTGGACAGGGAATTATATTGAGGATTATCTAAACGACTGGTGCTCCAATCAAGCATATGGAGATATTAGAGCCCTTCCTCTTATCATAGCATGGGGCATTCCGTAAGCAAGAAATAACAATTGTTTTCAAGACAAGTTTACCCCTCCCTTTCAATGTTCTTGTCAGAGTCTGGGTATCCTTAGTTATTTCCCATAGGTAAATAATATTTTTCATGTTAGATAGGTGATACAAGAAGTGATCAATCATAAGATTCCATGGGCCTATTTTGACGGTGCTCCACGGGGGGAGCCATGGGTTTATGGAGCGGGGGAAATTCTTTATCTCTTAGATAATCATTGGTTCAGCTTCAAAGTTGACCTTGGTCATTGTTCAAATAATTTTGTAGAGCTAAGTGCTCTAAGATTACTACTATGTTTGGAAGTGGAAAACAAATTAGGTGGTATTCAGATTTTTGGAGATTCCCATATTGTTTCCAATTGGTTAAATGGTAAGAACAACATACACAATTTAATGTTGGAGTCTCTGCTTCAGGAAACCTAGCGATTGAAATCTTTGATGGGCTCTGTCTCCATTGAACATATTTACAGAGAAATAAACCAAAAGGAAAATGGACTAGAACGAAATCTGGCACTACTATGCAGGTAGGGTCTTGGTATATAACTGAAAACAAAAATGAGGCTTCAAATGGTTATTTTCATTTTCCCTTCCTTGTTTCATAAAACCTTTCCAAATGCAGAGATGGTATAATCTTTGGATTCTAAAAGTCTTATTTTTTTAAAATTTATTTGTAGATGTGGTAAGGATATTTTGTATATCCTTGAATGGCTAGATCACTACTATGGTTTCTTTCACATGAGCTCGTTTTATGAAGTTGATGCCTCTTATGGGATTCGATCATGTTTCTCTGAGTTACTCAATTGTCTTTTCTATACAAAGTTTCCCTTTGATAAGTACATGATTATGGGAATTTTTTCGAGATTCACTCTTCTCTAATTGCAAAAGATATTTTGCCTTTTGAATGGCTCATTAAGGTTTTTGATGGACATGCTTCTTAGAGGGAATTTGAAAAATGTAATTATATTTTAACTAATAAAATTATGATTTAAAAAAATATATATATATATGAATCTTGATACATTAATGTTAAAATATTGAGCAATTTTAATTCATATGTATAACTAGTTTACATTATTTTATTAATTAATATAACAACAAATTAAGATTATAAACAATATCAAAGACTAAAGACATTATTAATATATAAGTAATAACTATTTTAACAAAATTGTTTTATGAAATTTAATATCACATAAACCCAATCTATATACATATGATCATGAACATAGAAGTGTAAGCAAATTTATAAAGATTTTTTTCAGTGGAAAAAAGTCGTACTATTGATATTCATAAATAACGAATCAAATAGTACAATAAACGTAAATCTTATCCAGACTTATGATAAAAAAAATATGCCAGAAAATTTACAAATGTTTCTGCATTTTCACTCTATGTTCCATAGATGATTTGCCAAACAAAACAACAACAAAGAGCACATTCAGCAAGTGCTAAAATGTGCTTCACATCAAACTTGATCATACATGTTGACCATTCCCTTATCACTGCAATGATCTCCATAAATTCTTCCCAATAGAAAAACCCTTCAGTTCCTTCATGTGCTTCCTTAGATAGATTGTTTGCAATCATGTTGAATTGCTGATAGATGTGTTAAAAAGAAATATCTTTAAAAAATTGGATTTTTTTCACGAACTCTGCAACATCACCGATGTAAAGTAATGATATCCAGCTTATATTCTTTGAGAGCCCATTTTATAGTTACCATTGAGTTTCTAAAGACAATCAGCTCCTGTAATCCCATGATAGCAGCAACAGAAATAACACACCATAACCAAGAAACTCAGCTTTAGTGTTTGTTCTCATTCCACAATTCATCTTAAGAGTAAAATAATGATCTTTGTTGAGGTGTATCACACCCCAAGAGCACATGCTCTATTAAAAAACTAAAATAATTTATAAATTAATCAATTGTAATCTATTTCAAATTTTAAAAAATTGATTGTTTTTAATTGTTATATTAAAAAAGTTCAATATATTATTACCTATTTTTTTATACCTAACTTACCCATGTTCCGATGCTCTAGCACCATGAAAAACTCCAAACTCTTCTCAGAAAAGCTTCTAATGTAAAACAGAATGCCTATTCCATGAGCTGTGTTTCTGTTTTTACTTGTTCCAGGGGCATGCAACTTAGCATAGATTTATATAACCAAACAATTTCCTTGAACCATAAGAATATTCTTCAAACAAATCTGGTTATCAATTAATTTTACATAAATAAACATACAATCTCGTTTAAAAAATCAACGATAAGATTGATAAGATTATTCGAGGCACCGGTTTTATTCAGTAGTCATAAATGCATGACGGTTCGGTTTTACTCTAAAGGCTGAAATGAATCCACTCCGACTTGCTGGGAATACCTCCATTCACAACGGTGAGCAGGTAGTAGCCCGAAGGAGCCACCAACGGGCTAGGCGGAGCAGTTAAGCCAACTAAATATTCTCCATATATTATGGAGTTCACAATTTCTGAGGCCGCAAGTTTCAGCATTCTCTGGTTCATGGACATCGAGTGCGTGTTGAAAGGAGGGGCATATACATGAAATTCTATGTTCTCTCTCTGCAGGTTCAAAACAAAGAAAGAAACGCTGAATTGCGACCCGTATTTGATTTCTCTCGACGAAATATCATTGATAATGGCCCTCTGTTGATTGTAGACGGGATCCAGATAGTAAGGAATGTAGGCTTCCATTCTCAGCTCAGTGGGGAATGGCTTGCCGCCCAATCTATATTTCACGTTCGGGTTACTCCCGGACACTAAAACCCGCCCGTCGGGAAGCACAATAGCAGTGGAATGATACATTCTGGGGATTGTAGAGGCAGCCATAGTCCTGAACCTTTTACCAATGGCTTCGCTATGGTTGTAGAGTATCGGATGCAATTCAGGAACCCGTCCATTTACCCACCCGGCGGTGCCATTTTTAGCACCGTTGATTATGAGAAGGTGCCCCGTGGGAAGTATGAGCATGTCGCCCATGACTCTTGGCCCGGGCATGCGCTCCATCTGCCATTGCGGATTCTCAGAGGTGATCTCCATTCGCCCACAGCTGCTCAAGGCCCGTGGGAACGTCTTTTCATGGCGGACCTTCGTGTAAGCTTCCGGAATGGCTCCGCCGCAGATGATAATCTCCAACTTCTGGAAATTATCAGCAGAATCGAGCGGAAGCAGAGCGGAAGAAGCCGACGAGGGATAGCTCCGGACGCCCCCACCCGGCATGGTCGGGAACGTTTTCACAACCTTGTTTTTCTTGTAATCCAAGATAATGGAATCGTTATTGGCAAAGATAAACAGGTTGCCATCGGGAACAAGATACAAAAACGGATACAGATTGTTCTCCACTCCCACCACGTTGGTCTTCTGCAAGAATGGAAGTTTATAGGCCCTCTTGTCGGAAGGGTTTCTTGGTATGAATTCGTAACTAAACGATCGCCGCCCGCCCACGACGATGGCCCGACCGTCCGGCAGAATTTGGTTGCTCGAATACCATCTTTTTGTAAACAGCTGCGTCTTGGATTCGTGCCAGTCACAGGTTGAATCGGAGCAAGGGGTGAAGTAACGCACAACTTTTTCTCCTTTATTCCACCCGCCTGTCTGGACGAGTGTCCCGTTGCTCATGAACGAACCCGACGAACAAAATGTGTCCGTCAAAAGGCTCAGCGGTCTCACCTTATTCTCAGCGATGTTGTACTCCGCCGAATGTGTCCAGCAACCGTCCGGCCTGGGCTTCCCCAAGTCTTCGGCCGGGCAGCCTTGTTGGGTCTGATCGAACATGATAACAGTGTCGAGGTGCGTAAGCGTTACGTGCATTGCAGAAAGCCCCGGGTCTTTCAGTAGAAGCTCCCATCTTCCTACCTCACTCTTCTCCACCTGCTTCCCTCCAATCCAACCGATCAAATTTAAGTATGTTATGATCAACACTGCCGAGATATAAGATCTCTGCATTTTCTTCAATTAAACCAATACTCCCCCACAATCGATCTCATAAAATTCGATCTCGAAAAGTTTGAAGGCACTTTCTCCAGGCAGGGAGCCTTTCTATGGATGCTTAACCAAAGACCAGACGTGGTCTTAGGCAAAGCACCCACTGTCTTTCTGTGGCCTAACAGAATCTATGAGAAAAATGATGATGAATTTTGGGATTTTATAGAATGGAAGGCCTGGAAAAATGATGATAACAGCAACAAAAACCGACTTCTACGAACAGAAAACGATTATTGCTGATCGAAAGCAACGCGAGTAGGGCCTTGATAGGAAGAGTGCAGCTTGTGAGATCCATCTTCTCCGGGATCATATAATGTTTTGGGATAGTACAGTTTTCATGGCCGAAACCAAATCAAGAAAATTATTTTCAGTGCTTGTCTCCCGGTGTTGTTAACTGACTGTGAATAGGATGATCCTGCCTCCGTTAATCTGTAGGCCGATCGATAAACGCGATCATAAATTGAGCAAAAAAATACGAGGCTAAAATCCATTTTCGTATCTATCATTGTTAAATTTAGCTATGGTCTACCGATCGAATATATGTTTGCGAAGAAAGGTTTGTTTGTAGAAATTCGGCCGGAAATTTTCCAAACTTTGTTTCAAATTATTAGTTGATATGCTTTTGCTAAGTCTGAACTCTATTTCAAATAAGAAAAAAGTGAGAAATAATAACAACAAGAAGCAATACCCCTGCCGGCCGTTTTTGGATCGACATAGCTGACAAAAGGTAATGTAAATCAATTGAAGAGCTTGATCTTCAAATCATAAACTTTTAGGGCCTTGTCTTGGGTAATGGCCAAGTCAACAATTGATTTGATCCTGGGATAAATTTGGAACCTATACACAAAGATGGAAGCACAGCTGGAAGAGAAGATGCCTCCTATCCCTAAGTTACAACAATGAAATTTAAATTTAAATTCAACCATAGAAAGCTACGGATTAATAAGATTTAATTATTGTAAAGATAATGTTGTATTCAAACTAAAATGGTCAAATGGTCTTGACCACAGCGGGAAGAGAAGATGCCTCCTATCCCTATGTTACAACAATGAAATTTAAATTTAAATTCAACCATAGAAAGCTAGGATTAATAAGATTTAATGATGGTAAAGATAATGTTGTATTCAAATTAAAATGGTCAAATGGTCTTGACAAAGGATTTGGTGGAGTTACATGGATTTCATTTTATTAACTACTCAAGTATAATTCTGATTCTGTTAAGACATCTTAAAACTTGGAAACCATGATTAAAATATGAAACTATTTGATTTTAAAGTTTATGGCTTGGAATCCATGATTAAAATATGACACTATTTTATTTTAAAGTTGAGCGGGGAGGGAACTAACACATAATGGAAGCAACACCATGATCCAGAAAAAGATTTCAGAGGATTGAGAGAACCAACCAACACACAGCTGCCCACAATAGTAGACTTGGCAAAGATGCCTCGAAGCCGAGGTGAGCAAGTGGATGGTTGGCAGAATCGCTAAAGAAAGCTGACCTTCCATGGATTACCTATCAACACATATCTCTTAGATCACCTATAAATACATATTCTTTGATCTAGGAGATTGCTATCAAATTTTTCCTCATCAAGGGCACAAGAATAACCACACCATACACAAAAATTTCCTCATCGAAAGATCAACCAAACCATAGCAATCCATGGCCTACACAGTTGATGGAGAGCATGACTGGCTGTTCAAGGTTGTGCTCTTGGGGGACAGTGGTGTAGGAAAAACGAACTTGTTATATAGGATGATAGCTTCAAAGAGAACTTGAAGCCAACTCTATTGCATCAAAGAGATTGATGGAAAAATCATCAAGCCTTAGTTCTGGGACACTGCGGGTCAAGAAAGGTACGTAAGACACAGATCAAACATAACTCCGTCATCTTGTTTTTCATTTTTCTTTTCTCTTTAAAGGAAAAATTGGAAGGCAACTCTCCTCACTATCTTGAGTTGATGGTGGCGATTAATTAGGTTGCTGACTCCAAAGCGATATTTAGTGAGGCAGCTAATAGATCCATAAATTTATACACGTTGTAGGATATTGAGTAAACAGTCAATAGTTTCTGGATTGGGTAGAATTATGTACCTGGGTTGTGTTATCGAAACTTCGCCAATTCGTTTAGGCCGAATCACTGGTTCAAATTCAAATCGTGTATGATCAACAACTAAACAATCGACGCAGTGAACAAGTGGCAAGGGTGTTAAATGTCAAAGGTGTATTGTACTCGATAAATGTGCAATGTGTATGTGATAAATGGCATTCAAATCGCCCTGACTGAAAATTTTCCATGGGCCAAAACCCTAGGGGCACATTTCCATGACATAGTTCTGCAGTAAATAGAGTGAAACTACGATTCAGCCAGTTTTTATAACTAGATCTAGGGAACAATGGCACCAATACACAGGGATAAATATTACCTACCTCGGCATATAACACGCATCAATTGGCACCCCCTATATCTATCAACTCAGCAATGGAATGCACTAAACCATAGCTAAAACTTTGGAAACCTGCAAAAATTGAACACATACGTTAATTAACCAAGATTTATGTAAATGCTTCAACACTTAAATTTTGAAAGAAGACTTTAAAATGACAATTTTAAAGAGAGCACATAAACATAAAGAATGTAAATCATAAAGATGTAAACCATAATGACAATCGATGATAACGGAGTTCATCCATAAAGGATTATTAATTTATTCAAATGCTGTAAATTATATCAATGTTGAGGACATTATGAAATTTGGGTTGTTTTATGCAAAAATAGATTGAATTTCAGAGTGTCCTAGGCATTGATGTAATTTGTACAATTTGAATAAATTAATAGAAACGGTCTCACTGGAAGGGGCCCGAAGATATAGTCCTTTATGGACGAACTCCAATATTAGCTGCTGTCTCAGATTATGGTTTGCATTCTTTATGCTTATGTGCTCTCTTTAAAATTGTCATTTTAAATTCTTTTTTCAAAATTTAACTCTTGAATCATTTACACATAAATATGGGTTAATTAACTATCATGCAAATTCAGATCATGTTTGGTATCAGAGCCTCCTTAACCATGGATTTGTGTGTGTGAATGATTACTAGGGCCAAGCTTAAGGAAGGAGAAGGAGAACTTGTGCCTTTTGATCCAGAAATTGAATGTACAATCCGAATGAAGAAAATGGCAAATGATGATGCTCGTTCAAAGCACAATAAGGCTTTCCATAAAGCCTTCTATAGAATGTCAAATATGGTTCAGAAGTTGTTTGCAGATTACCAAGAAAGGCTAGAAAAGAAGGAAAAGGAGAAAGCAAAAGCAGAAGACAATGCTTTTGTAAATCAAGGAAATGGAGGAGATCCACCTGAATCTCCACCTTCAAGTTCAAGTTCAAGTTCTAATTCAGTTATGTTGCTTCTTCTCATTCTCATAATTCAAATTTCATCAGAAAGATGTTGCTAATATGCCATTATTAAATCTTGATGTAAAATTTGATTTACCTAAGGTGATTTCTAAGCATACTAAAATTGATACTTTATTTGATAGTGGATTACAAGCTAACTTGATTTCAGAAGAGATAGTTAAAATTCTTGGTTTGCAAACTAAGTCACATCCAAAACCATATCCACTTGGTTGGGTATGTGAAAATGCACAACTACAGGTTACTAAGCAGTGTAGACTCAAGTTTGCAATAACTTCTGGATTTATAGATGAAGTTGATTTGGATGTGGTCCTATTGAATATCCGTGGTATTGTATTAGGTAGCCCTTATCTTTATGACATGAAAGCAATATTTTATAGAGAAGAGAACAAGTACCAGCTTACCAAGGATGGTGTTAAGTACATTGTGTTAAGTTTAGCCTAATTTCACAAGCAAGATCACCGAAAGAAACACAATCACAAGATAGACAAAGATTTACCCTGGGAAACCCTCATGGGGTAGAAAACCTAGCAAAGCTTTCCTCAATATAGATAATCAACCAATACAAAGATGTAAACCCAAACAAGAGGTCCTTCTCCTACTACGCAAATCTCTCTCTCTCTTATGCGTCAATCACAAGTGAGTGAATGAATGAGATAAATGAGGAACACACCTCCTCTATTCAATACTCAACTCCTAACTGACTTTTCACCCTAGCAGGGCCGACCTCTCCTAGGAGAGTCTAATAACCCCTAAACAACTAACTCAGGGCCGACCCCACAAGGGATATCTAATAACCCTAGTTACCACACTCTCTCGGAGGAATAAACATCTTTGGATATACAATAGGGTCTCTACGGAGGAATGAAACATCTCCGGAATAATAAAATACAAATATAATATTCTTAAAAGTTACAATATTTCAACACTCCCCCTTAAGGAGAAGGATATTATAACAACATCTGCAGGAGCAAGGAGTCATCAACTACATAGTACATGTTACATCTATAAATCATTGGAAGCTTTCTTCAGACATCATCAGTAACTCAAACAGTTACCGGAACATCTTCAAGATCTTCAATACTGGATCTTCATCTTCTGTAGCACTCGAACAGCTACAACAACATCATCATCTAGATCTCTCGATCAACATCATCAGCATCTGGATCATCTCGATCAACAGCATCATCATATGGATCTCCCGATCAACAGCATCAACATCTGGATCTTCTCGATCAACAACATCAACATCTAGATCCTCTCAATCAACATCATCAACATATGGATCTCTCGATCAACAACACCAACATCTGGATCTCCCGATCAACAACATCAACATAGCAGCATACTCTGCAATACACATGATCCTTCCTTTCAGAATTACGGGATCATTCTCATCACAATAAATATTTAAGACTATCCTTCCTTTCGGAATTACTGGATTTACTGTCTAGGGATGATCAATCCCATCACAATCAACATTTAAGACTATCATTCCTTTTAGAATTACTAGATTTACTGTCTAAGGATGATTAGTCCAATCACAATCAGCATTTAAGACTATCCTTCCTTTCGGAATTACTGGATTTACTGTCTAAGGATGATTAGTCCAATCACAATCAGCATTTAAGACTATCCTTCCTTTCAGAATTATTGGATTTACTGTCTAAGGATGATTAGTCCAATCACAATCAACATTTAAGACTATCATTCCTTCCAGAATTACTGGATTTACTGTCTAAGGATGATTAGTCCAATCACAATCAACATTTAATACTATCCTTCCTTTCAGAATTACTGGATTTACTGTCTAAGGAATATTAGTCCAATCTCAATCAACATTTAAGACTATCCTTCCTTTTAGAATTATTGGATTTACTATCTAAGGATGATTAGTCCAATCTCAATCAACATTTAAGACTATCCTTCCTTTCAGAATTACTGGATTTACTGTCTAAGGATGATTAGTCCAATATCAATCAACATTTAAGACTATCCTATCACGTACATTTTGAACCAAGCGTTCAAGGACGGTGCAGTCCTATCATGTACATTTTGAACCAAATGTTCAGGGATGATGCAGTCCTATCATGTACATTTTGAACCAAATGTTCAGGGACGATACAGTCCTATTATATCCATAAAGTCTAAGGACCATACATCGACCTCATCATCGGTATCATTGACCTCATCGTCAATATCATCAATACAGGTATCCACATCATCGACCTTACTGTTGATGTAGGCAATATCATCATCAGCGACCACATCACTCCCCCTTTCGAGGAGGGTCCTTCTGAACTACACCAAGCTTGTCTCGGAAATACTCAAACTTTACTCGAGACAGAGGTTTGGTCAATATATCAGCAACTTGTTCGTCAGTTCTCACATACTAGAGCTTGATAGCTCCGTTCTGCACCATATCTCGTATATAGAAATATCGGATCTCTATGTGCTTTGACTTATCATGGAACACTGGATTCTCTGTCATCTTGATACAACTTTGGTTATCACACAGGATCACAGTGGGGTCCATCTCTAAGTCAAACAATTCTGATAATAATTTCCGAACCCATATCGCTTCACAACTAGTAGAGCAAGCATATATATATTCTGCTTCAGCTGTGCTGAGAGCCACACTAGACTGCTTCCTGATGAACCATGAGATCATGGCAGATCCCAGAAAATAACATCCACCCGATGTGCTCTTCTTGTCTAATACACTTCCTGCCCAATCAACATCTGTGTAGCCATACAATATGAAGTCATGATCTCCAAGATAACATAGACCAAAATCTATCGTACCCTTTAGGTACCTCATCACATGCTTTGCAGCTATTAGGTGAACTCGTCTAGGCTCCACTAGATACTGACTCAAGGTGTTCATCGCAAAGCATATATCTGGCCTGGTATTCGTCAGATACATTAATGACTCAATAATTTGTCTGTATAGAGTCACATCCACTAACTCTGAAGAGTCATCAACCAACAACTTCAAGTTCGAATCCATGGGAGTGGCCATGGCTTTACATTCCAACATATCAAATCTTTTCAAGATTTCCATAGCATACTTTCCCTGGTTGAGAAAGATTCCTTCTGGGCCTTTCCATACTTCCAGACCTAGGAAGTAATGCATCAATCCGAGATCTTTCATCTCAAACTCTGATGAGAGCTTCTTCTTGCACTCGACAATCTGTTTCCCATTTCCAGTCAGAAATAGATCATCCACATACAGTAGCAATATGAGAGGTTCATCATCCATAACCTTGAGATAAAGATTAGGATTAGCTTTACTTTTGGTAAATCCCAAGCTTGTCAAGAAACTGTCAGTTCTTCCATACCAAGCTCTAGGAGCTTGTTTCAACCCATACAAAGCCTTCTTTAGTTTGCATACATGGGTTCTTCTATCTTCAACCTCAAATCCTTATGGTTGTTCTATGTACACTTCTTCTTCAATCACACCATTCAGGAAGGTTGTCTTCACATCCATCTGGTGCAATTCCCACTTCATCATGGATGCAAGTGCCATGATGGTTCTAATGGAAGTGTACCTTGCAACTGGTGCAAATGTCTCTTCATAGTCAATTCCCTCTTTCTGAGAGAATCCTCTGGCCACAAACCTTTCCTTATATTTTTCAATGCTACAATCTGCAACATGCTTTATCTTGTATATCCATTTGGAGGATACCACACTTTTGGATTTTGGTTTGAGAACTATATCCCAAACATCATTCTTCATTATTGAATGGTACTCCTCAGTCATTGCCTCTACCCACTCTTTCTTATGAGATGCCTCTTCATAACTAGTAGGTTCTTGGTCTACGAGATCACACATCAAATCCATATAGTTGGAGAATGAATTTGGTTTCTTGCTTACTCTAGCGGATCCTTCAGGAGCTCCATATTTTTCTGCTCCTAGTATGATGTCTCTTTCCCATGATGTCTTTCTCTTTCTTGATATGTTCATGGTAGGGGGTTCTTGTGGTTCTATAATGTCATGGTCTTTAGGTGTTACATCTTCAGGGATAGGTACAAATTCTATAGTTCTGGGAGGTGTATCTTCTTCATATACTTCTTCATACTGGCACTTCCTAGATCTCTTGAGAGCTGCCTCCTCATCAAATGTCACATCCCTGCTTATTTCCATATGATGGAATCTTGGGATATAGATTCTGAATGCTTTGGATGCTTCACAATATCCAACAAATATTCCCTTCTTCCCAAAAGGATCCAACTTGGTCCTCTTTTCTTTTGGAATGTGAGTGTATACTGGGCATCCAAATATCTTGAGGTGGCTTACCTCGGGCTTCTTCCCCGTGAACACTTCTTCTAGGGTCTTGAAATCAAGAGCACTATGAGATAGTATATTCTGCACATAGACTGTTGTCCTGGCTGCTTCAACCCATAGATACATAGGTAGGTCTTGATCATGTATCATTGTCTTTACTGCTTCCATGATGGTTCTATTCTTTTTCTCTGCAACACCATTTTGTTGAGAATTGTAGGGAGTGATCAGTTCCCTCTTGATTCCAGCTTCTTTGCAAAAGACTTCAAAATCCTTTGAAGTATATTCTCCACCATTATTTGTCCTGAGTATCTTGATCTTCTTTTTTGAATGATTTTCTATCAAGGTCTTGAATTCCTTGAACTTTCCAAAGACTTCATCTTTTCCCTTTAGGAAATATATCCAAGTCTTCCTTGAGTATTCATCAATAAATGTAAGGTAATATTCATACCCACTCAAGGATGTGGATGGCATTGGTCCACATACATCTGAATGAATCAATTCCAAAGTACTCTTAGTCTTAGTTTCACTATTTGGAAATGGATTCTTGATAATCTTCCCTTTTGCACATCCTTTGCATGTGCCATCATGATCAATCTTCAAATCTGGTAGTCCTATAACCACCTTGCTCACATGAGGTAGTGCTTTGTAGTTAATGTTAGCAAGTCTCCTATGCCATATCTCACTTGGGTTAGTGGCTTCATGAACAAGGGTAGCTTTTGGATGACCCTTGAGTTTGTATAGACCTCCTTCCTCTTGACCAATAACAATTGCATCCCCAATTGATTTTCCTTTGGGCCACATGAGTACTTGTCCATCTATGAATGAAACCCTATAACCTTTCTTATCTAATGCTGAGATAGAAAGAAGGTTCTTCTTCAAGCCTGGTACATATAATATTTCCTTCATCTTCAATGGAGTTCTAGAATCAAGCTTGTAACTTGCTTCACCAACTCCCTTGATGGGATATTGATAGTCATCTCCTAAAGATACCTTATGTGGAAAGGTCTTCTCTTCAGGTTTTGAGAGAGTCTTCTTTTGTCCTATCATGTGCTTTGAAGCACCACTATCAATAAGCCATGTGTCTTCTCTAGGTGTTACAGACCCAGAGAGTGTAGAGAATAGAACATACTCTTCTGCATCTTCTTATTCTACTTTAGCTCTTTTCCTTTGAGGTCTTTTCTCTTCTTCATCTTCACTATCATCTTCTGCTAGATGTGCTTGATGTCTTTTGTGGTGGAAACTCTTTTTCTTCTTTGAAGGACAATCCTTAGCAATGTGTCCTATTTTGTGACAAATGGAACATTGGAATTGTGAGTAATCTCTTCTTTGATTGGTTCCTATTCTCTTTTGAAATCTTTGTAGAGGTTGAGACTCCTTGTGATTATCCTTCTTGAAGTTGGATTGAATCCTTATTCTCTTGGTGTGGGTGGCCAAAGCTTGGTCATCTTCTTTGAGCAAAGCTTCTCTATTGGCAACCCTAGCTTCTTCTTGAATGCAATCCTCCCATTCCACATCAAACTTCATGCTTTCTTTTCTGGCACACATGGTTTGGACAAATGATTCCCAAGGTCTAGAGAGACCATTGAGAGACCCTTGCTTTCTTCATCAAGTTTGTCTCCAATAGCTTCTAGTTGTTCTTTGAACTGGGAGACCCTTGTGAAGTAATTTTGAATAGATTCTCCTTGATTCATCTTAGTGCTCTTCAACTGAGATCTTAGGTCCATCTTCCTATTGATGTTCCTTCCTTCATACATTCTAGATAGGGCATCATACATATCCTTTGGGGTCTTCTTGAATGCCACTTGGGGAATCAAGTGGTCTTTGATAGAATCAACAATGATTCTCTTTTCCCTAATCAAGTCCTTCTTATACTTCTCTTTGGCTTCATCTTCCGCAGGTTCTGTAACCTCATCTTTGATATACTGGAGAAGATCATTCTCTTCAAGAATGAGACCAATCCTATATTTCCATGCTCGAAAATTCTTATACCCTCAAGCTTGCCTTCAAGCTTAGTGCTTGGAGCCATCTTATCCAGGAGGTCACATAAATTGAATTTTCTCAAAAGATAGGATAACACTTACCAGGAGATGTGCTTGATTTAATTGAGATAACTAATGAACTCTACTTCTGGAAAAATCAACCTTTCACCCTTCAAATCTAATCAGCAACTTTCAGATCTGCAATAGAATTTTTGGTTTTCTGGTTCGCACTTTTTATGGTTTACGGGTGTAGAGGTGCGCACTTTTTTTGGTTGACTGGTTTTCTGGTGTAGAAGTCAAAATAGGGTTTGACAAAGCCCATGGTTCTACCCACTCAAAAAGTTTGATCTAGGGCTCAAAACTTCGATTTTGAGGAGGGCTATCCAGCCATGCAATCAGATTCCAAAAATTCCAACTTTTGCAAAAACCCTAATTTTCACTAGAGGGGGAGAGAGAGGTATTTTCACCGTGTGAAAGATGTCCTATTTAGGCTATCTCTGATACCATGTTAAGTTTAGCCTAATTTCACAAGCAAGATCACCGAAAGAAGCACAATCACGAGATATACAAAGATTTACACTGGGAAACCCTCATGGGGTAGAAAACCCAGCAAAGCTTTCCTCAATATAGATAATCAACCAATACAAATATGTAGACCCAAACAAGAGCTCCTTCTCATGCATATCTCTCTTTCTCCTATGCGCCAATCACAAGTGAGTGAATGAATGAGATAAATGAGGAACATACCTCCTCTATTTATACTCAACTCCTAACTAAATTTTCACCCTAACAGGGCCGACCTCTCCTAGGGGAGTTTAATAACCCCTAAACAACTAACTCAGGGCCGACCCCACAAGGGAGATCTAATAACCCTAGTTACCACACTCTCTTAGAGGAATAAACATCTCCGGATATACAATAGGGTCTCTGCGGAGGAATGAAACATCTCCGGAAATAATAAAATACAAATATAATATTCTTAGAAGTTACAATATTTCAACACATTGTTCAAGCTCATCATATGAAAACTAATCTATCGTTGGTTTATGCAAGTCAAATGAAGAGATTAGTAAATTCTAGTAATATTTTTGTTCTCATGATTGTTAAAGCTAAATATGTTGATAAGAATGATGCATTTAAAGGTTTTGATCCTAAACTTAAAGATGAATTGGTTAAGGTTGTTGGTAATTTTGATGCAACATTCTAGGAACCTAATGGATTACCTCCTAAAAGAGAAATACAACATGAGATCCATTTGCAGCAAGATGCTCCTCTTCCGAATATTGGTATGTATCAGTATTCAGTGATCGAAAATACAGAGATCAAGAAGCAGGTTCAAGAGTGGCTCGAGTGAGGGGACATTCGACTAGTTCCTCTCCCTGTGGTTCACCAATTGTTTTGGTACCAAAGAAAGATGGTATATGGTGCATGTGCATGGACTCCCGAGCATTGAACATAATCATGGAAAAGGATCGATATCCTCTTCCCCATATTGATGACATTTTGGATCAGTTAAAGAATGCAATTTATTTCACCAAGTTCGACTTAAGAAGTGGTTATCATCATATCAGAATCCATGACAATGATATATGGAAAATTGATTTCAAAATGAAACAGGGTTTGTATGAATGGATGGTTATTCCCTTTGGGACTTGTAATGCTCCCGCAACCTTCATGCGGGTTATGGATGATGCATTTAGGCCATTCATTGATGATTTTGCAATAGTCTACTTAGATGACATTCTTATATTCAATCGAACTTGGGAGGTTCATGTCAACCATGTTAAGAAAGTACTAGATGTTTTAGCAAAGGAGAAATTGTATTTGAAGATGTCCAAATGTGAGTTTGGAAAGTCAACTTTGGTTTATTTAGGCCATATTGTAGGGGGTGGTGAAATGAAGATTGATCCCTCTAAAGTTGAGTTCATTCAAAATTGGCCCAAGCCTAATAATGTAAGAGAAGTTAGAAGCTTCCTAGGAGCATCCCAATACTTAAGGAAGTTTATTGCTAAATTTTCGTTTATTTCTTCTCCTTTACATGCTTTGGCAAGTGTGAAATAAGTCATTCAGTGGGGAAGAAAAGAGCAGAAAGTATTCAACACTTTGAAATAAAAGATCATCACAGCTCCAGTACTCGCATTTCCATATCTACAACAACCATTCGAGATTGAAACCGATGTTAGTGGTTATGCTATGGGGACATTTTTAATGTAACATAAGAAACCAATCTAATCTCATTCTGAAATATTTTCTAAAGTAGTAGCTAACTATCCCACATATGATAAAGAGTTGTATGCATTAGTACAAAGTGTGAAGAAGTGGAAACATTATCTAATGGGTAAAGAAACAATCATACATATTGATCATCAACCATTACAATATCTTCAATCACAAACTAAGCTACAACAATCAAGACATTTCATATGGATGGGGTTCTTACAACAATTTCACTTATTCATTAAATATAAAAAGGATATTAAAAATAAAGTAGCAGACATGTTATCAAGACCTCCGATCAATGCATTTGTTATCTTGCAAAATAGTCCATTGGCTCATGAAAGTTACATTGAACAATATGCTCAAGATGAATACTTCAAAGGCGTTTATGAATATTTAATGCATGACACACAAACTGAATAATTGTATTATCATATTCATGATTAGTTATTATATCATCTTATCAAATTTTTTATTCTATGGAGGGAAAGAGTTCATGTAATTAGAGAAGCTCATACTTCTCTTATATCTAGTCACTTTGGTGTAGGAAAGACAATAACTTAGCTTTAGAGGTATTGTTATTGGCCTCAGATGAATGAAACTGTATCCAAATATGTAAAGGGATGTGTTATGTGTGCTACAAGTAAGCCAAGTAACAGAAAATTGGGCTTGTACACTCCACTCCCTGGACCTTCTTGTCCATGGGAAAGTGTGTCTATGGATTTTGTGAGAGGGTTTCCTATGTCCAGGAAATGTCATTATTACTTGTATGTGGTTTTGGATAGGTTCAGTAAAATGTGCATCTTCATGCCTTGTAAAAAGAAGATCATAACACAGTTGATTGCTCAATTGTTCTTCTAGTGTGTTTGGGCTCATTTTGGGTCACCCACTTCTATTGTATCTGATAAGGACTCCCACTTTCTTGGGAATTTTTGGTCGTCTTTGTGGGAACTTATGGACACTAGGTTGAAGAAGAGCATTGCCTTTCATCCAAAAACAGACAGTCAGACTAAAGTAATCAATCTGACAGTGGTACATATACTTTGAGGATATTGTTGTATGCATCCTAACCTTTGGGATGAATAGTTGCATTATGTACAACATGCTTACAACCATGACATTCACTCTTCTACTCAAAGGTATCCATTTGAGACATTTTTTGGATATTTTCCAAAGTCTCCTTTAGAATTAGTTTATGGGAAATATTATGTGGAAGATGGACAAGTTGATGCAGACAAGGCCTTGAATTTCATCTAGCAGTTCCAGTTGGTACACCATGCATTGTACATAAACAATTGGAGAAGAGCAAAGCCAAGTACAAGACCATGCATGAAAAGCATCGAGTGGATCATCGTTTCCAAATTGGTGATCAATTTTGACTTCATATCAACAAGGATTGACTTAAAGGTGAAGGTAAAAGCCTTAAACCACTCAAGTATGGACCCTTCACAATTTTGGACAAATTTGGTAACAATGCTTTCTAGTTATATTTACCTCCATACATGCATATGTATTCCATTGTGAATGTGGAAAACTTGAAATTGTATGAGCCTCAAATGATCATGGATCAAGAGGAGAACGTACATGTTCCTTCTGTAGATGATTTTGCATCTGAGTATCTTGATGAGTTGCAGGAAGACATCATTCTTGATAGAAGAATAATGACTTCACAAAGAGGGGATGTGGAATACCTTTGTGTGGGTCTGAAAGGAATGCATCCAAACAAAGCATGATGGATAGAGACTGGAAAGGTGAGGGAGCTATACCCTAACCTATTTACTAAATAATTTTAGGCTTTTGGTAGTACAAAAGCTTCCAGTGGGGAGTTTTGATCTAGGAGGATCTCCCAAGATGACCAAAAAATAAAAATCTTCAAATGTTTAACAGAAGCATGTCGTTGCATAGGGATCGCTGAGAGATTTTCGACGACACTCATTTCTTCAAAAAAAATATTTCGGACATGGAAGATGTCACGTTCTAAAATTTAAGCAAAACATGTAAATG
The DNA here is from genome assembly GCA_027924585.1 of Larix kaempferi. NCBI lineage: Eukaryota > Viridiplantae > Streptophyta > Pinopsida > Pinales > Pinaceae > Larix > Larix kaempferi. The sequence goes on along the minus strand of BSBM01000877.1, from coordinate 2,332,333 downwards.
GAAAAAGGGGGTGCCATGTGGCATGTATGGCATTGACGTGGCATGCTCACAGAGCACCACTTGGTAAGTGATTTGGAAGGTGATGTGGTAGATCAGTATGATGTGGACCTATTATCTTTCAATGCGTGGAAATTTTATTGCATATGTGACAAGAACGTGGACTAATTAAATTCCGCCATAGAACAGTCTAATTGGACACAAGGTGGTTGTGCTTACCAAAAAATATGGAGGTCAGGGAGATCGAACCCCTCAACTCCTGCCCGTTCAAATTCCTTACCTCCACACGCCCTACCAACGTACCTCCTTTGTTGCTTTTTATATCAAATGCCAATATTTTATTTAACCTTGAATGGGAAGTATTTTTGAAAAAGGAGTGGATTTGAGGGCTAAGCTATCGGACCCATGGATTATTTATGACCATACAGTGGTTCCACATATTGTAAATCAACCATATATCACATCAACCAAAGTTAGCAAAACATATATATACCATATGATTATATTAATCCACCAAAATGAATCTCGTGGAGCTTAACCCTAGGACCTCCCTCTTGCCACTCCTTACACATTGCCACTACACCAATGCCTTCGGGCTTGGTGTTTATCTGCTTGTAATTCTTTTGAATTGGAAACATGATTTGGGTCCCAAAATGGGCGCGCTCCACGGATTCCAAAACAACCACACCCACGCTATTTAAACCATGGTATAGGATGACACTATTTTCATTGTAGGCATGGAACTCGAGGTGGGTCATACCAATACTTACAGCGTGGGAAGGAGTGATATCGAACTGTGTATCAGGGGAGGTCCCAGGCAAAGTATACAATGTTTATACTCAAATTTCATGATTTTTCAAGACAAACACTATGGTGTAATTTGTTTTTGTAGAAAATAGTCTGAATTTTAGTGTCCTTAGCATTGATGTGTTAAATTTTTAGTATTAAATCACAATACTATAGGATCTTTGCTGAGAGAATAACATCTACAGTATATCAATGCATGACAATCATAATATGACAAGCATCACAAGCATCACAAGAATCAAAAGCATAGAGACAAGAGACACAGAGTTTCCGTGGGGAAAACCCTAAGGTGAAAAACCCCACAACTTCCTCAGAGATAGAGAGAGAAATGGCTCAACCAAAATACAACCAAATAATACTGAGATAGTCTCCTAGCAGATGATCCTCCTCCTCCTCACTAGTGCGCCACTTTTCAGAGAGAGAGATAGTTGCTTTTCTGAGTGAGTAAAATAGAGATCTCCTATCTATATTTATACTCACCTTTTTGCCCAGTGACCTACTGGGGCCGACTTGTCTACTTGGATACATCCACATTATATTATATATTAATTAGGGCCGACCCCATAAGGTGGTCTAATAACCCATCGGCAAGTACACACACTTGCGACACTTGTCAATCCACATGACGACACTTCCTTATAGAGGAATAACACATCTCTTATAAGGGTACAATAAATATATATATAATACACAGATGAAATACATTCCGAAGTTACATATACATCAACACTCCCTCTTAACTAGGAAGGTATTTCTCGACACAGATTTGCTAGACAAGTCTTCTTCTCTGGATCATCATCATCGATGCATCGTCATCATCATCGTCACTGCTGCTACTATCTCAACCAATCTCTGTCTCTACTCGTCATAGGAAGTTCTACAGAGCCAGTCCTTTTTCATACTGGATGTAGGCCCACCACCTACAGGTCTTCGTCATCACTGGCCATACTGTGGAATCCTCAGGACTTTTACGTGCGTCACAAAACCTCGAAAGAGCATCCCAGGCTGTTACGAGCACACAGCTCTACCTATAGGATCTCCCAGGGCGTTGTTACATGTGACCCCACCACAAAACCTCGCAAGAGCATCTCAGGATGTTACGGGTACACAATTCCGACCTGAAATCTCCCAGGGCACTATTACATGTGGTCCACCACAAAACCTCGCAAGAGCATCTCAGGATGTTACGAGTACACAACTCCGACCTGAAATCTCCCAGGGCGCTATTACATGTGGTCATGGCAAAAACTCGCAAGAGCATCCCAGGACTGATTACGGGCACACAGCCCAACCTATCGGATCTCCCAGGGCGCTATTACATGCCATAGGACAAAACCTCGCAAGAGCATCTGCCAGATATCCCAGGGCGCTATTACATGCCATAGGCAAAACCTCGAAAGACTATCTGCAGATCTCCCAGGGCGCTATTACATGTCCTCCCAGAGAAAAACCTCGAAAGAGCATTTGCCAGATGTCCCAGGGCACCGATATTACATGCCATAGGCAAAACCTCGAAAGACCATCTGCAAATCTCCCAGGGCGTTATTACATGCTCATCTGCACAACCTGATCCACGGCCATAGAGTATCAACCTGATACTCACCATACATCATCTTGATGTATCCATGATCATCCTGATCATCATCACTGCAACGTCTTGCTGCATGTCATCTGGAGCAACATCCTGAAGCTCGTCATCCATGATCATCTTGATCATCACTGCAACATCCTGCTGCATGTCATCTGGAGCAACATCCTGAAGCTCGTCATCCATGATCATCCTGATCATACAATGTATCCACCTGATACAAATACATGATCCACCTGATACAAATACATGATACATGTCACCATACATGATCCACCTGATCATATCCAACATCCACATGATGCGTACATACATACATAAAAATTATCCAACTGATCATATCCAGCATCCACATGATGCGTACATACATGCATAAAAATGATCCAACCGATCATATCCAGCATCCACATGATGCGTACATACATACATAAAAATGATCCAACTGATCATATCCAGCAGAAACTAGAACATCATCCTGATGCTCATCATCCAGCGCTTACATCCACAGCCATGTGAAGGATCCTCCTTCCAACATGCTTGGAATGGCTTCAGCAAATGTGTCCATCACTTCTTCCTCGAAGTGTCCTCGATATGAAGAACGCCAAGCTTCTCTCTGAAGTACTCGAACTTCACTCTGGCTAGTGGCTTTGTCAGCACATCTGCAATCTGCTCGTCCGTCGCAACATACAGAAGCTTCACAGCTCCTCTCTGCACCATATCCCTGATATAGTGATATTTGATCTCTATGTGTTTCGACCTGTCATGAAACACTGGGTTCTCGGACAGCTTCACACAACTCTGGTTGTCACAGAAGATACCAGTAGCTTCCAACGGGAGATCAAATAACTCAGACAGTAGCTTCCGTAGCCATACTGCCTCACAACTAGCTGAACAGGCTGCAACATACTCTGCCTCAGCTGTACTCAGTGCTACACAGGACTGCTTCCTGCTAAACCAAGAGATCACACCTGATCCCATATTGAAACAGCACCCAGATGTGCTCTTCCTATCTGTAGCACTGCCAGCCCAATCTGAATCAACATAACCCTGTAGGTTAAACTTTTGATTTGCTTCATACTTGAGCCCATAATCCACTGTACCCTTCAGGTACCTCAGAACATGCTTTGCAGCAACCAGGTGAACACTCCTCGGATCCGTCAGGAACTGGCTCAATGTGTTCACAGCAAAGCAAATGTCTGGTCTCGTGTTCGTCAGGTACATCAAGGACCCAATCATCTGACGATACATAGTGATATCAACCGGCTCAGATGAAGCATCACATAGAAGCTTCAGATTTGATGCCATAGGTGTGGCCATGGCCTTGCAATCCATCATCCCAAATCTCTTAAGGATATCTACTGTGTACTTCCCTTGACCAAGGAAGATCCCACCTGCACTCTGCCACACCTCCATACCTAGGAAATAGTGCATCATTCCCAAATCTTTCATGTTGAATTCAGCTGCAAGCTTCCTTTTAGTATCTGCAATCAGTCTGTCATCTCCTGTCACAAATAGGTCATCCACATATAGTAGTAGAATCACAAGATTCCCTTCCTCAACCTTGTAGTAAAGGTTGGAATCCGCTTTACTCTTGGTAAAGCCCAAACTAGATAGGAAACTGTCCATCCTACCATACCAGGTTCTGGGAGCTTTCTTTAAACCATATAAGGCTTTCTTCAATCTGCATACATATGATTCTTTGTCATGTATTTCAAAACCGAGTGGCTGTTCCACATATACTTCCTCTTCTACTACACCATTCAGGAAAGCAGTCTTGACATCCATCTGGTGTATTTTCCATTTCATTGCTGCAGCTAGGGCAAGCACTGTTCTGATGGAAGTATACCTGGCTACAGGTGCAAAGGTTTCTTCATAATCTATTCCTTCCTTTTGAGAGAAACCACGAGCTACGAATCTTGCTTTGTATTTTTCCACACTGCCATCTGCAGCATGCTTGATTTTGTAGATCCACTTGGAAGTCACAACAGACTTCTCTTTAGGTCTTGGGACAACATCCCAAACATCATTCTTCATTATTGATTGGTATTCCTCAACCATAGCATCCTTCCATTCTTTCCTTTCTGCTGCCTCTTCATAACTGGAAGGCTCTTTGTTCATAATGTCACAGAGTAAGGAAACATAACTGGTGTGTGATCTGGTTCTCTTCTTTGCTCTGTGTTCTTCTTCTGGAATGCCAAATCTTTCTGCATCATGAATGAGCTCTCTAGCCCATACAGGTTTCCTCTTGTGAGAGTTATCCTCACGGGGTGGATCTACAGGTTCTTGTGGATCTTCAAACTCACGAACAGCTTCTGGAACTGCTTCAGTCATGGTAGTGTCCTGAAATCTTGTTTCCTTAGGTTCTTCATAAACTTCGGTAGGTGTCTTCCTTGATTTGATGAATGCTGAGTTTTCATCAAATGTTACATCCCTGCTGACATCAATCTTCTTGAATCCTGGAAAGTATATTCTGTAAGCCTTCGAGCTTTCACTATAACCCACAAAGATGCCCTTCTTTCCTGAAGGATCTAGTTTAGTCCTCTTCTCTTTTGGGATATGAGTATATACTGGACAACCAAATATTCTGAGATGGCTGACTTCAGGTTTCTTACCAGAAAAGACCTCTTCTGGTGTCTTGTTGTCCAATATCTTGTGGGGTGTTCTGTTCTGCACGTATACAGCTGTTCTGGCTGCTTCTGCCCATAGATGCATAGGAAGATCTTGATCGTGCAACATTGCCCTTGCTGCTTCCATGATAGTTCTGTTCTTCCTTTCTGCAACTCCATTCTGTTGAGGATTATAAGGAGCAGTCAACTCCCTCTTAATCCCTGAATCACTGCAAAGTTTCTTGAAGTCATTTGAGGTGAATTCTCCACCATTGTCGGATCTGAATGTTTTGATCTTCTTGTCAGTTTGATTCTCCATCAAGTTTTTGAATTCCTTGAATTTGTCAAGCACCTCATAGTTGCCTTTCAAGAAGTATACCCAAGTCTTCCTGGAGAAGTCATCAATAAATGATACATAGTAAACATACCCACTTAGGGAACTGGATGATTTCCAGAATGTCTTTTGCCTTGCTTTCACTGCTTGGGAAAGCCTTCTTAGTGTTCTTTCCTTTTGCACATCCTTTGCAAACACCTTCATGTTTGGTCTTGATTTCAGGAAGACCTTCTACTGCCTTGCTTGCAAATGGAAGTGCCCTATAGTGTATGTGAGCAAGTCTTCTGTGCCAAAGTTCACTTGGCTCCATGGATTCATGTACCATGGCATGTTCAGGTTGTCCCTTCAATTTATACAAGCCTCCCTCTTGCTCTCCAATCACTACTGCATCATCTATGTTCTTTCCCTTTGGCCACATTAGGACTTGGCCATCCACAAATGCAACCCTCATACCTTTTGCATCTAATGCAGATATGGAGAGTAAGTTCTTCTTGAGTCCAGGAACATACAGTACTTCTTTCATCTTCAATGATTTTCCAGAATCTAGATTGTAGGAGGCTTCACCACTTCCTTTGATTGGGTATTGATAATCATCCCCAAGTTTCACCTTATGGGGTGATTCATGTTCAGAAAGGTTCACAAAAGATTCCTTGAACCCAGTCATGTGTTTGGAGGCCCCACTATCAATTAACCAATCATTACATCCATGGGAGATGGTACCTGTAAGAGCAGAGATCAGAACATACTCTTCTTCACTTGATGAGTCATCATCACTATCACTTTCTGCCCTAGCCTTCTTCTTTGGGGGTTCATCATCTTCGGCAGCATGAGCATGAAATCTTCTTTTGCTGCCCTTCTTCTTCTTACTGAAGTTGTTGTTATTATCCCTTTTGTTCTTGGGACAATCTGAAGCATAGTGACCCTTCTCATTGCATGTAAAGCATCTTAGGTCCTTCTTGTTCCTTTGATGAGTTCTTTTGTGGTGAGAGTGATCCTTCTTGGTTTTGCTTCTTTTGGTGTGAGATGCAAGAGCTTGATCTTCTCCTCCCATCTTTTCCTCACGAGCTATAAGTCTAGCTTCTTCTTGAGAACATTCTTCCCGAAGTCTACTGAAGGAGATCAACTTCTTCCTTGCACAAATTCCTTGAATAAAGGAATCCCATGACCTGGGTAGGCCATTTAGAGTAGTCATCACCACCTCACCATTCTCCACCATTTCATCTACTGCTTCTAATTGTTCCTTGATCTGAGAGACCCTTGAAAAGTAAGATTGAATGGTTTCTCCATTCTGGAACTTCACTGCTTTCAATTGGTTCCGCAGGGTCATCTTCCGATTTATGTTCTTTCCTTCAAATAGCTTGGTTAAAGATTCAAACATCTCTTTGGGTGTCTTAAGAGAAGACACATGGGGTATGAGATGGTCTTTGATGGAATCGGCAATGATTCTTTTTGCCTTGACCAAGTTCTTCTTGTGCAATGCCTTGGCTTCTTCATCCTCTGGGATAGGGATGTCTTCTTTCACATATGAGTCCAACTCATTCTCTTCCAAGATTAACCCAATCATATACTTCCAGGATCGGAAGTTATCAGCCCCTTCAAGCTTATCCTCAAGCTTGGTGTGAAGAGACATCTTTAAGAGTACTTCAAATGGAAATAGAAAAGATTTAGAACTTACCACTTGAAGTGCTGAAAACTGGATCTGGTCCCGGATTAGGGTTTGTTAGAGAAACCCTAAAAATTCAAAATGTGAATTTCAAAATTCCGAAAGGATAGAAAGATGCGCCCTGGAGAGCTGATCAGCCTAGTACATTCAGAATTTGAGATCAGCAAGGTCTTGCCCTTCAAAATTGCCTTTTTGTCCTCCCGGGTTCATTGGGGAGAGCCCTGAATTAGGGTTTGAGTTTCCCGGAGATCTACCCAGCCAAAAATCTCGATCCAAAGCTCAAACCTTCAATTTTTGCAAGGAGTTTCCAGCTGTACCTTTAGTTTCCAGAAATTCCTATTTTTGTGGAAACCCTAATTTTTAGGGCCAAATCTGAAAATGCTCGGAACTGAATTCTGATTGGACAGATAGATGCGCCTTGATGAGTAGATCCAATCTACTATACTGAATTTCAAAAATCTGTGGAGAGAAACCCAATAAACAAGGAATACAAGCTTCCGTCACTGCAAAATGTCTTCTTCTCAGTTAAGCTCTGATACCATGTTAAATTTTTAGTATTAAATCACAATACTATAGGATCTTTGCTGAGAGAATAACATCTATAGTATATCAATGCATGACAATCATAATATGACAAGCATCACAAGCATCACAAGAATCAAAAGCATAGAGATAAGAGACACAGAGTTTCCGTGGGGAAAACCCTAAGGTGAAAAACCCCACAACTTCCTCAGAGATAGAGAGAGCAATGGCTCAACCAAAATACAACCAAATAATACTGAGATAGTCTCCTAGCAGATGATCCTCCTCCTCCTCACTAGTGCGCCACTTTTCAGAGAGAGAGATAGTTGCTTTTCCGAGTGAGTAAAATAGAGATCTCCTATCTCTATTTATACTCACCTTTTTGCCCAGTGACCTACTGGGGCCGACTTGTCTACTTGGATACATCCACATTATATTATATATTAATTAGGGCCGACCCCATAAGGTGGTCTAATAACCCATCGGCAAGTACACACACTTGCAACACTTGTCAATCCACATGACGACACTTCCTTATAGAGGAATAACACATCTCTTATAAGGGTACAATAAATATATATATAATACACAGATGAAATACATTCCGAAGTTACATATACATCAACATGATGTAATTTGCAGCATTTGAATAAATTAATAGAAATAGTCTCACTGGAAGGGTCCCAAAGATGTAGCCCTTTATGGACAAACTCCATTATCAATTGTTGTCTCAGATTATGGTTTGCATCTTTATGCTTTACATTCTTTATGCTTATGTTCTCTCTTTAAAATTTCCATTTTAAAGTCTTCCTTCAAAATTTAATTGTTGAAGCATTTACACATAAATCTTGCTTAATTAACGATCTTGCAAATTCAGATCAGTTATGAAGAAAGAATTAAAATCGGGCGGAAACTAATGCCTACCTACTGTCTCTATAAGACCCCTTCGGGGCATAATAATAAATGCAGTGATAATAAAGAAGATTTTAATGGGGAAAAATTAAAGATGGAAATATTTTATGAATCTTTAACAAGTTACATAGAAATTTTAATTAAAAAAATTAAAGTTAAAAAAATTAAAATATACCAAATTCAAAATTTCAAGAGCTTTCAAGATTTATCTCTTTGATCTTTTTTATGTTTGAAAAATAGTGATATCTACATAGGGAAAACAAATTAAAACAAATGTTCACATAAATAAATTAAATATTGGTTTGGTACACCAATATTTTCCTATTTAAACCTTCAAAATGGGTAACAATCCACAACCCCAATTAACACCGTCGAGGCAATATATTGATTCAAAAAAAGATTATATGAACATATCTCATAACCAAACATTAAGTAAATGCTCTTGTTTTTTTTGGAACATAATTATGAGTATTGGATTATTTTACAAAGGCAATAAATAAACACATTGTTGGCACAAAATTGAGCCCTGAATCTTTTGCATGGGCCAACAAAGGCACCATTGTAGTCTAGTGCGCTGGCATTTTCAATTCCCTAAAAGAGAAGGTCTCACCTGAAGCACAACCAAGACCAGTGTGGGAGAGGGATTGGTTAACTATAAGGATATGTTTGTGAAAGTTCTTATCATTCATATCGAAAAAATATTCATCCTAAGATATCACAACATTATTTATCTCAGAACATCGCATACTTATAACAAATAAAGAGTAATTATATGAAAGACAGATAGATTCAATACAGAAAATTGAGGGCCCAAAAATCCTTCTTCATTACATCGTGGCTCTATGGCCTTACAATCACCATGAAATTACCCATCACGACATATGCAAAACATGTAAGAGAAACCCAACTACCCAAAACCCAGATGCATTATCCTCTATTGCAGATTTGGCTATCTTGGTCTTCTGTTGTTCTGTTTTTCTTCTGATTAGAATTTTTTCCACAAATCCCACTCATTTACCTCTTGCTTCCTTCCTTAGTCATTTCATCTCCCTCTTTTTGTGGTCCTATCCAAAAATGAAGGAGACAGCAGGCTCCAATCACAAGGGTTGACTCACCCACGAGTAAAATTTGCTACATTCCTTATCCTTTTTCATCCTCTGCTCCAGGCTCTTCAAATGAAGGAGTATTGTCGGAGTTTGAAGGCATAATGGTTAATGAGATGTCAATAGGATTTCCTCCAGCTAAGAGGATATCATACCAAATCGACTTGGTTCCAGAGTCAATCTTTCCAAACATTATGTCGCATAGGATGACGTCGGCTGAGAAGGATGAGTTGAACCGATAGGTCCAAGAGTTGTTGGACAAGGGACTTATCAAATAGAGTCTAAGTTTGTGTGCAATACCAATTGTACTAGCACCCAAGAAGGCAAGAGAATGGAGTATGTGCACCAATTCAAGGGCCATCAAAAAGATCACCATCAAGTACATGTTTTCATTACCGAGGATGGATGACTTGATCAACTGTTTGAGTGGAGAAACATACTTCACCAAGATTGACTTGAAGAGTAGATTTCACCAGATCAGGATTAGAGAATGTGATGAGTGGAAGATAACCTTCAAGACGAAGGATATGCCATTTGGTCCGACTAATACACTAAGTACGTTCGTGTGATTGATGAACAAATTGATGAATCCATTTTTGGGTAAGTTCGTCATTGTTTACCTTGACGGAATTCTAATCTTTAGTAGGTCAGGGGAATAACACTTGACTCATTTGAGACAAGTAGTGCAGAGGCAAAGTCAAGAAAAGATACTAGAGAACCTACATAAGTGCTCTTCCATGCAGAAAGAGTTGGTATACATGGGCTTCATAATCTCAAGTCAAGGATTGAAGATGAACCCAGAAAAGGTGAAGGTAATTCTAGAGTGGTTTGAGCTTACGAGTTCCATAGAGGTGATGTTTTTTCATGGACTTTCCAATTTCTACCCGAAGTTCATGAGATACTTTAGTCATATATGTGCACCATTGACAACATGCATGAAGAAGGGTGAGTTCAGGTGGATGGAGGATTCCCGAGGAGCATTTGAAAAGTTGAAGTAGAAGGTGGTGGAGAGACCAGTCTTAGTTCTCCCATACTTCAACAAGGTATTCCAGGTTGATTGTGATGCAAGAGGATTAGAAATTGGAGTTGTGCTGAGCTAGGAGGGTCAACCAATTGCATTCTTTAATGAAAATTTGGACAACACAAAGAAGAAATAATCGGTCTACAACTAGGTTTTTTATGCCATCATATAGGCTTTGAAAAAGTGGAGGCACTCTTTGTTTCCCAAGGAATTTGTGTTGTTCACAAATCATCAAGCTCTGAGGTATTTGAACACTCAGACAAAGCTGAACCAGTGACAGATGAAGTGGGTAGATTTCTTTCAAAGCTACACTTTTTTATTGAATCATAAGTCAGGGAAGACCAATAAATTCGTCGATGCATTGAGTCGAAGGGTCACATTTTTTGGGACAATGACAGTTCAGTCGATAGGTTTAGATTCGTTGAAGGACGACTATGAAGTCGACGAGGATTTTTCCAAGGCATGGAAAGCATTGAAGGAACCATGGAGAGTCAACCAGACACCATACTTGGATTATTTCATCCAAGAAGGATACCTATTCAGAGGACATTAGTTATGCATCCCTTGAGGGTCAGTGAGAGAGAACCTGATTAGGGATATGCACAATGGAGGATTAGGAGGACGCTTTGGCATATATGAGACCAAGGTGTTGGCTGAGTAGAAATACTATTAGCCAAGACATATGAAGGATGTGAAGGAATGGATCTAACAGTGTTGGATATGCCAACATGCCAAAGGAAGAAGCCAGAATATGGGACTATGTGCACCCTTTCCAGTGCCAACTATCCCATGGGAAGATGTCAGCATGGATTTTATGTTGGGATTTGTGACGACATAGCAAGGTAACAACTCCATATTTGTGGTAGTTCATAGGTTTTAAAAAATGGCACACTTTATTCCGTTTCAGAAGACAAGTGGCACCACATGCATTGTGGTGCTATTTTTTGTAATGTCCCCATCCAAATAAAGCACTAGAAGGGAAAATTCCACCAATCTACTAGTTCCCTAGGTTGAGGTGGAAACATTTGGATTTGGAAAAGGTAGCTAATAAACCCCAAATGGACACTAGATTAACATAACTGTATTAAAACTGACTAAATAAATATTTACAATAGGAAAATAAAGTGGCACTTGGTCATGAAGGCACATTGGTGGTGTGGGACCCACACAAAGCAAGATTCCTCATGCCACATGGCATCCTATTCTCACCCATTCGAATTCAAGGTGGAGTCTAATTTTCTTGGGGGAGTTGGAGGATAATTATACTTGGAATTACTCAATGAAGGTCGGAATGGAGTGGAAGAGTAACTCCCATGGAAGAGGAAGAGGCATCATAGAGATATTGAGATGCTTGGGCTAGATTCCCTAGCTTCTATGACAACAATGATGAATATGCTATGACACTTATGACAAGGATCAGACCTGGTTGCTTACATCTAACCAATATGACATGTCAAGGATAAAAATAGCCTCCAAGAGGGAGCACAAGGGAGTTATGGCAGCCAAGAAGCTTCCCCATTCGAATTGAGGGAAGACAGAGACTAGGAATTGTTGGACAAGTGGCATACATTGGAATCTCTTCCCAACTCGAGTTGGCATGAATATTTTGGAAGGAATTCGAACCATGGATGACTTGTAAAGTTTATAAAATATAAGAACAAATAAGGAGAGTGTATTTTGATCATTTCTCATTTTGCAAATTGGAGAGCATAGCTTGTCCATGCTAGTGGAGTGTTTACTCTACTTCCCTTAGTACCAATTTCGAGGGTGCAAGATTCCCATCCTAATTGGAAATTGGAGAGGCCATTCATAACATTCATTTGGAGCTACAATGGAGTCATTTGTTTCAGGTTGAAGCTACATGGATTCTCGTGATCTTCTCTTATTCAACTTGCTCCCACATCTCTCTCACATTTCTCTTCATATTTTGGCTCTTAGAGGAAGGGCGCACTTGGTGAGATGTTGATATCTTTGGGGGATATATTAGGGACCAATTTATTTGTAATATGATGTATTTACTCTGTATTTTATGCTCATAAGAACCTCAGGTTGAAACTCCAAGTGAAACTATGTAAAAATGCCAAATTATGTATGAATGCTGCCATTTTCCCCTATATCTTGTTGTGAGAGCTTGAAGTTACTTAGTATCGATTTGTTTCATTAAAAATATGTGATTTTATTTATGTATGGAGATCCATTAATGTACTGAAGAATTTTAATACGCATTATACAAGTCATTGGAACAATTATCTCAAAATTCATAGCAAGTTGTGGAGTTTTTCTATCATTTCCCCCTATGTGAAAACATGTTTACAAATCTATGATTTATGGGAGTTGCAATAGCCTTTAGGAACTTATTAATGATACATTTGGGAGACCATTGAAGTCATATAACTATTCCATGTCTATTTTATTAAATTTGGTAGGGTCGTACTGCATTTGGGAAGCCATTAGTGTCCTCTACCCTTGGGGGTTTGAACCTCGAAATTACTAGTAAAATTCCCTAATTTCTCCTGATTGTAAATGAATGTTGCAAAAGTATTTTGAGAGTGTACAAGAATCCATAAGCTTCATTTTTATGTCTTAATACATTTCAAACACCTTCAGATCCAATTTGGAAGCATTTTGAAGCATTTGGAGCCATTTGGAAGAATGTTAGTCATCACTAGTCTAAGGGTCGAATTGGCCAAAATTTGCAATTTTTCCCAATTTTTCCAATTTTATAAAAAGGGACACTACATTTTTCAAGGAAGTCATGAGATTGCATGGGTTTCAGAAGAGCATAAATTCATACCGGGACACCAAGTTCATGGGTCATTTATGGAGAAACCTATGGAAGAATCTTGACACAAGGTTGCAATTCAGTTCTGCATACCATCCATAAAATGATGGGAAGAGTGAAGTGGTGAATAGGATCTTAGGAAATTTGTTGAGATGTCTAATTGTTGATCAACCAAATCAGTGGGAAAATGTGTTGGAATAGCCAAAATTCATGTACAACAATTTTGTGAATAGATCAATAGGGATGAGTCCATTCTATATTATGCAAGGAAGGAGTCCATATGGAATAGCCAAAGTGGAAAAATTTCCAACATGAGTGTATAGGAGCATAGATGCATAACCATTTTTTGACCATATGAAGGAATTGCATGAGAAGGTAAGGTGATAGCTGCAAAAGAGAAATTCTACATACAAGTTGTGAGCCAACCAGAGGAGACGACTGCATTAATTTACGAAGGGATATCTAGTGTATGCGCACCAGAGAAAGGAAAGGTTCCCTAGAGGAACCTATAATAAGTTGAAGTTGAAGAAGATTTCAGAAAATGATTATGTGTTAGAGATACCATAAGAGATGAACATTTCACCGATGTTCAATGTTTCCAACCTGTACAAGTATGAAGAAGGGTTGATGAGAAAAAGTGAGACGTCATGGGTTGGAAGGTGAAAATCCCAATCCATATGAAAGAAGAAGTCATAGAGGTACTCGACGAGTGAGAATTCGGAAGGATGCACTGTTAGAAGAAGAAAGGATATATGGTACAATGGAAGGATAGAAGTATGGAGGAAGCAACATGGATTTCAGAGGAGGAGCTTGAGGAGTTGAAGAAACACAGGCATAGTTCTTTTCAACCAAGGGAGGTTGAAGCAGAGGCATCTAGGCCCAAGAGAACCAATCGAAGCTAAGAGACTAAATTTGTTTGGAGGATAGTCGATGACCTCCAGAGGAGTAGGAGAAGAGTCGACCTAAGGAATAAGAAGAGTCATAGGAATCCTTACCAGTTGTGGTCGACAAAAGACAACGAGATAAAATGATGGTTCCAGGTCACAAAACATAGCAATGAAGTCCAGTCGTGGCTTGATGACTGAGAGAGCAGGGTGGTTGAGGACCATGCTAGCAGACAAGTCAGATAGGGTCACAAGTCAAGGCAACGATGACGAGAAGACAACTGGCCAAAAATCTAATATCGCGAGGGGCATAGCCATTTGAGTAGTTGGAAACGTTGCAGAGAAGTTATGGCAGTTGTTCTAGAAGTACAGATGGTAGAAGGAGCTGAAAAGGGCCACATGAAGGCTTTAAATGTAGATGATTGTACCTGGAAGCAAGTGAATAGTCTAGAGGAATATTGAGTGGGACTTTGAACCAAAGAGAACCTATAAATACCAATTGTGAAGTGATAAAGGGAGCATAAGTTTGTGGTTTTTGTTTCCAGATAAGAATATTTTTGTTGTATTGAGGATGAAGCATTCCCTCATACTTGTAATCCATTAAGTCTTATGTGTGAACGTCGATGTCCATTCCAACTGAATAGAGATGGAACTTTACATTGTAATTTCCTCTTGTAAGAGAATGTTTTATTTAATTGAAAGGCCATAATTATTGGAATATTGTTGTTTGTGTGGGTTGTGTGTGACTTTGTTTCCAATGTGTACAATGATATGCAACCGATTACGGTCACATTTTCACCAGAAAATCATGTTTCCATTCTTATATAACTTGGTTGTTTGTAGATGGGAGGATATTCATGTATTTTCTGGGATACATGTCTGGGTATAGGTCATTGTCTGAGAAATAAGCATCCACGAGGTGTTCCTGTTTGAACTTACCCAGCAAATCGCCCAAGACATCAATCCTTGGGTCCATTGGATCAGGTTTGGTAACTTCCTTTTGCTTGTCCTGTGTTCTACTAGAGGTAGCTTGTGTGGCTGGAACCTTCCCCATTTTTAGTTTTTGATGCTGGTATATGAGCTGGATGGCTGGGTGTTCAATTGCTTGGAGCTTAATTTATTCTGGAGGTTCTAGTTTAGTTTCTCTATGATCATTCAACTTCTTCACAAGGATGAAAGTATTAACAGTAACTTGCGTGAGGTATATAACTATGCTACCAAGGAGGATTCATTATTAGTCGAGATGTATTGGAGGAGTGGCAAGATTAATGTCATAAATGCAGCTATGGAACGAGAGTTCACAAGGGTAGGATTTGATTCTTTGGATTTGTTCATTAATATCTCCTTAAATTATGAAAATACAGTTGTACTATTGTAACGTGGTGCCAGAGACAATTAAATTCAACTATGAGTCCCTCCCCGACAAGAATGGTTTGAACTAACTTCCAACTAGCTAAACTAAAAGAAATACCTAAGAACTGAAAATATAAAAATCATTGGACTGGAAATGAACGTAACTCCTTACTAACTCAGTCCCGATAGCAGGAATGGAATCTTTTGGAAGTATTGATCAGAAACCTATGGATTTAGGCATCTGCCATTCACCCATCCTGGATGTAGGATACCATCAAGTTGAAAAAGTTTCACAACACCTGAATATTTTATTTTTGAAACAATAAATGGTCCCATCTCATGCATCTATAGCTTTCCTAGATGTTGCAAGAATTTGTTGTCATAGAGTAGCACTTTATCACCTTTGGAGAATTGTTTATGCTTTATGTGTTTATCGCGTCATTCCTTTTGTCACCTTTTTTCCACTATTGTATGATAGTCAAATAAGAATAAGGATTCTTCAACTTCCATTAGTTCCACAAGATGTTCTGCAACTAATTCATCCTCTGTCATGTGTGTTGTGTTCTTGCTGGTTAAAAGATTTCTTGTATTTCCCTTTGTTTTTCTTCTTACCACTGGATTTCTGAGGTGAAGCAGATTGGACTGAATTCACCTCCACAGTGGAAGGACTGGGTGACTGGTTGGTGTTATTTACAGCATGTGATGAGGATGGGGTTGAACTAATGTGGTTATGTGACCAACTCGATTGAGTAGCAAGCTGGGTGTGAATGGAACCAATGATTCCATTGACATGTGATCCAGTAGGGGTTTTGGCTGGATCATATGTGGGTCGGGGGGAATTGGGAATTATATCATATAACGGGCCATATTGAGCATAGATTAAGTCTAAGTACTGATCACGTGAGATGGCTTGTTCTTCCGTAATGGTTCCTCCCATAGCAATGCCCTTGGTGATGATAATTAATAATGACTTCCTGAACCAATCAACTAATAATTGATTTGGAATAGGAGCTTTAATGAGTCGGTGTATTCGCCTCCATTGGTGAATATGATCTTAAATGTATGTGGAGGTAGATTTACAAAGAGAGGTTAAAAGGTCCGTACCGGTTTCATAGCGGATCAGCAATTGGAAATACGTAAGAAAAGCCATGGCCAAGGATTGAAAATCAGTGAAAGTGTGTGGTGGTAACTCGATGCACCATTTGGCAGCGGTACCAATGAGGGTTCGTTGAAAGAACCTCAAACAAATAGAATCATCCATTAAGGAATTTGAGGAACACCACAAATCATATGTCATTACGTGGTTTTTGGGTTCCTCGTCAGGTTTGTCGTCAAATTTGGGTATGTCTAATGGTAACTTCACAGGAATGGGTGTCCAATTTAGGCCATGTTGAATGGGATTGTTGGGCCCAGGTTGAGATAAAGTTTTGGAAGCACCTTTTTGAGGCAAGCAGGGAAAGCTGAGCTGAGCGCAGCTCAGAAATACAATTTTGGCTAAGTATTGAGGATGCTGCGAAGTTGCGCGCAGCATCCAACTTTTGACCAGACTGCGGAGTTGCGTGCAGCATCGAAGTTTTGGCCGTGATGCGAAGACCAGTACTGCGCTGAAGCAGTGCTACGGAGTTAGGAGGCCACGTGGAGCCAACAAAACGGTGTGTTGGAAAAGTATCAAGTGTATCTACCGGATCGACCGGTAGCAGCCATTTTTGGAAAGATATTCCAGGATTGCCAAGCGGTGGACATAGGAAAAACAGGAAGGCGACCACGCGTGGGTTGTTAAGGAAAGTGACATTTGGCATGCTTAGAAGGTAAAATTGTTAGAGAGAAACGGTTCGGCAGAAGCAGCCTGTAGGAATGCGTGTGACAGGAAGGCTGATAGCGACAGAATGAGGACGTGGAGATCCGCCATGATCAAGCAGACGCTACCAGGAGCCAGCAAGACGGTTTGGAAAACTGGCGCAGTTTTGGAAACCCTTAGGGTTTTGGGTTTTAGGTCTTCGACATTATACATACATGACCTTCGGGCATGATCTATTTAAGAAGACACTTTTGTATGGGATGGGGGTTGCTCTATTTTGGATACTAGATGCTAGTTATTAGAGTAATCTTGAGATAACCTTTTTGTATTGTAAAATCTCTCTGAGATGAGAATATTGTAAAGGTTCTGCAGCTGTGTGCGCAGAGACCTAGCCGAGAGAAAGGAGAGTCTGCAGTTGAGTGCGCAGACTAAGAACGGTTTCCCCATCCCTTTTGAAAGAAATATATTACCAACCGTTCTTGTGGACGTAGCTTTCCATCCGGGGAAGTGAACCATGTTAAATCCTGTGTTATGTGATGATGTTTATGAATGGATGACTATCTATCTGTAGAATGAATGTTTGAATGTTTCCTTGCATGCTGTAATAGGAGAACTTTGATATGCATTTACCAATAGGCGAAGTTTGGAAATGATATGCTAAGTTCCATGTGAACAGATGAATGGAGAACATTTTAATTATATGTTAAGATCGTTAATCAGTCATTTAAGCTTAATACTTTCTTAAACACAGTGAAGGAACACGACACAGTTAGTCATGTCTATCATTTCATTTCACGTTGTAATAACCCAACTTCTTGAACGAATTCTAGAAAGATAACCAGTAAGTGCCTGAAGGAATGGATGAGTGATATTCATTTCAGTGCCTTAACGTTTCCAAGATCTTCCAAGTAGAGGATAAGTGTGGGTGATTCGCAGTTCCAGTAGAATATCCGCAGCAGTAAGAAACCCTTAGTGAGGCCCGTAGTGTTGCCTCCACCGCGCAGTGTTGCTCGCAGCGTAGATCCTGCTGCGTACCACATCACTTTGCCCCGTAGTGCACTCCTTCTGTCCTGCGTTGCATAGCTTGTTCATATAAACAACTCATCATTTACTGTGGAAACCTGATTCCGCAGTACCCCATAAGATACACATTGGGTGAGACCTCAACCTGCTCGCAGTTTGTTGCCAAAAGGGCCGGTGCGAAGGGGTTTTGTTGGTCAAAGGGAGAACCGCAAGGAACCTGGGTCTAGTTGGAAACCTCTGGGTCATTTTAAGCCAACAAATGGTTCTGTTGCCACGCTAGAATCCATGATGAGTTGCAATCACGATGTGTGAAGAAGAATATCAGTTCCCCGAAGGATTTGACTATTGGCATCCCGAAAAGACAGAAATCCAAGCTTGGTGGGATAAGGCCATAAGAGATTTTAACAAACAAGAAAATAAACATCTGCATCTAAGTGACACACTGTGGTCGGATAGATATCTATTGGAAAACATTCACGATATCTTTTGGGCATCATTTCCAAACGAGTTGCATGCGTGGATCTCGCAACTCGCAGAGAAAAAAAACTGTTTCCAAGGAGGAGTTCCTACAGAGTGGACTCCTGAGCTCAAAACGCAGCTTAAAGCGTTAGACAACCCGTTGTCATGCGCAGTTGATTATTGGGTCGATCATATGCTAGAAGGATTTGTAACAGAATTTGCTGTAGACACACTCAAATCCTATAGCCAAGCAGAAGCACACTTTTTCATAGGATTCCACGGTAAGTTTTTGAACAATCTCAGTCTATACATTAAGATGCTGTTAGCTGAGAAAGGTGTTCTAAGAATGCAATAATATTCTTGAATTTTGTCATGATAAACAATACATATATTGATTCTGATGAAGAGACACATACTCTTAGAAGTGGTAAGAGATATAAAATTAATAAGAATTCAGAAGGCCCTAAACTTCATATAGATACTGAGATCCCCTACAATCTTGATAGCGAATTTGCACAACCATTTACCCCTAAGAATCCGCTGGCTGCACAAACCGCGCCACCCTTATCGCAGAACCCACCCGTTACACAGGCCACCCCGTAGAAGACTCAGCCTAGTCCATCTCTCCCGATAGTCCCATTTATATTTATTGCGCAAATCCCTTTACACCAGCCACGCACTAATCTTGGCGCTCCATCACCTAGTAGCACAATGGAAAACATTGATATGAAACTGCCAATATTCAGAGGAACTGGCCTACAAGACCCTGATCAGCATTGGTTCCTTTGTGAAGCTGTATGGAGTGTAAGACAAATCCAGGATGATGTCATGAAGCAAGCACAGCTCATCACCACTTTCAGGGATAGAGCGCTACATTGTTTTATGAAATACTCTACCTTACAACCGAGAACCCTCCCAAAAATTAAATCCGCACTGGTGGCGAAGTTCAAGAAACCTAAGTCTGAGTCTCAGTGTATAAATAAGTTGAAGGAAATAAAGCAGAGACCAACTGAAACGGTCTGGGAATTTGATCAGAAATTTAAGACCTTACTAGACCAAGTAAGTTTTGCTCTACCACCGGAACAACATAAAGAATGGTTCATTGCTGCGCTGTTACCTCATATCATATTACCATTAATGCAGTAGAAGGTTCTAGCCCAAGAAGAGCCTTGGAAATTGCAATGAAGCTGGAAGCTTCGCCGATTGGTCATACTAGTTCTGGGATGTCTCAGATCCAGAACCAGCTGACCACCCTGACACTTGAACTGCAAAGTATGAAAAATGGTAAAGAAAAAAGATATGAACCTAGACAGGAGGTTTGGTGTACAAGTTGTAAAGGAGAAGGTCATGACCGCGAGCATTTCCCTCTATTCCGCGACTATCTTAATAGTGGTGCGCCTAACCCATTAAATCAGAATCAGGCCCCATGGTGTGAAATTTGCAGAACCACAGGACACAGACCTGAAGACTGTTACCTCATCCAGAAATATGTGAAAAATCCTAAGAATTTATATTGCAATTTCTGTAAATCAATTGGACATGATGAATCGAACTGTCGCGCATATGAATTAGTGAATGAAAGAAAAAGGGATATGGACTCAATGTGAGGCGCTGGCTTGTACCACGTACAAGAAGATACCCAGCCGAAACAAGAAAATGCACAATATGACCAAGGAGGATACAAAGGTCATGGTGGTGGATACCGTGGTAGAGGAAGAAATGCTGGTCCTGCGCAGGGAAGAGGTCGTGGCCAAGTCATTTGTTATAACTGTGGCCAACCCGGCCACGTATCTAGAGATTGTGTTAACCCATGCACTATGTGCAATTATTGTAAATCGTTTGAGCATGTCATTGAAGATTGCTCAGTATTAGAGGTGGAAATGCAGAAGAGAAGATGAACAGAGGCTCTGAATTCAAATGTCCAGTGGATCGTAGTAGAAAATAGACCAATGGATCTGAGCATTAATGTGGTCACGTGCAGTGGCACTGAGACAGGATGCGACAGAGGATCAGAAGCTTCAACATCAGGAGAGGCACATACAAAGAAGGATCCCCTTGAAACAATATGGATAAGGAAAGATCCAGGAAAAGCACCCCCTCTTAACTTACAAAAGAACAAGGAGATCTTCATTGACGTGCGGGATACCTTTAGAGAACCAACAGATAAGTCATCAAGGATCCCACTGTGCAGTGAAACACCGCATGTTGAAGACATGCCGACTCCTTATGACAAAACAAGCACTGCGACAGATGTTCGTACTTCTATTGCGCAGTTCTTGTGAAGCTGCATGAAGTTACTAAAAAGCGAAAAAGCCATAGTAGAGCTCCAGAAGCTCATTAGCCAGTATGAACCTCAGATTACAACAGAGACTCCAGATAGCGCTGTACATCATATAAGGAAGCACAAAAGAACAGGCTGAGAGATGAGGATTACTACGCAGATAGGAGATTTTGAAATGGATGAAGTCATCCTTGATCTGGGATCAGAAGTGAATGTCTTGACTAAGCAGACATGGAAGCAGATGGGTTGACCAAAGTTGCTTTGGTCACCTATCCAGTTATGAATGGCTAATCAGGAGAAGTTCATACCTTTTGGCTGCTTAGCTAATGTAGTAGTTGACATCAACGGAGTACAGAGTCATGTAGACTTTGAGGTTATTGAAATTGTGGATGATAGTCAACCTTTTCCAGCAATATTGGGAATTGATTGGGCTATGGATAACTTGGCTATCATAAACTTGAAGACAAAGAAGATGATATTTGAAGGGAATCATCTTAGGGTCATCGCACCATTGGATCCTAAAGACGGTGATAGATACAGTGAGCCGATTTAGGAGGAATCCCAAGCTCAAGATTTAGACCGACTATACCAGCTGACTGCGAACAAGGAAGACTACATTAATCCTACTGCGGACGGTACACTCAGCTGGCGATGTGACACTTCTTGTATCTCTGACTCGGATATAGGACTGGAGAATTGGCAAAGCCACATGCATGAAGTATCAGCAAGAAGATGTGCGTAGGTTATGAAATCACTGCGCTGGATTGGAAAAGATGTGAGTCCTATTCCCACATATGATGGTTCTGCTAATGTTTATAGTTTCATAAGGGAATATACTGCAGCTATACCAAATGAGCATAGACTGCCAGCTTTAGATATAGCATTGCACAATACACCTGCCAGATGGTGGAATGCACATAAGAAAACATTGACCACTTGGGATCAATGCAGAACTAAGATGCATATCCGGTTCACCGAAAAGGTTACTTTACCCTTTGAAAAGTATAATGGACAGACAGACCCTAATCAGCATATTGAAGTCTGTTCAAAGGCATGGGTGGAAAGACCACTTACAGAATGGGTACATTTATTTGTACATACATTGGATGCGGGTATCCCAGAAAAATGGTACCTCGACTTGGAGCTGCGTAGTGAACTCACTGATTGGGAGCTGCTCGCTGCGAACTTCTGGAAGGACTTCAGTTTTGAAGACGAGAATCCATTAATCCATGAAGCATTACAGCTAATCAAGAAGCGCATATTCTAGGACGACTGTCCTCATCAAAACATAACATTGCAGTAGTTTTTTGGGACAGAGTGCATTCCTACATACCTACAGTCAGAATGGAAGGAACATGAAGAGCACTTTATCGAGTGTTACAACTTAGCTGAAGATACCAATGATACAAATGAAGATGATGAGGAGGACCTGTACAACATAGATATACCAGAGTCAGAAGGCGCGCGTGAGGTAGAAGGACCTCCGTTGGAAATCCTAGATATGACTGGACCAGTAAAAACACAAAAAGTGAACATTGGCACAGACAAAGAGCCAAAGTTCGCATCAATAGGAGATTATTGGGATGATCAGACTATTGCAGAGATCGTAGATACCTTACATGAGTATTAGGAATTGTTTCCAACAAAATTTACAGAGATGAAAGGAATTTTTGGAGACCTAGGGGTCATGAAAATACCTTTAAAGCCAGGTGCTAAGCTTGTCAAGCAGAGGCCATACAGATTGAATCCGCGCTACAAGGAAAAAGTATGCACAGAACTGGATAAGATGCTAGAAGCAGGAATCATTGAACCAGTTGAAGAATCCGAATGGATTAGCCCCATGGTTGTTCAAGACAAGAAAGCAAAAGGCAAGATCAGGATTTGTGTGGATCTCAGAAAACTGAATGATGCTTCCATGCACAACCCATTTCCTACTCCATTCACAGACGAAGTGCTTGATAATGTTGGAGGAAATGAGGAATATTCATTCACTGATGGTTTCTCTGGTTACCATCAGATCAGGATTGATCCTGCGGATAGGCATAAGACGACATTTTCTACAGAATGGGGGTCATTCCAGTACACTGTCATGCCTTTTGGGCTGAAGAACGCACCTGCCATATTCTCTAGAGTCGTCGTCGTAGCATTTAAAGATTTTATGCACAAGTTTTTAGAAGCATATTTTGATGATTGGACTGTATTTGGTCTATTGAAAAATCATTGCGGGAATCTCCGCATGATGCTTGAGAAGTGTCGGCAGCATCAAATATCCTTGAATTTGAAAAAGTGTATTTTCTGTGTGCCCTATGGAATTTTACTTGGCCACATTGTCTGTAAGCAAGGATTGATGGTAGACCCTGCGAAGATTGCAGTTATTGCAAACTTACCAACACCAAATTCAGTCAAGATGTTGCGATCTACATTAGGCCATACTGGATATTACAGGAAATTTATAAAGGGTTATGCACAGATAACCGCAACAATGGAAAAGTTGCTGAAGAAAGACGCACTGTTCATTTGGAACGCAGAATGCGAACAGGGTTTTGACACATTAAAAGAAAAGATGGTCACTGCGCTTATTTTACTATTTCCAGACGGGATGAAGCCATTCCATGTCCATGTTGACGCATCATGTATTGTGTTGGGGATCGTGTTAGCTCAGCCAGGAGAGGGAGGTATTGACCACCCTATTGCATTTTCTAGCAGAAAGCTTTCAACAACAGAGAAGAACTATACTACTACTGAGAGGTAAGGCCTTGCGATGGTATATGCCCTACAGAAATTTAGACACTACTTGCTGGGATCGCACTTCCTTATGTTTACTAACCATTCTGCATTGAAATATTTAGTCAACAAGCCAGTGTTAGGGGGACGCATATGCCGATGGCTACTGCTGTTCCAGGAATATGACTTTGAAATTATTGTCAAGCCAGGTAGACTGAACTTGGGACCTGATCGTCTATCAAGGATCAAGTCAGGAGAGGAGCCGACGAATGTTGAAGATAGTCATCCTGATGCGCAGTTATTTAGTATATAGGTTGCCAATGATTATTACAAGGATATCATTGACTTCCTAACCATAGGGCTAGCACCCCAGGAATTCTCAGTCCAACAGAAAAAACAGTTAGTGGTGCGCGCATCGGACTTCACTATAATTGCAGGACAGTTATACAAACTTGGGCTGGATGAAGTCCTACGCAGGTGTGTACTCGATCATGAGAAGCCATTTATTCTAGTCGACGCACACTCATGAATCGCGGAGGTCACTATGCAGGAAGGGCTACTACGCAGAAGATATTGCATGCAGGGCTATGGTGGCCTACGCTCCATAAAGATGCCAAAGAACATTGCAGGAATTGTGATGTATGTCAGAGGACAGGAAAACCATCACGTTGAGATGAGATGCCATTGAATCCATAGTTGGCACTGCATCCATTTGAAAAATGGGCAATAGACTTTGTGGGTCCTATAAACCCACCAGGAAAAAGAACGGGTGCAAGGTATATTATTATTGCTACGGATTACCTCACTAGATGGGAGGAAGCAAAACTAGTTAAGGACTGCAACGCCAGTACTGTTGCGCAGTTTATTTTTGAAGAAATACTCACCATATTTGGCTGTCCGAAGATTTTGATGAGTGACCAAGGTACTCACTTTTTGAACAAGATGATTGAGGCCCTTATAGAGGAATTCCACATTCATCATCAGCGCAGTACTCCATATCATCCACAGGCGAATGGTACTGTAGAGGCTTTCAATAAAATATTGGGGAACGCACTCACTAAGGTGTGCAATGTAAATAGAGACGATTGGGACCTGCGCATCTCATCTGTGCTATGGGCATACAGGACCACATGCAAGAAATTGACAGGAAAGACACCCTTTTGGTTGGTTTATGGGTAGGAGGCTATAATGCCTATGGAATATATTGTCCCTAGTTTGAGAATTGTTGCATTCATAGGGATGGCAGATTGTGAAGCTCTAAAAGAAAGATTACTACACTTACTGGGCTTGGAGGAAGATCGCTTCATTGCAGGCTTCCACCAGCAAGCTCAGAAGGACTGCGAGAAAGCATGGCATGATCACCATGTAAAGAACAAGTGTTTTCAGGTAGGTGATCTAGTCCTCCTGTATGATAGCAAATTCATGAAATTCCCTGGTAAATTTAAGATGCATTGGCTTGGCCCATATACTGTGATACATGTTACTAACACTGGTGCAGTCCAGTTAGCCAATTTAGCTGGTGATACCTTGCCAACTTTGATAAATTGAAGCAAGCTAAAGCTATACCATGATAGCACTGCTTCGCAGAACCCTGAATAATGAACAAAGGAAGGAAGTTCTAAGTGTCAAGTACAGTTGAAAGTGGACACTAGAAATGTAAAGGAGTCTATACATGTATGATAAAAGGAAGAAGGTATGATAAGAAGAATGATCTATGCACCGCGTAGCACTATTGAAGCTGCGCAAAAAAAATAAAAATAAAAATAATATATATATATATATATATATATAGTGGAAGCCGCGCAGTTGGAAATTTTTGGCACTGTGAAGTATCCACGCAGGGTTGCAGATGGCTTGCCGTGCAGTTTGGCGCAACACTCAGACAAATATAGCTGTTGCATGGCTTTTTAGAAAAATAGCCGTTAGATGACCGTTGCAGCAACCGCTTCAGCATTTAAAGAGAAGATAGCCGTTCTAAGCACGCTGACGACAGAAAAGATCGAAGGATCCACTCAAATTCTCCAACAGACACCACATTAATTGCTTATCTAGCCGTTGAAGGGCGTGGGAGAGGGTCTGCTGTGCCTATAAATAACACCATTGGGAGAATCGGGAGCATTACTGAGCACTTAGAATTTTCTTGTGATTAACCTCTCTGAGCTAGTAGCCATCTGTATTTTGTCTGCCTTAGCCGCTACCTCATTAGTGAATGTCTGAACCTTCCTATAGAGATGAAGAAATGACCATTGAAGAAGCAATGAGGATCTTTCAGCACAGAGGGATTCAATAGTTAATGAAAACTCCAGTTAAGAAGGTCGCCATAGAACAAGGTGAAGGATCCCGCAGATCACCAAGAATTAATCCGACGATGCAGGAAAAAGAAAAAGATAAAGGAAAAGTCGTAACTACACCTCGATCCAACATCATAAAGATGGGCTCCTCGGCACAGAAATCGCCAGTCTTTCAGATAGAACCCTTGAAGATGACACCTGAATATATCTCCCCACGGGCACTGAATGACCCTGGTGTTTAAATTGTCCAAAAATGTGAGATACAACATCCTATTGTCACCTATCTCAAAGCATGTAAACACTGCTAAGAATTTGCTAGGAAGTATAGCAGATTGTAAATGGGAGGATTATGATCTCTTGGGAATGAAGAAAGACGATCCAGATGTTTCCAAATACCCATATTTTCAACCAAACCAGTATATGTGTTGGAAAAAGGACACCAAGGGAACTCTGAACTTGGTAGCTGACAATTGGCTAGCACCTGTCATTCAGTCAGGGCTACTGAACTTGCTGACATTGCCACATTTTGACTGTTCTCCAAAACTTAATATCGTGGTTCGCACACTCATGGCATGAATCCACCAAGTTTATCTATGGCTGGAAAGGAACATTGATATTAACATCGATTTGATCCACCGCATCACTGGGCTAAGGAAGCGTGGTAAGGATCCTAAGCAATTCTTCCAGGGGAAGAGCAAAGAAAAAGAGGTTGTTGAGAAGATGAAGAAAACCCATCCGGTGGTGAAGGAAAAAAGAGATTTCCTAACATAAGATATAGAGGATAGAGCAACAAGATTTGTAATGCAGTTTCTCATAGGCAAGATACTCAAAACAACTAGGCCTTCAGAGGTGTCTGCGGGCGCAATACTCCTTGGTGCCACAGTGGCCGAAGGAAACAACTTTAATTGGTGTCAGTTTTTGTTAAATGAGTTCCTTGAAGAACTCAATGACACACAGGTGAATGGCGTCCTGTTCCATTTCACCTGGCTCATCGTCCTGATTGCTTTGTGTGGATGGAAGGAGCTGCGAGATTATGTGGGTGTCATTATGGACACCAAGGATCCTAGAGGGTTTAAGTTTGTCAACCTCTGGGAAAACACAAATGCAGAGCGCCAGCATGCGACAATAGAATCCTTTTACGAATACTATATTCAGCTACGCAATGCAATCACGAAGACACCCCACATTACAAAGCAGGTCACGACGAAGTATATCTGCATCAGCGACTTTGAGGTGGATATGAAATGTATATTCATATCGCCGAAAGCACAAACGAAGAAACCGCAGTGGTTCCCAGGGAACTACATCATGTATGAGAAGGATATTGAGGACCTCATGAAAGATTGGCCACCATAGTTCCGCGTAGAGGTTATGGACATAGAGATAGACTCAGCAGAAGATGAGCCGATCCCACTCTCATGCCCAATAATTGAAGAAACAGGGAAGAGAAAAGAAGCTGAGACTTCAGAGAAGCCAAAGTTGAGGAAAAAGGTGAAGGCCACAAAGATTCAATCGGAGGCAGTCCTCAATGATGATGACTATGAGATGATAGCTGAAACAGTCTCAGAGCAGATGAAGGAGCTTATGGTGGCTAAAGAAAAGAAGGACATGGTCATCCAGGATGACCTGCACAAGACGCGGCTCGCAATGCAAGGCCTAATGAAGAAAATGGACGATGTCCAGAAAATCCTTATTTTGCCGCGGGAAGCAGGGGTTGAAGGGAGGTCGGTATGGACCTTGCAGCAAGGAAGCCAACAACTAGCAATAACGCTGCCATCAAAGACTAGAATTGTCCATGTGGACCCATTGGCTGTTGCGTTGCCGATGACATAACAAGTTGTCTTGGACACAAAGGGAGTCGAGAGGGTAGAGCTCGACTTAGCCAAAATCCCATTACCAGGATTGCACTTCATCCACATGCAGATCATTGAGGATATGCATGCACGGATGGTTGAATCGATGAAGTCACAAGCATAGCTCATTACAGCAAACAGGAAAATTTAGCTACAGGCATAAATACAGCTACAGAACGAACTGGACCGCCAAAAAAATTTGGAGACTACCATATCCAATGTGGTGAAGGATATTGAAGGCATAGAAATCCAGGATGATCCTGTAGACACAATTCTGAGGATCGGAGATAAGGTGAGATCCTTGTAGTCGGAGATACAGGATAAAGAGATTTATTATGAGGCCGATATTGCCACATTGAAGGATAAGCTGAATAAGCAGGCGCCATTAACTGAATAGCAAGTCAGAGAGAAAGCAGTGAGCGCCGCCTCGAAAAGAATTACAAGTGAGATGGATAAGTGCCAATCGCTCTTGGATAAGGTTTCACAGGAAATCATGACCCTTGAAGAGGATCAAGGGTTGTTGTAGGTCAAAACCGCAGTACAAGAAAAACAGACCGCGCTGGACAAGTTGAACGTAGAGGTTAAAGCTCTGCCACCTAGAGAGAGACTGCCGAGATACAAGGAGATATCCGGCTTAAAGAAAGAAGTGCATGAATTACGACAAAAAGAGACTGAGATGGATAATCAGTCGCAGCAGCTCTTGGAGAATGCCATGGCGATATCGCAGCAGATTGAAGATAAGTTAGTAGAACTGCGTGATAACCAGGAGTAGGTACAAGACCAAATTGGACAAGAAATAACTCTAACACTGCTTGAGACAATTAAATAGGTTGAGCATGATACAAGAGAATCAGTGGTGCAGTTGTGCGGTACATATGACGAGTTTGCGGCCAAGTTCGTTCCACCGGTTGCAGCGCAGAGTGAGACAACTGAAACAATCAGTGGCTCGGGGACGAGCCACATGTAAGTGTTAGGGGCATGTTGGGCCCAGGTTGAGATAAAGTTTTGGAAGCACCTTTTTTAGGAAAGCAAAGAAAGATGAGCTGAGTGCAGCTTAGAAATACAATTTTTGCTAAGTATTGAGGATGCTGCGAAGTTGCGCGCAGCATCCAACTTTTGACCAGACTGCGGAGTTGTGCACAGCATTGAAGTTTTGGCTGTGATGCGAAGACCAGTACTGCACCGAAGCAGTGCTGTGGAGTTAGGAGGCCATGTGGAGCCAGCAAAGCGGTTTGCTGGACAAGTATCAAGTGTATCTATTGGCTCGACCGGTAGTAGCCATTTTTGGAAAGATATTCCAGGATTGCCGTGCGGTGGACATAGGAAAAATAGGAAGGCGACCACGCGTGGGTTTTTAAGGAAAGCAACGTTTGGCACGCTTAGAAGGTAAAACCGTTAGAGAGAAATGGTTCGGTAGAAGCAGCTTGTAGGCACGCATGCGACAGGAAGGCCGATAGCGACAAAATGAGGATGTGGAGATCCGCCATGATCAAGCAGACGTTACCAGGAGCCAGCAAGCCGGTTTGGAAAACCGGTGCAGTTTTGGAAACCCTTAGGGTTTTGGGTTTCATGTCTTCGACATTGTACAGACATGACCTTCGGGCATGATCTATTTAAGAAGACACTTTTGTATGGGATGGGGGTTGCTCTATTTTGGATACTAGATGCTAGTTATTAGAGTAATCTTGAGATAACCTTTTTGTATTGTAAAATCTCTTTGAGATGAGAATATTGTAAAGGCTCTGCAGCTGTGTGCGTAGAGACCTAGCCGAGAGAAAGGAGAGTCTACAGACTAAGAACGGTTGCCCCATCCCTTTTGAAAGAAATATATTACCAACCGTTATTGTGGACTTAGCTTTCCATTTGGGGAAGTGAACCATGTTAAATCCTTTTTTATGTGATGATGTTTATGAATGGATGACTGTCTATCTGTAATGAATGTTTGAATGTTTCCTTGCATGCTGTAATAGGAGAACTTTGATATGCATTTACCAATAGGTGAAGTTTGGAAATGATATGCTAAGTTCCACGTGAACAGATGAATGGCGAACATTTTAATTATATGTTAAGATCGTGAATTAGTAATTTAAGCTTAATACTTTCTTAAACACAGTGAAGGAACGCGGCATAGTTAGTCATGTCTATCATTTTAGTTCACATTGTAATAACCCAACTTCTTGAACGAATGCTAGAAAGATAACCAGTAAGTGCCTGAAGGAATGGATGAGTGATATTCATTTCAGTGCCTTAACGTTTCCGAGATCTTCCAAGTAGAGGATAAGTGTGGGTGATTCGCGGTTCCAGTAGAAGATTTGCAGCAGTAAGAAACCCTTAGTGAGGCCCATAGTGTTTCCTCCACCGCAGAGTACTACTCACAGCGTAGATCCTATTGCGTACCACATCACTTTGCCCCGCAGTGCACTCCTTCTGTCCTGCGTTGCGTAGCTTGTTCATATAAACAACTTATCATTTACTGTGGAAACCTGATTCCGCAGTACCCCATAAGATACACCTCGGGTGAGGCCTCAGCTTGCTCGTAGGTTTTTGCCGAAAGGGCCGGTGCGAAGGGGTTTTGTTGGTCAAAGGGAGAACTACAAAGAACCTGGGTCTAATTGGAAACCTCTGGGTCAGTTTAAGCCAACAGGGATCATTGGTCAAACGTGATAGATCTGTTGTAGCTAGAAATGGTAACTGTCGGTTTGGTGTTGGATACTAGTAGTATTGATAAGGCATTTATGTACCAGTAGGACCATAGATTGATTGACCATAAGGTCCTCCCATAGAGGGTTGGACATATGGAGGGGGTCATCCTGCATTAGGAGGTGGACTTAATGGGGGTCCTCCTCCTAAATGTGGGGGCCCTTTGCTGGAATGTGGGGATCCTCCAGGTGTTGGCGATGGAGGTGGTACAGGTGGTGGAGGAAGGGATGGGGCAGGTGGTGGGGGTGGTGGTGGAGGGGGGTGTGGGCCACTGGCTGGAGGTCCAGTAGGTGGAATATTATGATATCCCCATGGGGTATTCATATTTCTGGGGTAAGTTACTCCAGGATAAAAAGGTCCTTGGATAAATTTGACCTAGCCCTATGTTATGATTACCTAGATATGTATTCCCCCATGGGGATTGGGTCCACGTAGATGGTCCCCCCACTTGATAATCTCACATAGGTTGTCCTATGGCTGGGAGTGAACTCCAAACCATAGTGTAATTCATGTACGACGGATGTCCTCCACTTACACATTGTCCTGTAACTAAAGGTTCCCCCTAGTTAGATGTTGTCCACTAACTAGAGGTTGCCCACAGTCAAATTGTGTGCGGTAAATAGAGGTTTCCCCCCAGTTAGATTGTTTCCACCACCTGAAGTTGGTCCTATGATTAAGTGTTGACCATTGACCACAGGCTGACCCGTGATTATGTGTTGACCACTAACTAGAGGGTAGCCTCTGCTCGAAGTTTGAGTCAGAGGTGTTGTTCCAGTTATGAATTTAAAAGTAGTTGAAGGTTTCCCTCCATTCATTGGGGTCAATGGGGGTGTATAATTGACTGAATAGTTTTGATGCATATTAAATGGAAAAGAGGGTTGTCCTGGTTAAAAAGTGGTCATGTTGGGCATAGTAATTCCTAGTGAAGGGAGAGAAAGAGAATGTATAGAGGAATGATGTTCAAGAATGGCTACCTTTGGAGTGGATTGGGGAGGGAAAATTTGGTGCCTTACCCGCTTTCCAAGTGTGCATAAACGCTAGATAATCTCGTGAACTAGTGCAAGAAATTCATCGTTCGTAATAAACTGGGTAGGATGCGGATGTGGTGGAGTCTCCATAATCGGAGGTGAACCAATATCAGAAATGACATGACCTAAGGACCCCAAAACGATGCGGTTGGACCAAAAATAGTTTCTGTTGGGTTGTCTGGGGGTCGAGCATAGATTCAGTTGACAGCTCCAAGGTTACCTTTAAGCGAATGATGAAAAGATGTGTCATGTGAAGGAGGTCATTCCATCGGAAATGGTCCCATAGGAACGGTGGTAGGCGGATTTATTGGAGGATAAAATCTCCCTCCTAATTCAGGGATAGGAATTCCTTTTTCGCGTGATCCAGATGTAGTAGGTTGATCCATGCTTACTCCTAATTTTTCCTCCTAACTAAGGGGATATTCAGGTGGTAAGTTTAGTATTTTGCAGGATATTCTTAAGGTTGCTCAGCCAGGACGGATGATGAAAAATTTGTCCTAAGAGTCTTCTAAAGAAAAAACACACTTCAAGCACTACTTAAGCTAAAGCCTCAGGAAAAATTATATGATAGGAAGGATTTGAAAGCCATATCCTCACATGAGTGTCCAGGCATCGCAACTCGCGATATACCGCAGGGTCCAATATTAATACTAGGCCCAATCTTTGATAGCGCTAACCAGGGAGGATTGGGACCATACCCCTAACTATATTACTCTACTACCTGGAAGTACGTGCGTAGTATCTCTCCGAGTGCTTTTATCGATGTATTTACATGCCAAAACGACCAATGGTTGACTTAGATAGTTCCAGGATCCTATTGGGGTATCTCGATATACTCAAGGTATGTGGGAGCTCAAATCCATAGTAGTGCTTTGTAATGCAAAACCGTATGACAGGAGCCTTCCTATATACCATTGAGTATGTGAAGTACCTTTTATATACCTTTAGGTACGTGAAATACCATTCAATATACCAACTAGTACGTGGAAGAACTACAAGCCCTCGGGATGTAGTGCAGGAATATAATGATAGTTGCTACATTTTAAAATGTCGGTAAGACGTTGGAACACGTCTCTGACTTATCACACGAGTTTCTAAAGATTTCAACTTAAGCTACTGTGTTACTTTTATCTTGTACGGTTAGGTGAATGCATGAAGTGAATACTTGTAAAGTAAACAAGATGCACAACTAAGCTAAATGAATTGCAAGTCGTTCGTTTTTTCGATGAAAACTAGCTAAAGGAAGGGGAAATCTTTTCTTTTCCGAGAGTAAATGAACAAAGTACCCTTTTTACTTTCTCTTCCAATCAAACCAAAAGACTACAAACACTCTTTCATTTAATCCAACAAAACAAAAATAACATACCAAACCAAAAATATTTTTCTTTTTCTTTTCAACTAAGCTAAATCTCCAAGCAAAAATGAAAATATGAACTTCCTTTGATTGTAATAATTCAATTTTTTTCAAACCAAGGGGTAAGAGAGGTAGAAAGAAACCCAAAGGACATAAGAGTGATTTTTTTTTGTTCAAAAATCTTTGAGAAGATCTATTTTCCACTTAATATTTAGAGAGATGCAATGCACTCTTTTATAACTAAGGAGAAATATGTACAATATTCAACTCTCTCAAAGTCTCTTAAATTATTTTCAAAAACACAAAAAATATTTTTCCAACAATCCCAAGCAATGAACTTAAGGTGGATAAAGTAGGAATTCTTTGATTTTCTTTACTAATGCACTTAAAATATGCAATTTTATTCTATCTTGATTCAAAACATGAGATAAAAGCACTACTGCAATCTTTAACCAATCATAAGTTATTGAAAAATCAAACACCCAATCAGTGGAATAAGCCAAAATTCACACCCAGTTTTACCAAAATCACAACAATAAAAGCTCTTCAAAGACTCAGGTTCGAAGCAACACAGACTAGGGATCTTCAACAAGTCACAAGACTAGTTGCACTTACAAGGGATTGGGGACACCTAAGATCAAGGACACAACCGCTTGACTACCCGAGACTGTTAAGAAATATAATCAAGATCCAAATCTCAAAATAAATCAAAGAAGAAGAAAATTCAAATATGAGGAATGCTAAGTATGAGATAAGCAAGACACGGATCCCAGAAAACCAAATAAAATCAAATTTTGTGGGAAAATCCAATTCTAGACACTAATTTTACTGGGTGACGTGGGTTGCAAGCATAGACCATGGCGTCAAATCCTTAGTGACTTGATATGAAAATAGGAAAAGTGTGTTAGTGACACTATCTGCACACAGGGAAAATGTGTCAATGTCGCAGTCTGCTTTAAGACAAAGTGTGTCAAAATCACAGAGACGCGGGTATAATATTAACCAGGTGCTTCGAGTGAATTCTAGAGTTGAAAAAAAAATACCAAACAAAAAAAGGTAATAGGTTGAGCAAAGGATTCCTAATGGAGGTTCTATCACTCAGTAACTCACAGCAGAGTGGATCCACTCAAGAAGAGGCAAGCATAAGGATTATGAGGCTAAATAAGGAAATGCAAATCGGAATTCAAATAACCCAAAGACAATGGATTTGGCTTTCCCCAGTATGGTCACCAATTTTGTTACCAGACAATCCGTCAGTGCATCCACTAACTGATCTCCCTAATCCTAATGGTTCATATCTAGAAAAAAAAATACATAACACAGAGATCTTTCCTAGATTAACCAAATTGCAAAAGGTATGGAGGAATGGTTTACCTTGTGATTGTAGTGATACCTCCTTGTTTGATGTAGCTCATTATATTTAGCTGCAAAACAACGCACAAACAAGTGTAAACATACAAATACCGATAATAATGATATGCAATATGAATTAATCTAAACTAGTAGTCAAAGAAACCAATTCTAAATATCTTAACACAACAAGAATTTATGGAAAGAATCTGTATTACTGTAAATAAAAGAAGTACAACCAAGATTTGACGTCGCAACTTCTTCCAAATGGTCCTAACCTCAAAGATCCAATCTTTTGCCTCTTAATGGATGAAAAAGGAATAAGCTCCAGCAGAATTTCCCCAACGTTTAGGTGCTCTATCTTTCTCCTTCTTAACTATGAAGAGATGGATTGTATATATAGGCCTAAAGGGATATAATAGGTTTAGGATTTGCGGGACAATCTCAAGGGATCATTCCAAAAGGCAAGGGGATCGAGTGCCACCTTTCCTAGTTCATAGGGATAAGCCTCCACGAAGCCATGGGTTCTAGAAGCCGCTTGAAGCTTCTCTTTTTCCTTTTAAATTGGCAGTGCCTCACTTTTTCCAAAGGAAACCTGCGTCTTTAAGGAGTGACACACTCTGTTCAAAGGCAAAATGTGTCAACGATGCGCTCTGCCAATGTGCAGAGCGCGTCACGTGGAGTCGAATGAAATTTGTTAATGTGTAAGGTGCATCGGGGTGACAACAAAGGGAAAAAGGGTAACCACAAATCTTCCTTCAATCAATTTGGCTTAATTTATTTAGGAATCAGGACAAATGAAGGACACATAAATCATGATGATCATATTTTGGTGTAACAAAGGAACAGTGCAATCTCCTCCAAATGGTCTGGAATGGATTCTATCTTGAAAAATTGATGCATCCAGTAACTAATCATCAACATACCCGTCAACTTCTCCCTATTTTATTCATGATAGATGATCATGGACATAGTTATGCTTCACGGGTTTAATTATTACTTCAAAGGAGAATTCATGTAATAAGAGTAACCACTTTTAGATCCGTCCTTCTAGAATGATCTTGTTGGCCAAATACTTTAGAGCTGAGTGATCAGTAAAAAAATTTAATTGTCCTCGCAAAACGTAATGGCGGAACTTATGCAATGCATAAATGATAACCAATCATTTTCATTCTACTGTTGTGTAGTTGTTCTCTTCTTACAATATATTTATACTGGAAAAATAAACTAGATGGCCCATCTCTCCTTCTCCTAGATGAGCTAATATAACACCAAGAGTTATCCTTGATGCATCAACATGTACATGGAACTTTTTTTTCCAATCTGGAAATGCTAGGACCAGGGCATTTACTATTTTTCCTTTTAATGTTGCAAAAGCTTTTGTACAATCGCATTCCACTTGAATGTTTTCTCTTTCTTCAATAATTGTTCCAAGGGCGTACTGATGGAGGCATAATTGTAGATGGATCTTCTGTAATACCCTGTATGTACCAATGTGGATCACAAATGTTTTACCGATGTTGGGTCCCGCGGGTTCACAATTTCTACAGTTTTTGCATGATTTTCCAAAACACTACCTTTGAAAAAAATATGGCCCAACAAGTTGCTGAAAGGAATGCAAAAAATACACTTCTACAAGTTCAAAGAAATTCCCATTTGTCTACAATGATCCAACATAAGTCAAATAAGTGTGGCGTGATCTTTGAGTAGACTGTAGACTGTTCAGTTGTCCAGATAGACTTCCAAGAATTTATGGAGGAATTCACGGAAAGTTGTGATCACTATCCTTGAGAAAATGGCTGGTGCATTTTTTAATCCAAATGGCATCACATTATAAGAAAATTATCCCCATTCTATAGTGAATGTGGTATTCTTTTTATCTTCTTCAACAATCCTAACCTAGTGGTGGCCTAAGAATCCATCAGTGAACGAGTATATCTCATTTCCTGCTACTTCATCTAGCATTTCATCACTAAACAATGTCAAGAATGGGTCATGGAAATAGGAAGCATTCAGGATGCTATAGTTGACACATATCGTAATGTACTATGTATATTTCTTGCTCTGCATTATGGTAGGACTGATCTAGTCTGATTTATCTACTAGGAAAATCAGACATGCTCTTAACATGCGGTTAATATCCTCTTTCACTTTTTGCTCCACTCAGGGATTCAGTCTATACGATTGATTCTTAACAGGTTTGGCATATGGTTCCAGTGCAATCTTCATTTCGCCTAGATCTCCTTGAATACCTTTGAGTTCTGTGAATCTTTGTGGAAACGAATTGTCATATTCTTTCGATAGTGATGCAACCTCAGATACAGTTTGCTCATCCCAGTAATCCCCAATGTCTACCATCTTCAGTTTATATTCAGTACCGATGTTGACTTTTTGCAACTTCATAGGTTGTGCATAGATTTCTCCTGTCTCTTCAGGTTTTGTCTATCTTATTTCTTAGGATCCTTCTGACTCCTTTAAGGTCAAGTGTTTCAAACACTCAAGCTCATTTGGATCGGAGTTCTCCTAATCTGTCTTTGCACAATAAAGAGGGGGTATTACTTCGAGAATAATGAATGTGAGATTTGAAAGTTATTGATGCACAGGATAGGCATCCGAGTGTCCAATATTTTGTAACTTGTTGGTGAATAATGCTTCCTTAATAGCTAGCAATGCTTCCATCACCATATCACTGGTTGCTAAAATAGAAAAGTCTTGATAAAAATTTGTGTGTGTCGTCTTCCAACATATTCTCTATCTCCTTGTTTCTTCATGTAGGTACCAAGATTTATAGATATGGTCAATGTTGTGAAATAATTATGAACCCAAAACTATGGTTGTAGTCCATCTGAATCCCCTTGGTGTTCACACAGGTCAATGGATTGGTCTCTCCCATGTATATGTATTTCACCATATTGGCATTCCTGGATGGATTGAATATGATCATTAGTTCCAACTAAGTGGCATCCCAATCAGGTATGTCATCTTTGTGTGTCTCCCACCATCTTGGAGGAGTCCCTCTAAGTGCAGCATCCAGAACATCCATGCTGTATTCCTCTATGAATGATTCAATTTTGCTAAGGAACTTGTCTAGGCTATTGGTTAACGCTTTCACCATTATGCATGCGCATACAACTTGTTTCATAGATTTTACGCTTTTCATGAAAGCATGGATGTATAGAGTTATTATTCCTATATAAATTGTGCCTTATCTCTAGACATTTATGTCATGCATATAAGGTTGCAACAGTTGTATTGATGAATCACTAGTTGTTTAAACACTCATGCTAATGATTCGTGTTTAGTTCCACTTTTTGTGAGCAAAATTGTAGTTTGCATTTCTATATTTATCAAACAACTTCTATTTATATGGATGCAATTTTACTCTTGAAATAGTATATAAGGCCACCCCTAGTTGTGGACCTGACAATCAAGATATGTGATGTTATTATTGTTATGAAGTTCTGAACTAGGATCAAGCATTGTATTTTTTTGACTCCTGATACGTTTTGATGTAATCTTCCTTTAATTTCCCAATCAATGAAGATATGAGTTTTGCTAGTGTTGAATCTATTCTCATTGTAAGATAGCATTTAACTAGCTGTACTGCCCAATTGGAAATGGCCCACCTTCTGGCTAGATACGCTTTTCCTTTTATTTCCTGTATTTAGTTAGCATTTGTATGTTTAATTTATCTCTATTCTTTTATTTCTAAGTTTTGTTTGACCTCTTTGTTGTATATCTACGAGTTGTTTAGTTCTCGGTTATATCTCATTGTTCAATCTCTAAGTTTTGTTTGACCTCTTTGTTGTATATCTACGAGTTGTTTAGTTCTTGTTTATATCTCATTGTTCAATCAACAATACATGTGTCGTTAATTTGTTCATATGTGTGCATAGTTTGGATTGTTTATATTTCCTTCTAGTCTTGCATAAAGTATACAAGTAATTACATTCATCATCATCAGAATCACTCCATATACTACATTATAGGTTTCTTTTGCATATTTACCTGAAGTATTATTGTGCATACATCATTTTTTTATCACTTACATTCTAAATAGTAGCTTGTTCCTATACCGAATTTAGTTTTCTTTGCATCGGATATTTGATGTGTATATTTTTCATTTCACATACATTTACTACATACCTATCATAAATATTAGCATCTCGTCTATCTATATCATTTCTTGCAGCTGCATATTACACTTGCAATATTTTATCATCAATAAAAAAAAGGTTGATTTGCATTATTGAGTTTATTGGATTGTATTTAGTTTAAGTAGCTTGGTTTGGATGTGTAATCAGATTTAGATCTCCATATAAGTTTATGTATGGAAGGACATAGGTTCTAATTGTTTGCATGATAGACTAATAGTGCGATCTTTCCAAGATTCCTATATCTAGTTGGTACTCTATTTCAGTTACTCTGCTTTCAAAATTAATTTAGATAGGACTTGAAGTTGCAAGTTTAAAGGTTTTTCACAGAAATAGAAGTTTACATGATATTATTAGATATTTAAAATTTATATTGAACCGTTCACAATTTTATAGTTTTTTTTTAATTAATAAAAGAATACTTTGTCCATAATTATCACTTGAATCGTTAATAATGGAGTTTAGACTTAGAATAGTTTTTAGTTTCCAACAATGTGACATTAGATCATAGATTCATTAGTTTATTAAGTTAAGTGTGTGTTTTCTTTACTAAATAAAATCCACTTTAAACTATATTACTCTTGCTTTTCATTCCAGTTTAAAAGCTTTTATAGAATTGTTTATTGTTAAGAAGTTTATTTTACTAGTTATGGTATTCATTTTTTTATTTGACCTCAATCTTAATTTCTAGGCATTATTAGTTCATACATTATATGTACAAATCATCATACTAGGCTTATTATCAGTAGTTTGGATTTATATTTTTTACTGACACATATTATGTTGCAACTCAAAGTTTACAAACTCTGGTTGATAATAAGATAATTGGAGTTAAATAAATAAGACATTAATTTAGCCCAACATCCTACACAATCCATCTTTTGGGGACCAAAATCCTCCTAATGGGGAGGTGTGATCCAAATTGGATCCTCATTAAAAAATCCTCTCTTGTAATAATTTGTTAAACATTACTTTTTTGGCAAAGTGATAATAGTTCAATTTTTCCTTGAAATTTGAAGTGAACCATTGTGATGGTTCACCTTCCAAGGCAAACTAAATAAAAATTGAAGGATAGGAGAGATAAGGATATTACTCATTCTTGGGGGAACATAGGAGAAAAATGGAGGCAGTGGTTGGTAGCAACAATGAGAGCTCAAAGATGGAAGCTTACTTGAATATCGAAGGGCGAAGGAGTTATTATGCATATTCACGCATGAGAAGAAGGTTGTTTGATCAATTGCACCTGCAATATTTCTAGTGAGTAACAATGCATTGAAATCTTGTCTAAGAGCGCATAGCTCACCCTTGTAATAAATTTTCGAGCAATTATAAATTCCCATGAATGTTGGTTTTCCCATTTGGGTTTCCAGGGTAAAAATTCTATGTGTTTACTGTGCATCTAAATTTTTTGTGGTTTTTACAATTACTATTATGGTTATTAAATGCAAATGCAATCTCAGAAGTATGGACTTGTTGGTCTTTGTTTAAGCAATTGATAAATGACAGTAGATAGCACAACATGTACAACATTATTACTTGATTAGGCACATTAATCGTTGGAACAATAAAATGCTGACATGATATAGAAAGGAAAGGGCCTTATCCCCAATTCCAAAGTCTCCCAATGCTAAATTCATTTCATTAAATCATTGGTTGATTCATTTCCACTTCAATTCAGTCAAATGCATTTTATTAAATCAGTGTTTTTGTAACTATGTGATGATAATATAAAAGGTGCTTGGGAAGCTACAATGTTATCCTTTTTTAACATAGTTGGGTCAATTCCTCTTAGTGTTGAGAGAATTTATACATGATGAGGAATTTTTAGTCACGCCTGAATGGGTTCATTGATGCCTAGACATTTCTATTGATTCCTGGAACGTTTTAAAACAATGTTGGGCAAATTAAAAAAAATGTTGGGCCATTTTTATCAGTCATGGGAAAATCTAGAAATGCCTGGAGCATTTAAAACAGTGTTGGGTGGATTTATAAGTGTTGGGTCATGTTATTCATATGATGTGGTGTTTTTAGAGCTTCTGGAGCTAAATTAAAGTTCTGAAGACAATTCATAGAATAGATAGATACGATCTCAGCATAATTTTTATTGTAAAGAAAGAATTTAATTATTTTTCTGCAAAGATTCGTGTTGGTGATATTGCCAAGCTATGATCCTATAGTTTATGGATCAATATACTCCATCCATAATAAAATTAAAAAAAAAAATGGGATGAAAATATTCAAAATGTTGGCCATCCTTAAGTGATTGAATATGCCATTTGTCATTTCTTGAACTATATACCACCTTTGAAATTGTATTAACTTATCCTCTTCTTTCCCTATAGATTTGATGAAAATAGGTGAGTTAAAATTTGTTTCTAACACTTGAATTTGATTAGATATTTCCCTAGCATAGTACATGTTACTTGGATGTGACATGTTGTTAATTTTGTATGGTGCTTAAATTTTTCCATTTCTTAAGTTTGATTAATGAAAGTATGAGTTGTTAACTAAGATTGTATGAGACTATCGGTAATATCAATCTAAAATAATAATCACCTAAGCTTCAAGCTAATCAAAACACAAACATAATTTAAAACATAAATCATCACTATAAAAACAAAACTATCAACATTCAATATGGTCACTCTTTTAGAAAAATATCCAAGAGAATGCATTATAAATAACAAGTATACAAATTATTTTAAAAGAATATATGAACAAAATTATATACATTTTTCTTTCCAAAAGAAAGTAGGAAATTTCAAATTTAGTTCAAAAATATAAAGATGACAACTAATATTATAAGAGTTTCCTAGTGTAAGGTTGGATAATTTTTGGCTTGTGTCATGTTCTTGAAATTTATACTATATGGGGATGAATGCAACTTTTGCACATTATGTTATTTTCTCATATTTTATTAATATTTGAAGAAAAAACCATTAATATCATTAAGTGAGGAATTGTGTTAATAAAATGAAGAAACATACATAAACTATGCAAATTACCGAGCCTTTCTGTATTGTGAATAAAATAGAATTCTTCTTAATGGCTTGATTCTTCTTCAAATTCAAAGTGCCTTCTAACTTTAAACAAGTTGGGTTTCCTTCCATGGAAAATGTTTTGAAATGTGCACCATATTTACAAATATTAATCAATACGAGGGGAGAATAGGTGCCATCATCATTGTCTTACTCTATTGGCATCCAATTCTAAACTAGGTTATCCCTTATCTACCTAAATCATGAAAATTTAAAAGAAACATAGATATTTTGTCTCAATATTGAACATCTGCAAAGTAAATCTAGGTTGAAATTATAGGTAGAAAGAGATGTCAAACATTGTGTTGAGTTCAGAATTGGCCCCTTCTAATCATCCTTGATCACCTTTCCTTCCCCTGTCCTACACCATTTATCATGCTAATCAGACCTGTTATCCTCACTTTATTCCTCCAAACTGCCAAGGTATGACTGATCATTGCTTTATCTTATTAATGCTTATGATTGTGATAATTAAAGCTGTGTATCTCTTAATTGTGCTAACATGTTATGATTTATGAAGGTAGTTTGAGATAAGTGGACTGCAGGAAGGTGGGGCTGAACAAGTCTTGAAAGAAGGGATGTTCGTTGCTTAAAAAGGATCCTCGGGGCTCGGATCATCAATTAAGGCACATGGTTCCAATATAACATCCTAGGTGGAGCTGTGACAGGGAAGCTGTAACAGAATGCGCTATAATTGGAGATCTTTAGTTGTCGCTGCTCGAGTATAGCTGTGATCTAGAAAGATCACCACTCCTGGGCCAATGAACAGCTTTCTCGCATTTTTAGGTCTCTACTTTGCCACGTATTGTAACAGCTAGTGTTATTTAGGGCACCTGAAGATCAGAGATCTTCATGGATGCCCGTTCATAGGATCAGATGTTACAATCTGTATGTATAAATATGGGGAGCTGCCTCGACCCAGGTTGTTGAACAACAGATAATTAATCCATTATATTAGCAGCAAAAGAAAACTGTGTAATCATTCTTCTGTTAATATAATGAGTTACCACAGAGATTGCTGAGTTAAAATAGGACTTTTTATTGTTGTGTGATGTTCTGTTTATGATATTTCTTTTGTACGTAGTAGTAGTAATTTTGGTGTGGATTTCCAGTATAATTAAGATTATGTTTCTTTGAAATTGGCAAGTAATACAGAGTGACAGTCGACTGAGTAGAAAATTTATGCAATTCGTGTGACAATTGTACACAACCTTGTTCATCTCGTAGTTAAGTTGTGATCCCATGAGCCTCTGCAATTTATCTTTCTTGTTATGACTGTTGATTTTCATACCTGTAATTCAATCTCTTATAGCAGTTGAACTCAATCCTTTGCAATTGAATTTCTAGATTAATATTCAGTTTCTGCTTATGGTTTTCAAGAGTGATCAGATTGAAGAAGTGAGTTACTTGTT
The DNA here is from genome assembly GCA_027924585.1 of Larix kaempferi. Taxonomy (NCBI): domain Eukaryota; kingdom Viridiplantae; phylum Streptophyta; class Pinopsida; order Pinales; family Pinaceae; genus Larix; species Larix kaempferi. The sequence continues at coordinate 2,289,296 of BSBM01000877.1, read as the reverse complement.
CTAGGATGTGAATATGATTTCTTTTTATCTGCAATTGTCTTTGAATCTTATTTTATTTCTTACTGATGCATGGTAGAAAGGAATTGAAATTATAGTATTTAGACAGCAACTGGGATTACACAGCTCTTTGGGATGAACATAGTTGTTAGAGGATAACAGTATTCAATTATAGTGATTTGGTGTTTAAGCATAGACTATGCATCTATCCTTTGAAATAAAAGACTTTCTTGGGTTGACAATAAATCTCATCTGCTCTGTATGTTGGAATAATTTATCTGCATATAGGGTGCTCGGCATTTTGGCGCCATTGCCGGGGAAGGATAAAAATTAAACACTAATCATTAGTTGCATCTGGTAATTGTTTCTAGTCAGTCTTTTCTTTGCTGAAATGATTTGGTTCGCATGAATACGAGGAGGATAAAACGCGATCACCTCCCAACTCCCAAAACCCCACAAAATACTAACAGCGCAGGTGGTTCGGGTTGTGGTCGAGGACCACCATTGGGCAGAAGGACATTCATCGACGATCTTGTTGATAGAACTGATTCATCCACCAGGGCTCGTCATCAAGAAACTCCTATCAGAAGAAACCCTACTGAACCTGGGGTGCCAGCGTCCACGGTGGAGAATACATGAGCAGCCGTGACTCCCTTGTATATCCCTGCCGAGGAGGACAAAATTTTTACAACTGGACCTGCTGCTACGACTAAGGAAGACGCAGCTGTTAAAACTGAGGAAGACGCAGCTGTTACAACTGAGGAAGACGCAGTTGTTACAAACAAGGAAAAGAACGCAGGAACGAACGAAGAAGAGGAAACAGAAGAGAAGATGAATAACAGACACGAGATCGGCGAGGAAGAGGCAATGGTGGAAAACTATCATCATGAAAATTACTCCCTGCCAGAAGGAACGATGGCTACATTACAATTTCCAATTCAGAATCCAGAAGGGACAGCTCCTATGAAGAACATCTCACCATCGGTGTTTCCTCGCTTCCATGGCAGGGCGGCAGAAGATCCAGACGAATTCCTTTTTGAATTTGATATCCTTTGTCGTAGCTATGATTATGTCACCGATGCCCAAAAGATGAAACTTTTTCCCGCCACCCTGAAGGACAATGCATTACGATGGTTCATGAGCCTTGGAGGGGGAACTGTTGCTAATTGGAATAAGATGAAACAAGTATTCCTGGAGAAATATCAAGAATATTGCAACACCAAGGACAAAAGAGAGGAATTATTCAAGATGGTGCAGAAGGAGGATGAAAGTATGGAGGATTTTGTAGAAAGGCTGCTGTACAATGTGCAAAGAGCCAGGCATACGAACATGGGGCTGGATGTGCTCAAGATAATCATGCTTCGAGGGATCAGGGATGATTGTTTAGACATGTTAAATCTGTTAGGAAAGGGAGATATCTCCAAAGAACCTTTTGAGACGATTGTGGAATTATGTAAGAGATACTCCAGGGGATCTTCCAGGAACAATAAGCGGGACAAATGGGATAAGTTGGAACGTGATGTCTTCGACAGAACTCAGAATTCATCCAACGGAGGAGCTACCCATGCAGAGATAGGCAATCTCCTTGAAAATTTTAAAACAGAAATGATGAGCTCCATCTCTTCGGAGATTGATGTCCTGAAGGCAAAACAAAAACAGGTAGTGGAGGATCTCACACTAGGTGTGTTCTATCCCCGATGTAGAAAGAATCATCCACTGAAAGAATGCCCACTTGACAAGGTAGAAGTATGTCAGCTGTGTGAGCTGAACCATGACATGAAAGAATGCCCCTCACTCCCCCAAGTGAAGGCTGTTCTGCAGGCATCAAATCCAGAAGTGGAATCAGCCTATTTCATTGCACAGAAGAAACCTTGGCAGCCTCGAAATCAAGGTATGCCTCTGGACTCGTTTCCATTTTTGAATAATATGAGCAATTGGAATAATAACATGCAAAATGTGAATACACAATTCCCTTCAAATTATGCTCAGTGGAATCCTTCCCAACCTGCAATGCAAAATTTTAATTCATGGGGTCCTTGGACACAGCCACCACATCAACCTACATCATGGTCTCCTGGATGGAGGAACTTCCCTCTTGGGAACCAGTTTCCTCAACCACCTCCACCTCATCAGTTACCATATTCTCCTCCATACCCTCAATTTCCTCAATACCCTCCATATCCACCTCAGTAGGCACAGCTGCAACTGCAGCATAATCCTGTCCCTAATATACCAATACGGTCTCAGCTGCCTACCCAACCTAATCCTAACCCGAATAATAAAACAGTCCATCAATTGGAAACTATCAATATGCCGGCCTACTCTCTTTCCCCTGTACCTTGCAATGATATTCGTCTACGATCTGGGAAGATAATATAACCCGTAATTACAGAAGATGCTCGACCTTCTGTGCATGAAGAAGGGGAGAGTTCACAGCATCCATCCGATACAGTTCCTATCACTGAAGGTGCTGAGCATCCCTTGGATGGGACGGCTGAAACATCAAACAATAAATTGGACAATACACAGCCTACCCAGCTGATAAGGCAACCACCATACCCCGAGAGACTAATGATACCAAAAATAGGGGGGAAACCTCAGTTTAACCTCCTAGGAGATTTAAAGAATCTTTACGTCAAAATCCCCCTTCTGTAAGCTCTTCAAGACGTTCCTATTTATGCTAAAACCGTTCGGGACTTGTGCACTAAGAAACCAGGGAGGAAACCCAGAGATCCTCCCACTGTTCATGTCATAGGGAATTTATCTGCTTTGATAACAGGAAAAACCCCTATGACTAAGTATGATGACCCTGGCAATCCTACTATCACTGTACAGGTAGGACAGACGCAGATACCCAACGTGCTAGTCGATTTAGGAGCAGCGATCAATGTTATAACAATTGAGACTGTCAAGAAGCTTGGGCTCACTAATTTTAGACCGACCCCTACCATTTTAGAATTGGCAGACAGATCCACCATTAGACCTGAAGGGATTCTGGACGACCTTGTCATCTCAGTAGATTCATGGGAGTACCCTGTTGACTTTTTGATATTACAACCAAAATCACAGCTGGGGGGACACCCATTGATCCCGGGGAGGCCTTGGTTGGCCACAGCTGACGCCTGCATCAGCTGTCGATCAGGGTCCATGACTATATCTGATGGCACGGAGACTAAAAACCTCACCCTGTATCCTCCAACTCGGCCGAGTTTAGAAGCTGAAACTTCCCTTTGGATAGAACAGGAGGAGGAGGAGGATGTTCATTCACTATTAACTATAGGGAAGGCCTTGACTTTTAAAAACGAAACAGAAGACGATGCTATTAGTAATTTTATTAGTGAACCCGTTTCAGTGGATAAAGAGGTCTATTAAATCCTGAACATTACCCTTGGTAAGGAAGAACAAGAAAATATTACAGAAGAAGCACTAGTTGGTGACACAAACATAATCCCAGTTTTGAAAAATTCAAAAAGTATTCGTATTGAGGTAGAACCTGGAAGGACTTTGAACATCAACCCTAGTCTCTCCTTAGAGGAACAGAAGCGCCTAATCAGTCTCTTGAAAGAACATAAGGGGGCATTCACCTGGGAGTATATAGACATGAGGGGTATCCCCTCTAATCTGTGCACCCACCATATTTACATTAAAAATGACTCCCGGCCTGTGTGTCAACCTCAACGACGCATGAACCCCAATCTGAGGGATAGAGTAAAGGAGGAAATCCAGAAACTTTTGGAAGCAGGGTTTATCTATCCTATTTCAGATAGTGAGTGGGTTTCCCCACTTGTAATTGTGCCCAAGAAAAATGGTAAATGGAGAGTCTGTGTTGATTATAGGGAGCTGAACAAAGCTACGCAAAAGGATCATTTCCCTCTGCCCTTTATTGACCAAGTACTTGATACCCTATCAGGGAAAAAGTTCTTCTCCTTCTTAGATGGGTTCAGCGGGTACAACCAAATTCAGATTGCTCCTGAGGACCAGGATAAGACCACCTTCACTTGCCCCTGGGGAACGTTTTCCTATAGAGTGCTTCCCTTTGGTTTATGTAATGCACCAGCAACGTTCCAAAGAGTTGTAATTGGCATATTCTTTGAATTAGTTAATGATAGTATGGAAGTCTTTATGGACGATTTTACTCCCTATGGCAAGGACTTTGAGGAAGCACTGGAAAATTTAAAGAAGGTTTTAATTCACTGCGAACAGACTCGCCTCTCATTAAGCACTGAAAAGTGCCATATGATGATGAGTGAGGGGGTGGTATTAGGACATTTCATCTCTACCAATGGCATTCAGGTGGATCCTTCAAAAATTAAGGTGATAAAAAATATTCCGACTCCTTCAACTCAGAAAGAAGTGCGAAGTTTTCTGGGACACGCTGGGTATTACCGGAGGTTTATAGAAAAATTCTCCAAACTTGCTTCTCCCTTGTTTTCTTTGTTAATGAAGGATGCACAGTTTGTGTGGAGTAAAGCATGCCAGACAACGTTTGATAAGCTTAAAGAGAAGCTGTCCATAGCTCCTATCCTAAGGGGACCTAATTGGACCATACCCTTCCACATTTCTTCAGATGCTTCTGATACCGCCATTGGAGCAGTACTAGGACAACAGGATGGTCAAGTACCTTATGCCATCTATTATGTTAGTAAAAACTTAGCCCCTGCTGAACTTAATTATACTGTTACCGAGAAAGAATTCCTTGCTATTGTTTACTCTATTAATAAATTTTGACATTACATTACTGGGTATCCTACATTTGTGCACATTGATCACTCTGCCATTAAATATTTAATGAACAAACCTGTCACCAATGCCAGAGTGACCAGGTGGCTCTTATTATTGCAGGAATTTGATATTACCATTATAGATAAACCTGGAAAAGAAAATGTTGTGGTTGATTTTTTATCTCGTTTTACTAACAGTGATGATAGTTCACCTGTTGAGGATTATTTTCTAGATGAACATCTATTCGCACTTTCAGCTCATTCCCCCTAGTATGCAGACGTTGCTAATTATTTGGTTGCAGGAAAGCTCCCGCCACACATGTCTAAACGAGAGAAGAGAAAAATTATCTAGCAAAGTGCCAGGTATTGTTGGATCAATGATCATCTCTTTCACACAGGGCCCGATCTTGAGATTAGGAGATGTGTAAGGGAAGATGAGATCTTTCACATACTGAAGGCCTGTCATGATGGACCTTGTGGGGGACACTTTGCAGACAAAAGAACAGGGCATAAAGCGCTGCGGATGGGATACTATTGGCCGACTCTGTTCAGGGACGCTAAAAGGTATGTTCAGTCCTATGACAACTGCCAAAGGATGGGCCAGCCGAATAAAACAGATCAGATGCCTATACAACCTCAAGTAAAAGTTGAACCATTTGATAGATGGGCACTAGATTTTGTTGGCCCTATCAGCCCTCCTTCCAGACAAAAAGTTTACATTCTGGTTTGTACTGATTATATGACCAAGTGGGTAGAGGCTGTAGCTTTGACTAAGGCTAATGACCAGGCGGTAATTGATTTTCTGTATAGTGAAATCTTTACCCGCTTTGGGGTACCAAAGGAAGTAGTTACCGATGGGGGACCGCAATTCATATCACACCAATTTGAATCCTTGCTCCGGAAGTATGATGTGCAGCATAGGATAGCTTCACCTTACCACCCCCAGGCCAATGGTCAGGTGGAAAGTACTAATAAAGTCATTGAAGCAATCCTTACTAAAACAGTTAAAAGCCATCGAAAGGATTGGGATGACAGGCTTCCGGAAGCACTGTGGGCATATCACACAACTTGGCGCAACACCACAGGGTTCTCTCCCTATGATCTAGTGTATGGAAAGAGTGCCATCTTTCCAATTGAGTTTGAGATAAAAAACCTGAAGGCAACCACTGAAATGAATCTGGATGTAACAGAAGCCCAGAAGAGAAGATTGAATCAACTAAATGAATTGGATGAGAAACGGTTAGCTGCAGTAGACCAGACTGTGTTGCTTCAGCAACAGAGATCCAACTAGCATGACCGATTTATTAAAAAGAAAATCTTCTGTGAGGGAGACTGGGCGCTACTATATGACTCTAGGTTCAAGAGGGATTTTAAAGGTAAATTACGTACAAAATGGCTGGGTCCATATTTGGTCGACAGGGCATTTGACAACGACACTGTCCGTCTAGTGACCATCGATGAAAACCGTATACCATTACTGGCTAATGGCCACAGATTGCGACTGTATCGTAAGCCTATTTCGAAAGATGCATTCACTTCGTAGATTGCCATCAATCCAGATTATCAGCTGGCATCAAAGCAGGAATTTCTCCCTGCCCTTACCAATCCTTAAACTGAAAATCGCATTTTAAATTACTGTACATAAATAACTTTCTGCTGTAGCGTATAATTGTTTTTTTCTCTTTGCATTTGATCTTTTCGTTTGCTGTGTTTTTCAAAAATTTCCAGGGAAGCGCCAGGAGAACAACCAGATTGGGCCTGTCAAATGAAAGTCGCCCTGTGTCGTCCTGTGTTGTATTTCCCTTTTTCCTTAAAAAAAAAATAAAAAAAATTCAACAGCTGCGACATATTTTCCGGCAGTTGCGACATATTTTCCGGCAGTTGCAATATCTCTTCTGGCAACTGTGATATATTTCCAGGCAGTCGTAAACCCTTTTTCCCGGCAGCTGTGAACCATTCCCAGTGGCTGCAACACCATTTCTCGGCAGCTGCAACATCATGTCCCAGCGGCTGCAACATCATTTCCCAGCGGCTGCATTATCGTTTCCCGTCAACCGTAAAATCATTTTCCCGGCAGCCGTAAATCCTTTTCCCGGCAGCTGTGAACCATTCCCATTGGCTGCAACACCATTTCTCGGCAGCTGCAACATCATGTCCCAATGGTTGCAACATCATTTCCCAGCGGCTGCATTATCATTTCCCGTCAACCGTAAAATCATTTTCCTGGCAGCCATAAATCCTTTTCCCGGCAGCTGTGAACCATTCCCAGCGGCTGCAACACCATTTCTCGATAGCTGCAACATCATGTCCCAGCGGCTGCAACATCATTTCCGAGTGGCTGCATTATCGTTTCCCGTCAACCGTAAAATCGTTTTCCCAGTGGCCATAAACCCTTTTTCCCGGCAGCTGTGAACCATTCCCAGCGGCTGCAACATCATGTCTTAGCGGCTGCAACATCATGTCCCAGCGGTTGCAACATCTTTTCCCGGCAGCCGCGAACCATTTCCGAGCGGCTGCAATATCATTTTTCCGACAGTCGTAAAACCTCTTTCCCGGCTGCCGTGAACCATTTTCCGGTAGCTACAACATATCTTCTGACGACTGCAACTTATTTCCCGGCAACTGTTACATATCTCCCGCCGCCGTAAAACTTTTCCCTGACAGGCGTAATTTTTCCCGATCCCGTAAATTCTTTTCCCGACTATCGTGAACCGTTTTCCGGTGGCTGCAACATCCTTCCCGGCAGCTGCAACATATTTCCTAGCGACTGCGACTGCAACATATTTCCTGGCGACTGCGACATATTTCCCGCTGCCGTAAAACTTTTCCCTGACAGCCGTAATTTCTCCCGATCCCGTAAATCCTTTTCCCGGTGGCTGTGAATCTTTCCTGGCGGCTACAACATCTTTTTCGTCAGTTGTGATAGCATTTCTGGCAACTTGCAGTGGTAACCCCTGTGTTAATGGAAGAATTGCTCCAAACCTGCTAAACTATGGCTCTGGTTCATCCCAGTCGTGTCGGCGAATTCATCATTCTGACCCCGAGGACGCGATGGTTTGTGTTTCACCAGCGGAAGAAATTATTGCATTATTCTGGTCATCATGATCAAATTTATGACTGTGAACAAGTCTGGCTCCGCAACGTCACCAACTGCACGCTCCACCATTCTCCGCAGGTTATCCGACGCACAGTCTCATGAGGTATGGCTTTCATTTATCACGTGATTAAGTGTTGATATCATTTAAACAATATCAGTCGTACCTTTACTCGTATTACCATTATACCTAATTAAACCTTTCCCTCGTACGACGTAAACACTAATAACTGCCACCTTCCCCAATTCGGCATGGAAATTTCGAACGTTTTTCTGTGCTCAACTTTCCAAATTTTCCTATTCTCTCAACGTCTTCGCTCAGCGATTCGTGCATCCTCTGTGCTGCAACTTCCATTCTTGGATTCTGCCATCTAGGGGATAGCAACTTCATCCTGCAGCCAAGACCATGGGGATTCCAGTTCATCATGACCGTGTGAATACACAGGAACTCAAAAAAAATCTTCAAGTTCTTGCCATTTTTCAAGCCGCCCGTTGGCTCGAGTTTTTTGAGCAACTAGATGGATTCAATCGGGAAGCAGCCTTGCAGTTTGCTCTAAACCTCACCAAAACTCACTCTACGGTGTGGGGGCTGCGCATAGAGGTCTTTGAGGCCATTATATCTAAGGTTACGGCCATCCCGCTGGTGGGAAAGCCATGGTTTAACCGACGAGTCCCTGCAACGACTGCACGGGAAGCATTTTTAATGGAGGGGGAGCAAGTAGAAGCGTTAAGAAGAGGGATCACATTGCACTCACTGCCACGGCCATGAGACCAGGTTGCTGTCTTCCTCAAGAAGTACATCACTTGTGAAGGTAGATATCAAACTGTGTATAATTTTGAACTCCCTTTACTTTCTCATCTCCACCATGGCATTTTATTAAACATTCCATATTATCTACTGCATGACTTGTGTCATATGGCGTCATTTGTCCAGTCTGCTAAGCACCCACTTTCCTCCCTCACCCACCATGGCCTTATCAAATTAATAATTGTAAGAACCCTTGCCCAACATCGTATAACCTGGGAACAATTCACAACCCGAGCTCAGCAACCCGTCCCCTTGCGGGTTGTCCCATTACAGCAGATACGAGTCCCACCACAACAGAAGGACCGGAGTCCCTCCACTGAATTTGGGGGGGGGATGAAATTGCAGAAGAACAAAAATCGGGGGCACAAACAGAGCCATCCGGGGTGGATGAAACTATAGTAGAAGAACATCAACCAGGGGCACAAGCAGGACAATCCGGGGTGGATGAAACTATATTAGAAGAAGAGCAACCGGGGGCACAAGCAGAGCCATTTGGGGGGGATGAAACTCCATTAGAAGAAGAACAATTGGGGGATGAAACTCCATTACAAGCATATCCATCGGGGGAGGGTGTAGATAAAAATATTGTGGAAAACCCCGATAACAGGGCAGCTCCGGCAGCAAAAGGTGAAATTGGAGCAGCATTAAATGCTGCGACAATTGAACCTAAAGGTGACAGAGCCAGGGCAATAGAAGAAAACATTGAGCTGGTAACTATTGAATCCTCACCTGAGTGGGAAGGAGGAGCTTTAATTGAAGAAGAACAACATGAGAGGCAAGAAAACATTCCTTCGACCTCAGCTGTGAATCCCTATATACCAGCTCCACAAAAGAAAACACCACAAAGGAAAAGAAAGGGATTAATCAATGAATTTAGCATAACCGCACCAATTAGAAAGAAAAGAACTCGATCAGCTATAGCAGCAGAGGCAGCCAGAAAAAGATGGGCAACCCTAGAGGCACAGGTTGAGCCCCCGGTCCTTGTACCAAGACCAATGGATGCTCCACAAAGGCCAATGGAGGAAGAACCCGGGATTGAAGGACTTTTGGCTGAGAATGCACTATTAAAAGAAGACCTCCAAGTACTTCGAAGGGAGTTGGAAACGTGGAAGGAAACCTGCAGAAAACAAGGAGAAAGAAAAATGTATACATTGGTAGAGGCTGCAGACCAATTGGAGGGATCAGATTCTGCTGAGCCTGGCAAGGAGGATGAACGAGTACTCTGTCCCACCCGTGGAGAAATATTCAAGGAGGCAGGCCACAATATTATACTTCATACCTTCTCAGCACAACAGCCTGCAGCCACAATAGAGGAAGTTGCAGAAAAAGAAGATGCTGCCACACAAGAACTAGCATCTTTACACATCCTTGCTGAAGCTGCCGCCAATCCTGTGACAGAGGAGCTAAGGGATGAAATCATGTATGATGATGGGGATAAAGAATTGACTGTAACCCCAGAATGCTCCCATGACACAGAGATTATAGAGCAGATGGGAGAAGAACTGGGGATGGGGGACACTCTGGAGCCTAATGAGGAATTCTATACTGTAACCCCAGAATGTTCCCATGACACAGAACTTTTAGAAGATGAGCCACAAGGGTAGGACATTGATAAAATTGAACAGGGTGCTATAACACAAGAACCAACAAACCTGAGTGTACCTATCCAACCGGCCAAGCAGATGGGAGAAGAACCTGAAATAGAGGACACTTTGGAATTTAATGATGAACTCTGGGTTGTAACCCCAGAGGATTCCCATGACACAGATCTCATAGGAGAAGAGTTGCAACAACAGGAGGATGAAGAGGCAAGCCAGGATGTTGTTACACAAGAACCAACATCCTTGGAGGTTGCAGTAGGAACTCCTGAATTTCATTTGAAAGATAACCCTGGAATGGATATCATTCCCGATACACAGTGGAGTGAAGATGAACAGGTACAAACACCATGCTCAGGTGAAACCGAAATCTTGGAGGAGGAGCTGCACAATGAGAAGGATATCCAATCTCAGTAGCAGAAGGACAAAGAAGACACTGTTACACAAGAACCAGTGTCTCTAAAAACAATGAAGGTAGCTGCTGAAGAGAGTCTAAAGGATGTTGCTGTTACACAAGAACCAACAACTCTCTTATTAGACTTAGATGTGCTGGAAGACACTGCCCCACAAGAACCAGTGCTTCTACCTCCTAGAAATTTCATTGATTTGGATTCAGATTAAAGATTTCTTTTCAAGTCCTCCCCAGGCACAGCATATAATGAGACTGCAGGAAGAAGTGATTTCCACTTGTATCAATTACATTTTCAGACACTAGCAGGTAGCATTGGAAGGACAGATGGGGTGCCTGAGTTTCCCTACAATTTTTCCTCTCTCCATGGATAGAGCCCAGTACAGGATTCAGATTCCAAATGATGCAGGTTGTTGCATGAGGACATGCAACAGGGTAGTTGGGGGGAGATGTTGAGTTCAGAATTGGCCCCTTCTAATAATCCTTGATCACCTTTCCTTCCCCTGTCCTACACCATTTATCATGCTAATCAGACCTGTTATCCTCACTTTATTCCTCCAAACTGCCAAGGTATGACTGATCATTGCTTTATCTTATTAATGCTTATGATTGTGATAATTAAAGCTGTGTATCTCTCAATTGTGCTAACATGTTATGATTTATGAAGGTAGTTTGAGATAAGTGGACTGCAGGAAGGTGGGGCTGAAAAAGTCTTGAAAGAAGGGATGTTCGTTGCTTAAAAAGGATCCTCGGGGCTCGGATCATCAATTAAGGCACATGGTTCCAATATAAAATCCTAGGTGGAGCTGTGACAGGGCAGCTGTAACAGAATGCGCTATAATTGGAGATATTTAGTTGTCGTTGCTCGAGTATAGCTGTGATCTGGAAAGATCGCCACTCCTAGGCCAATGAACAGCTTTCTCGCATTTTTAGGTCTCTACTTTGCCATGTATTGTAACAGCTAGTGTTATTTAGGGCGCCTGAAGATCAGAGATCTTCATGGCTTCCCGTTAATAGGATCGGATGTTACAATCTGTATGTATAAATATGGGGAGCTGCCTCGACCCAGGTTGTTGAAAAACAGATAATTAATCCATTATATTAGCAGCAAAAGCAAACTGTGTAATCATTCTTCTGTTAATATATGGAGTTACCTCTGAGTTAAAGGAACTTGCGTTGTTCAGCTAGCGTCTCTGTGTGAAGGCTGGGTCCGTCTTCCATAGAGATTGCTGAGTTAAAATATGACTTTTTATTGTTGTGTGATGTTATGTTTATGATATTTCTTTTGTACGCAGCAGTAGTAATTTTGGTGTGGATTTCCAGTATAATTAAGATTATGTTTCTTTGAAATTGGCAAGTAATACAGAGTGACAGTCGACTGAGTAGAAACTTTATGCAATTTGTGTGACAATTGTACACAGCCTTGTTCATCTCGCAGTTAAGTTGTGATCCCATGAGCCTCTGCAATTTATCTTTCCTGTTATGACTGTTGATTTTCAACCCTGTAATTCAATCTCTTAGAGTAGCTGAACTCAATCCTTTGCAATTGAATTTCTAGATTAATATTCAGTTTTTGCTTATGGTTTTCAAGAGTGATCAGATTGAAGAAGTGAGTTACTTGTTCTAGGATGTGAATAGGATTTCTTTTTATCTGCAATTGTCTTTGAATCTTATTTTATTTCTTGCTGATGCATGGTAGAAAGGAATTGAAATTATAGTATTTAGACAGCAACTGGGATTACACAGCTCTTTGGGATGAACATAGTTGTTAGAGGATAACAGTATTCAATTATAGTGATTTGGTGTTTAAGCATAGACTGTGCATCTATCCTTTGAAATAAAAGACTTTCTCGGGTTGACAATAAATCTCATCTGCTCTGTATGTTGGAATAATTTATCTGCATATAGGGTGCTCGACACATTGTGAAAAACAAAGAAAATGAAAAAACAAAATTGTAAAACATTAACTAAAATGAACTGTATCTATACTCAACTCACGTTTCAATTGCTCTCACGTTCACAAAATGTAATCTTGTATCCCATCTAGAGGAAAATAAGTTACATAATAACATGTCAGATGGGTATATGCAAATATGCTCTACATAGTCATTCAAATTGAGTCCTCTTATTTAATAAAAGACCATATCAAAATTATCGCATACACCACCCTTATTAAATTTCAAGAACTATTTTTGAATGTATGCAATCAATTAATGTTGGATTACAATTTGGTAAACCAAATTTATGAAGTGTAGGTAACCTGAATGATTTAATTTGTCCAACCATTTTATTACTTGGAAGAAATTTATCATACTTTTAAAACCAAACTTCTTCTTCCATCAATGATATGGAATTATTTCCCTCGTATAATATCTCTCCTATTTGAAAATGGAAAACACATAAAATATTCTTAATACATGGGATTCCATTATTCAATATAAAAAATGAACAAACCTATGCACAAAAAATAGAAACCAAACATTGAGCATCCATTTACTATATGGAATTCATATAAAATTAGAAAAACTATTCAATGATTATAGAATGAAAAACACTTACAATTTAGTGCAATGCGAGGACAATTTTCTTGAATGGAAATTGACTCTTTGACGTATGTTCTTGTGCTCATACACATGAGCTCTAAGCACATTCCCCACTTTTTCACTCTATTGGCTAATAGTAAATAATCGTACTATACCTTCTCAATGAGATTTCAAATAAATATATTTTTTTTCTTCCAAATCTATAATTCCTCTATTGGCTAATAGTAAATAATCGTGCTATACCTTCTCAATGAGATTTCAAATAATTTTTTTTTTCTTCCAAATCTATAATTCCTTAGGGATAAAAAGTAACTCAAAATCTAATGGGCATGATAGCATGTTTTTTTTCTTTCCAAATCTAATAAATCCTTAGGGATGAAAAGTAACTCAAAATCCAATGGACATGATAGCATGCCATGCACCTAAAAGTAACTTGTTCATAGTTCATGTTTTAGGTCCAAGTATAGTCCTGATCATCAAGATTGATTTCTTTCAAAAAGTCTTTTTTGAAGTCCATGTCTACACATATGGGTGCATATGTGGTGATATGCTATCGTTCCTTCTCCTTGTAACTTGTTTATAGTTCATGTTTTAGGTCCAAGTATAGTCCTGATCATCAAGATTGATTTCTTTCAAAAAGTCCTTTTTGAAGTCCATGTCTACACATATGGGTGCATATGTGGTGATATGCTACCGTTCCTTCTCCTTGTAACTTGTTCATAGTTCATGTTTTAGGTCCAAGTATAGTCCTGATCATCAAGATTGATTTCTTTCAAAAAGTCCTTTTTGAAGTCCATGTCTACACATATGGGTGCATATGTGGTGATATGCTACCGTTCCTTCTCCTTGTAACTTGTTCATAGTTCATGTTTTAGGTCCAAGTATAGTCCTGATCATCAAGATTGATTTCTTTCAAAAAGTCCTTTTTGAAGTCCATGTCTACACATATGGGTGCATATGTGGTGATATGCTACCGTTCCTTCTCCTTGCTTTTGAAATGAAATTTTTCTAAAGCATTTTGAATATCACATAATGAATAATATCCCCATAAAGGATCAGGGATCTTAGATGATATTAACAAGATATAGACCATGGAGGGAGGAAGAAGGATGGAATGTTGGAATCCAGGGTTTCATGGAAAGACCAAATTTTTTTAAAGATTTGATCTTTGTCATTAGCTTCATTAACTTTTATTATGAATAATACCTTAGCACAAGGGTAAATATATACTTCCTCTTTATTTATACGTGCAAGAGATCCTATGGTAAACAAGTCAATTTCCTTTTTATAATGTTGATTTCTTTGTTGCATCCTTTGTTATAGTGCTTATAGTGATAGCAAGTGCCAAAGCTTTGTTAACCATATGCATCTTAGAAGGAATATGTTAGGTTCTCCTTGAATGAGAGATTATAAATTCATGTTATTTTGTCAAATGAAACAACTTGGGGTGATCTAGGAGCTAAATCTGTCTAAAGAGTTATTGAGTTAGAAGACTAAACCCACAAGAAGCAAGGATGCAACACAACTAAATGGAAACCCTACAACAACAACAAAGGAGGGAGGGGAGAGTTTACCGGAGGGGCTAATAAGAGCATCATTCATACTATGTCTAGGCACATCAGTTATATATATAAATGAAATATTTTTGATATTTATAAAAATTTAATTCATAAAATGTAATGTTTCAAAGATATTATATATATATATAAGTGAACTAAAATCTAGACAATTTGTAATTTTAATTTTGATTGTAGAAATGGATCTCCTCTATTACCCTTAGAATACTCGGGTCTCATTATGCAACTCCAACAACTATCTCCAATTATGTATATATATTATATACTAATTTTTTATATACATTTATAAATTCGTGTTAACTAAATCTATGGAAAGCTTATAAAATCAAATTCTTCATAAAATTTTGGAACTGACTATTTTGATAAATCCAATAAAGTGAAAATGAAAATAGGAAAATTTTGAGAAAATTTGACTTGCATAGATTTGACCCTTCTCCCTATTTTCATAAATCCGTCAAATAAGACAGTTAGATTACTCTCAGCATAGGGATCCTTTCCTACGTTTACTTGAAATGGTTAATTTGTTGCAACCAATTGTCACATTTGACGTCAAAGACATCAATTGGACAGAGCAATTTTCACATTACAACATTTTTATTAATAGCAGCTGGTTGTAACATTCCACATTTACTTAATCCAGACAATGCAGAGATTTCATTTAAAAACGATATAATATCATATTTACTTCTATTAGAATCAATTGGTTAACGCAGTTGTCATGAATCCATATCCTTCACCATTATAAGCACATCGTCCTCCTTTTCTCATTCCTCGGAGTGCACAGAGACTTCATTCCCCACAGTGAATACCTTGCCGAAGACCACATCTGGTTTTTTGGTTAAGGATTCATTATAAATAAAACTTTGGGCTCTCTGTGTTTGGAATCGTTGGCTAGCTACTTTAAACTTTGAAGTTTTTACTTTAAAGTTTAAGAATCTTGTGAGCGTGAAGGAGTTTTAGTGTAATCCAATAAAATGCAGAGATCTTATGCAATATTGTTAGTCCTGATCGTTACATGCGTAAGCGAGATCGCCGCAGTTGGAGGGCAGCAGCTGCCCGATGAGGCGCGGACCGGGCGATGGGAGCTTCTAAGTCAAAACGCGGGGCTTTCTGCAATGCACATGACGCTAACGCACACTGGTACTCTTATCATGTACGACCAAACCATGAACGGGTGCCCAGAAAAAGACATAGGGAGGCCCACGCCGCAAGGTTGCTGGGCGCATTCGGTGGAGTATGATATCGCAAACAATACAGTGAGGCCGCTGCATTTCTTGACGAACACCTTCTGTTCGTCGGGCGCGTTTCTCAGCAACGGGTCGTTAGTCATAACGGGCGGGTGGCAGGATGGAGAAAAAGTCGTGCGCTACTTCACCCCTTGCGTCGACTCAACCTGCGACTGGATCGAAGACAAGACGCCGCTGCTTTCCAAGAGATGGTACGCTTCCAACCAGATCTTGCCGGACGGTCGGGCCATCGTCGTAGGCGGTCGGGCATCGTTTAATTACGAATTTATACCCAGAAACCCTTCGGATCCTGAGGCCTTCAAGCTTCCATTCCTGGTGAAGACCAACACGAAGGGCGAAGAGAACAATTTGTATCCCTTTCTGTATTTGGTTCCGGACGGCAATCTCTTCATCTTCGCCAACAAGGATTCAATCCTTTTGGACTACAAAAAAAACCAGGTCATCAAAACGTTCCCCACCATGCCGGGTGGCGGCGCCCGGAACTATCCTTCGTCCGCTTCGTCCGCCATGCTTCCGCTCGAATCCGCCAATAATTTCCAGAATCTGGAGGTTCTCATCTGCGGAGGAGCCCCAGATGGAGCTTTCACCGAGGCTGAAAAAGACCACAAATATGTAGAGGCCTTGAAGAGCTGCGGGAGAATGGAGATCACGTCTCAGAATCCACAATGGCAGATGGAAAACATGACCGGGCCGAGAGTAATGGGTGACATGCTCATTCTTCCCACGGGCAAGATTCTCATCATCAACGGGGCCCAAAATGGCACCGCCGGCTGGGAAAATGGGCAGGTGCCTGCATTGTATCCTGTCCTCTACACGCCCACCGAAGCCATTGGCCAGAGGTTCACAACTCTGGCTCCGGCTAAAATCCCGAGAATGTATCATTCCACTGCCCTTGTGCTACCCGACGGGCGGGTTTTAGTAGCCGGGAGCAATCCCCATAAGACTTATAATCTGGCCGCCCAGCCATTCCCCACAGAGCTGAGAGTGGAAGCCTACATTCCTCCATATCTGCATTCCGTCTACGATTACAAGCGACCAGCCATTGCATATATTTCGACGAGGGAGATCAAATACGGGTCGAAATTCAATGTTAGTTTCTCTGTTTCGAGCTTTTACAGTGAGGACATACATTTTCATGCATATGCCCCTCCTTTCAACACGCACGCTATGTCCATGCACCAGAGAATGCTCTCGCTTGCAGCCACAGAATTTGTCAAGGCCGAGGGAAACAGCACATATTCAGTTTCCATAACTGCTCCGCCCAGCCCAGTGGTGGCTCCTTCAGGCTACTACCTGCTCACCGTTGTCAACCAAGATGTTCCCAGCAAGGCCGAATGGATTCGCTTCATCAATTAGAGGCCAACCAACTGAAAATATCCGAATATGTCTCTCTGCTCTTCTATCTATAAGCTACTGTACTGTGCTGCCGAGGTGATAGATAATCAAGCGATGGTGAAACTTAAAAAATTCTAATATCTGTATATTTCATTTTGAAGGTAATAGTGATTACTTATTAGGTGTTTTTATCTTAGAATTTGGGGTGGATTACTTGGACAAAGATGAGACAGGTGTTTATATATTAGAATTTGGGGTGGATTAATTATACGAAGATGAGATAAGTGTTATTTAGATTGATTTAATGGTAATAGTTAGAAATTCGAAATAAACAATTGATGCATGGATAGCCAGTAGTTTTTTAATAACAATGAATAGTTCTTTAATAACAATGAATAGTTCTTTAATAAATAAACAGTTGTGTAACTATCATGAAAAACAATTAACTTATTTGTGGCACAGTTTATATACATACATCTTATATCATCTCTTCTTCAAATATTTTATGTCATTTTTTTTTAATTTATTATATGATTGGTTACTTCTTTATACACATACATCTTAAATCATCCCATATTCAAATGTTTTGTATCATTCTTTTTTTTACGTCCAAATAGGTATAAAGCATCTAACTACAAATTCATTAAACATTCAATCATATATTCTTTACCTTTAAAACATAAATTATATCATTAAAACATTCAAATTTATTAAAACAGAGTTGGTCAAATATAGATAATTAAAATCATTCTCCTATAAGGGTGAACAAGAAAATGATTAATTTTTATAATATGTTAATTTCGAAAAATAATAATATGTTGATTTGGAGGGATGATTATGAGTATTTTCATAATTCTAAATGAATTGAATCAAGACAATGGTTGGAAATTATGTACCTAAGTTTAATTCCACAATTAATAAGGTTTTAGATAAAATATTAAAGACACCATGCGTAAAAGTAAATGATGCCCATTACCCTAGCTCCCATATATCTTCTTGTAATTGGACTTTCAAAATGTTTACGAGAGGGGCTGCATACACAACCTTGTATTTTAACCAAAGAGAACTACCATTAAATGTTGGTTTTCTCTAATTTAGATTTTCAAAATAAAATTACTATATTCATTATGTGATTGATGTTGTGCTATAAGAATCTCTTATATGTACTTGTAAAATTATTCTTATTAAATTTTAATTGGTCCTTATATTTTATAGAAGTTACTCTATTTTGATGGGGGTATCTTAAATTGTGGAAAGATTAACTTCTATTATAACCATGTAAATTTGATTAGGGATTTTATTTTCTTTAATAAACAAATAGCACCAAGAGCTATATTTTCCACACCGTTCATTCATTTTTGAGATTGAAAAATCAATAATTTCCATGACAGAGTTGTTGCAATATGAGCTCATTCTAAATTCTATTGTAAACGAATCATTTAATTATTTTTTCGCAAATATCCGTGTTGGTGAGACTGTCAAACTATGAGGCCTATAGTTTACATATCAATATACTCCATCCATGATAAAATTTTAAAAAATGGGATGAAAATATTGATCTGGGTCATGTCAAGGAAGCACGAGGGGGACAATAGTTTGACTGAATGGGCCGGCTCTGTTATGGCGGAAGCTTAATAAACGAAAAGAGAAAAAGCAGCATTACGCAATACAGATAAACACAAATACGCACAGACAATATGTAGGAATGAGAACTGTTCTCTATTACTTGCAAACAGATCAAAATTGATTGATTATGATAAGATATATGTTACAATAGTTTGCATGCTTATAAAGAAGTCTGAAACGCTTGGGTGCCCACCCATTATGTTCAGTTACAAAGAAGAAGTTAGAGTGGTTCCAACAATTCAACCGTTACAGTTGACTGGAAGATAGAGAGACAGTCTGTCAAAGTTCAACAGTCGCTGGTTGCATGTCAACGCTGCTTGTCGATCTCGCGAACTGCAAGATTGTAGAACATGTTGAAGGTGTGAAACATGTCGCGGTATGTCGAAGTCGAGACTCATCGGAGTTGTGTCAAAATCAAAAACCTGTCGAAGTGCTGAAGTTGTCAAAGTTAGCATTCGAAAACAAATTCCAACTACGATGTGGATCATACCTCCTTCCTTGAGAAACAATGGACCCCATTATTTGCTCGTGAAGGTGAGGAAACTTGTCGGTTACTTCAATGGTAGAGTACCACTTTCCTTGGGATGGGATTTGGCCAGCTTTGGCAACATGAAACAAGGGAATTGTGTTCATCCTTGTAAGGCGTACTCGTCGTCCCAAAATGGTGTCGCAAGGAAGAGGCTCCTGAACATCTGGATGGATGTCTTCGGGGGCTGTTGTGGAGAAGTCATTCTGTTCCAACAAGGGTGCATGGTATGGTCGAAGCAGATCCACATTGAAAACTGGATGCAGACCCAGACAAGCAAGAATGTCGAGCTGGAAAGCGTTTTCGCTAATCTGTCGAAGAATACTGTATGAACCATATCGCAAAGGCTTGAGTTTCTTGGAAGGATCAGTGAAGTGCTCCTTCTTAAGATGTAACCAGACCTTATCCCCAATTTGGAATGGATGAGGAATACGATGCTTGTCGTGTCGGGCCTTAGCTTTCTCGTTTGCTCTGTGCAACATATCTTGTTCTTGTCGTTGAATGTCGCAAATTTGCTCTCTAAACTTGACTGCTTTATCAACTTCTCGTTGGTTGTGGTTGGAGTTGGAATTTGGCTGTGTCGAGGAGCTGATCAAGTCGATAGGTGCTAAGGGTTGAAATCCGTAATAGACTTCAAAGGGACTCTTGCCTATAGAGCTGTGTTGAGCATGATTGTAGCTGTGTTCGATGTATGGAATACTTTCATCCCATGTGCGTCGATGATGGTGATTGTACATGTGAAGCAGTTGTACTACCAAGCGATTTACAACTTCCGTCTACCCGTTGGTCTGAGGATGGAAAGTTGTCGACAATGAGAGTCATGTATCCAACTGTTTCCAGAGGGTATTCCAAAAGATGCTGACGAATCTGGCATCTCGGTCGAAAATGATGGTTGTGGGTAAACCAAAGGGTTTCCAAACATGTGTAAAGAAGAGTTGAGCGGTTTGTTGCGCTATCGTGGTATTCTTACATGGTATGAGAATGGCCATCTTGGAAAATCGGTCGACTACTACTAATATCGCGTCATGATGATGTCTGGTAGTAGGATAACCTGTCAAGTAGTCCATAGAAATAGATTCCCATGGTCGACTAAGAACTGGTAGAGGTGTATACAATTCCTGCCGTTGATTAGGTGGCTTAGCAATGGCACAAGCCATGCATGATCGAATGTACTTGTTGACATCAGATTTAAGTGTAGGCCAGAAGAAATACTTTTGCAGAATAGCAAGGGTCTTTGCTACTCCAAAGTGTCCTACAGTCTTGCTGTAGTGTGTGTCCCAAATGAGTTGTTGTTGTTGATCACTAGTCGGTACACAAAGCTATCTAAGCTTGTATAGCAAGGTATTTTTCAGGAAATAGTCGGAGTCTGAGGTCGACGACTTGTTAGTCTGTAACTGTCAGTAGACTGATGAGAAGTCATTGTCATCCTCATACAATTGTTTCCAAGTGGTCGTGTTGTATCCCTGCATACTTGTCACTGTCAAAAGGAGAGTAATGGGTGGTCGACTGAGGCAATCTGTGGCGGCGTTAGCTTTACCTTTCTGATACTTAATCACCAACTGGAATTGTTGTAGGTAGTTAATTCACTTGAGTTGTCAGTTTGTCTGCAACTTTGATTATGTCGGAGCGAACCATAGAGGATTATGATCAGTGAGAATGACCATTTCCTTTCCAAGGATGTAATGCCTCCGTTGCTTGAGAGATTGCACAATGGTGTATAGTTCTTTTTCGTACGTCGAGTATCTTCTAACTTTGTCGTTAAAAGTCTCGGAATGAAAAGCGACTGGGTGACCAATCTGAGTGATCAATGTGCCCAAGGCATAGCCCAATGCGTCTGTATCAATCTCAAAGGGCTGATGCAAGTCAGGTAACACAAGTACTGGTGCAGTGCAGATCCTGTGTTTGAGTTGTTCAAAAGATGCTTGATGTGTTTCTGTCCATTGGAAAACAGTTTTCTTGTTTCCCTTCGTCAACTGATTCAAGGGCCAGGCTATGTGACTAAAGCCGAGAATGAACCATCGATAGAAATTCGCCAAACCAAGAAAAATTATTAGTTCTTGAATGCTTCTAGGAATAGGCCAATATTTGAGGACCTGTACTTTGTTTGGATCGACGTGAATGCCTATAGAGTCAATTACATACCCCAAATATTTGATGTCGGTCATCGCAAAAGAGCATTTGACAATGTTCAGATAGAGCCGATGTTGCTAGAGAGTGTTGAGGACTTGTCGAAGATGTCCGACATCTTCTTCCCATGATCGATTGAAAATTAATATGTCATCGAGATAAACAATGACCCATTTGTCGGTGAAAGGTCGAAGAAGGTTATCCATATGTCGCATGCAGGTTGCAAGTGCGTTGGTTAAGCCGAAAGGCAGGACTAACCATTCAAACAATCCTTCCTTGGTCTTGAAAGCATTTTTCCACACATCTGAGGGATCGATTGGAATTTGATGGTATCCCGAGTTGAGGTTGAGCTTAACTTGGGATACCATTCTTCACCGATATTTTGTTGAGAGCTATGTAGTCGATGCACATGCACCAAGTCCCATTTTTTTTCATAACTAGGACGACTGGACTTCCACAAGGAGAGGAGCTGGGTCGAATATGACCTTTGTCAATTAATTCTTGGATTTGTCTGCGAATATATTCATTTTCAAGAATGGATCTTCTGTAAACAGATGCATTAGGAAAAGAAGAACTAGGAACAAGTTCAATGGAGTGTTTTACCTCACAATGTTGAGGTACTCCGCCTGGAGCTTGAAATAGGTTCTGGTACTCATTGAGAATATGATCGACTTGCTGCTTTTGTTGAGAACTGCATTAGTCGATAACTCGACTTGTTGCTACAGTCTTCTTAGAATGTTGCGGCTTGATCATGATTAATGCAAACTTTTGAGCATGATTGATGATCTTCTTTGTCTATTTGGCAGATATCAATGCAACCATCATTGTAGGTTGACGCTCTGGTATGCTGAACCATTGATTTCGGATTCTGACAATCACCTTGTGAGGTCGTGATTGATAACTTCCATGTCTATCCCAGAGGTAAGGTTTCCCAAATAGGGCGTCGGCCACGGAGAGTGGTGCCATGTTACAGATTACTTCATCTTCAAAAGGCTTTATGAAGTAGGCGAGTTTGCATTGTCGAGTGATCTGTAGTTCTTGTCCATCCTTCATCCAATCGATGTTGTAAGGCTAAGGATGTGGAGTGGTAACAAGACCTAGTTTCTTCACAAGTTCTTCATAAACGAATTTCTTTTGGTTCCCGTTGTCCATAATTAGATGCAATGGGTTGCTCTGGACCCATATCCGTGTATGGAACAGGTGTTCTCGTTCCTCCTTGTCGATGATAGTCGAGGCTGCTGGAGTGGTCAAGGTCAAAAGGGTCATTGTGTCTGGATCAGATTCTTCCACTGTCTTGTCGAACGTGTCGGAGGTCGACACTTTTGTCAAAAATGTCGTCCGAGCTTTTCATTCAGACGTATCATGCCAAGATGAGTGGTGGTAATCACACCATTTTCCGGTCGACGGTTGTTTGACATGTTCCCTCTTGTGAAAAGGCTTATTATTGTGCTTTGGCTTTAGCGGTGTTGGCTGAGCAGATTTCGACTTGTCGAATTTGGCTAGTTCCTTGTTGTCGAGTGGTCGTCCTGATGTCGGCTTTGTTGTGAAACATGCTTTTCCTTTCTGCTTGGTTTCCTATTTGTTGGCATAGTGGAAAGCATCCACAAGCATATTGACAGTCAGAAATTCCATCTCTTGTTGAATGTACTAGGACAATCCGCTAACATACTTCAGAACAAGCAATTTATCTTCTTCTTGGACGCCAAGTCTTGCCATGAGTCGATAGAACTCGTCGGTGTAACTATGTACTGATTGGTCTTTCCATTGGCTTAGCTACTGCCACTTCTTATACTACTTCTCAAGGTATTTCATCGGGTAAAATTCCTTTTGGATGTGTTTAACGAATTTATCCCATGTGTCGATGGGTTCTCCACTTTTCTCCATCTTTGTCGAGAGGTTATCCCACCAACAGTTCACAGAGGTAGACATCTTTAAGGATGCAATGGTGATCTTTTCAGCTTCCAAGAGTTGATTTACAACGTAATAGGATTCCAATTGTTGCACCCAATTGTCGACGGATTTCGCATCAATCTTACCTTCAAGATTCCGTATGTCCAGATTCATTTGTACTTTGAAGGGGCTGATTTTATCAGAGTGAGTTCTCATGGAGGATCCTCCGGATGTCGAAGTGAATCACAAGAGAATCTCGTTGAATTGGATGAACATTTCAGTCCATTGTCGAGCCAGAGCTTGCTCAATAAGCTATGCTGTCTCGTCGGCTGCATGTCTATCGTTTGTTTCTTCTGTCATTTCTAGAGATTGCATATGCTTGGATTGCTGAGATTGCGAGTGAGTTTGAACCGACATAAGTTAGGTAACTTCGAGAGAAGTGTATATGCAAAACTTAAGCACAAACAAAACTGAGTGATTTGATACCAATGAACTGGGCCATGTCCAGGAAACATGAGGGGGACAACAATTCAACTAAATGAGTCAGCTCTATTATGGCAGAAGCTTAATAAACAAAATGAGCAAATGCAGGATTACGCAATACAGATAAACACAAATACGCACAGATAATATGCAGGAATGCAAACTGTTCTCTATTACTTGCAAACAGATCAAAACTGATTGATTCTGATAAGATCTATGTTACAATAGTTTACATGCTTATAAAGAAGTCTGAGCAGTTCCAACAGTTCAACCATTACAGTCGACTAGAAGACAAAGAGATAGTCTGTCGAAGTTTGACAATCACTGGTCGCATGTCGATGCTGCTTGTTGATGTCGCAAACTGCAAGATTGTAGAACATGTCGAAGGTATAGAGCATGTCGTAGTATGTCGAAGTCGAGACTTGTCAGAGTTGTGTCGAAATCGAAAACCTGTCGAAGTGCTGAAGTTGTCGAAGTCATGTCGCATCGAAACTTGTTGAAGTTGTATCAACAACGATGACTGGTCGAAGCTGTGTCAAATTTAGCATTCGAAAACAAATTCCAACTACGACGTGGATCAAATATTCAACATGTTGACCATCCTTTAGGGCTTGAATATGTCATTTGTCCATTTCTAAGTTACCACTTTTGAAATTGCATCAACTTATCTTATTCTTTCTACTTTTGAAATTGCATCAACTTTTCTTTTTCTTTCCCTATAGATGTGATGAAAAGAGTTGAGTTAAAATTTGTTTCTAACACTTGAATCTGGTTAGATATTTCCCTAGCATAGTACATGTTACTTGGATGTGATGTATTGCTAAGTTTGTATGTTACTTGGATGTGATGTATGGCTAAGTTTGTATTGTGCTTAATTTTTTCCATTTCTTGAGTTTGATTAATCGAATTATATAAAATTGATCTAAAATAATAATCACCTGGGATTCAAGCTAATATGACCACGAACATAATTTAAAACATAAAATATCACCACTAGAAAAAACAAAACTATCAATATTCAATATGTTCACTATTTTAGTAAAATATCCATGGGAATGCATTATAAATAACAAGTAATACAAATTATTTTAAAAGAATAAGTGAACAAGATTATATACACTTTTATTTCCACCAAATTTCAAATCTAGTTCAAAAATATAAAAATGACAACCAAGATTAGAATATTTTCCTAATGTATGGCTGGAGAAGTTTTGGCTTGTGTCATGTTCTTGAAATTTCTACTATATTGGAATGAGCACAACTTTTGCACATGATTTTATTCTCTCATCTACCATGAGGAAACCATTAATATCATTAAGGAATTGTGTTAGTAAAATCAAGAAATGTACATAAACTATAAAAAACATCCACCCTTTCTCTTTTGTCAATAAATAGAATTCTTCCTCATGGCTTAATTCCTCTTCAAATTCAAGGCACCTTCTAACTTAAAACAAATTATGGTTTCCTTCCATGGACAATGTTTTTAAATGTGCACCACCATATTTAAAAATATTAATCAATATTAGGGGAGAATAGGTGCCATTGGCATTGTCTTACTCTATTGGCATTCAATTCTAATCCATGTTATCCCTTATCTACCTAAATCATGGAAAGTTAAAAGAAACATAGATATTTTGCCTCAATATTGAACATCTACAAGGTAAGTCTAGGTTGAAATTATAGTTAGAAAGTGATGTCAAACATTGTAAAAAACAAAGAAAAGGAAAAATAAAAATTGTAAAACATTAACCAAAGTTAAGTGTATCCACACTCAAGTCACGAGAGTAAAATAAGTTACATAATAGCATGTTAGATGAGTATATGAAAATATGCTTTGCATAGTCATTCGAATTGAGCCCTCTTCTTTAGTGAACATTTCTTCAAAAACCAAAAATGATATGTCCATTTCAAAATGTTCACATACATAACCCTTCTCCCACATACTAGATTGAATTTCAAGAAATATTTTTAAACGTATACAATCAATTAATGTTGGATTGCTATTTGGTAAGCCAATTTTTTGAAGTGTGCGTAACATGGATTTTGCAATATGTCCAACCCACCATTTTACTACTGGGAAGAAAATTATCATACTTATAAAATGGAACTTCTTCCCTCAATGATATGGAATTATTTCCCTCATAGAGTATCTATCCTATTTGAGAATGGAAAACGTATAAAATACTAGTAATACTCTCCATGGGATGTCATTATTCAAAATACAAAATGCACAAACCTACACATAAAAAAATAGAAACCAAACATTGAACATCCATTTACTATGAGGAATTCCTATAAAATTAGAAAAAATATTCACTGATTATAGAATGAAAAGCCCTAACAATTTAGTCCAATGTGAGGAAAATTTTCTTGAATGGAAATTGACTCTTTGATGTATGTATGTGTGCTCATACACATGATCTTTAAGCACCCTCCCCACTTGTTCACTCTATTGGCTAATAGTAAATGATCGTACTACAACTTTCCAATGAGATTTCAAATAATTTACTTTTCTCTTTTTTTTCCTGGTGAGTGCACAAAGTTGAGGGACCTTGTAGATGTAATGGTAGATTCAAGAAACCCATTCAAGTTCCATAAATAACAATTGATCCCAAGCAATCTCGACCCTACCAAACCTAGTCCCAAGCTTTCCACGTTGAAGGGCAAGTAGGATAGTTAAACAGAATGCATACGCGTTATATAGTCCTAAAATGCATATGTGTTATGAGATACTAAACGTGTATGCGTTTTTCAAAACATATTTTATGCCTGAAACGGGCCACGCCTGTCATCTCTGTTAGGATATTCCTATACTCCATCCTAGTCCTACTAGCTTTCCAGTCATTTTCATTTTCAATCATGCATGCAAAATTAGGGTTTGCATGCATTTTGCATGCATTCTAGGTCATCAGTCCCAACACCTAGTCCTCAACAAACTAGCCCCCGGAGCTTCTTTCAGATAATTTCTATCCCTCCTAGTGACTAATGCGCCCTCCTTTGCTCCACTGCATGACAAGGGCGCCTTCTTCACCTACCAGTCCAGTTATATTAAGTTATATTGAGTTATCTTCAGTTATTTCCTTGATTTAAGGATTAATTGACTCTTTACTGAGTTTATCACTCTGTTGGACCTCCAGTGAGACTAGATTGACCATTCTGACTCCATTTAACTCCTATGGCACCCTCCACTGAGCCTCCTTCACTATATTAGTGCTTCCATGTGCCAGTTACACCAACCACATTCAGTTAGACTCAGTTTGACTCCCAGTTGACCATTACTTGTGCATTGATGACTTCACTTATGAGAAGGTGGAATCCTAGTTAGGCATTGATGACTCTCCACTGATTATGGATATGTGCATGAAGGCCAATTCGAATTCCTCCTAGTGAATTCGAATCCTCATACTCAGCATTGTATATTTACCTGTTCATTATTCAGTTTAATGTAACATGTGTAATTATTCTGCCTCAATCAGAGTTTCTTTGGATCTAAGTTCTGTTGCTTGTCTCTTCTTCTATTATTCCTAAATTATTTCATTGTGAGGTTTACATCATCTCTTTGGATCTTATGTGGGAAATTTCACAATCTCCTCCACGACAATGGAAGAGCAGGGACGGCGATGGAACGAGTAGTTGTGAATGTGTTTTGAGGGAAAGAGACCAAATCTTCCACCTTGAGCACCAATTTCTTCAACCTCGGGTATTTAAATCAAATTCCACCCTTCTAATTTCTATATTTTTTGTTTTTTATGCCCTAAAATCAATTGAATCCATAAATTTTTAAATTTGTATGCCATAAAATAAATTTATACCATAAGTCCAAACATTTGTATGCCCAAAACAAATTAAAACCCCAATTTACTCGTAAAAATCAAATAAGTTTCACTAGATGCATATATATACATGAGAATTCTTATGAATACAAACCAATATTCACAGATATCCAAATTTTCTCATGTATATAGCAAGGTTGATTACAACTTAAAAAAATTTCAAGTACAATTCATTTCTTCCCCAAAATACATAAACTAAGACGATAAATGGCCTATAGAGTCCAAAAAACTCCATGCCTCAACAAATAATAACATATCAAAATCATTTCCAATATTGGGATTTTATTCATCGATAGCACCATTTACCCCTCCTTTGGGCTCTATCCCTTGCCTCTACCCGAAATATCGAAGTTGTTCCTCCAAGGACATTAGTCAACACCTTCTAGTTTTTATGAGACTTCCTATTCCAAGTTTTAAGATAGGGTAGAGAAGTTTCCCATGCTTGATAAATGTTTCCACTTGAGTACTGAAGGGTGCATTTTGGTTAATGTCAAGATAGAGGATTTCAACAATAGGATCTACCAACATCAAGAATCCTAGGGAGGTTGATGTGTTTGATTTCATGTCAATCCCATACTATCATACATGATAGAATCCAATGGAAACCTTGCAATCCTAAAATATTGAAAACTGTTAATTCTATTGAATTCTAGATTCCAAACCACTATAAACAAATATGCAAAGTTTCTCATGTGTATATAGAAAGAATGCATACAGCTAAAATAACATCAAGCGAAATCCATATATTCTCAAAATTACATATAAACAAAGATGCTAAATGGCCTATAGAGTCCCAAAAACTTCACGCCACAACAAATAATTACATATATCAAAATCCTTTCCTATATTGGGATTTTATTCATCAATAGCACCTTGTGCCCCTACTATAGGCTCTAGCCCTTGCCCTTACTCGGAATCTCATAGTTCGTCCTCCAAGGGCATTAGTCAACACCCTACAGTTTTGATGAAACTTCATAATCCAAGCCTAAAAATAAGGTAGAGAAGATTCCCAATCAACATATACACTTAGAACATTTAATGTATGTATCTGGAAATTGAAATTAATACACACATATGACATGAATTTAAGATGGAAAAATGTTAAATGTTTAGTATTTAGTGTATAATTTGTTCAATTTTAAATTTCAAATTATAAATAGTTCATGTTGTTATTTTTTGTACACTAGTTTTACATTTTCCATTGCTTAGAGATGTCATTATGCCATCTGTATTTTTCTAATGATATTTTTTTGTATTTATGATTGCAATGGCTATTATGGATTAGAATGCGGAGATATTGAGAGAGATCACTCATTTGAGAGATATTGGTACAACTTGGAGGGGCGTCGATGAACTCCGTCGCTCATTGGAAGCATCACTAGATGCTATTGTGGATACTATTAGTCGCTCAAACAACGCATTGTACAACATAGCATCATATAGAGAAAGAAAACAACAAGAATATGCCAATGGATTGAGTTATAATGAGGTGATGAAATTAAAAATAACTAAAGAGAAAAATATTCACTTTTTAGAGTTCCTGGGACAGATACCATTCTAGAGGCTACTAGAGCACATATTTCAATAGAGTGGTGTTTTTTTCCACCAATCATAGATCAATGGATGGATCTATGGTATATGGTATTTGACATTCCCCCACACAACAACAGGGAAGTACTGCTATACTTCCTTCGAAAACTTTATGCTGAGTTTGTGATGGGTAAACATGTCAAATATTTCGATATCTTGGGGTCCCAGGGTACTAGTATGGGGATGCCCCAAAACCATCCCAATGCTAGGCATAGAGATGCCAATCGACTGATACCTCCACCTCATAGCCAACTACTGAATCTAGATGTCCCTCCTACACATAAAATGATACCCCGGACACAGGAGGCATTTCTGATGCTAGCTCAAGTCATTGTACGCCACAGTACAACTATTGACCAGCCAGAGAGCTCTTCCTCTGGTGGGGTACAACCATCATCTTCCGATAGGAGAGGACCATCTACTAGTGGGGATAGAATGGCACCCATGAGCCACATATTGAGTGTTGCACGTAAAAGAGGAAATGTATAATTGGGTTCTTAAATATACAAGATTATATAAATATATATATAATATGATATGGAATAAAAAATTATCCATTACAATGAGTATGGATTAATATTTATAAGACTTTAAGTGACTTTTCATATAAGGTTGTGACCTTCTAGATACAACACTTGATAACAATAATAGCATCCTAAAAATTAATTAATACAATTAAAATGTCTATTACATTGCCTACCCCTTAAAATAGCTTTGTCCTCAAAGCTATAATCTAGATATAACCCTATTAAAACTTCATGACAGCATAGAACAACTTCGTAATTCATCTTCTTTCTAATAACTTTTACCATTTTGAGTCTAGTCTTTTTATGAAAGTAATAATACTTCCTTATAACCAATGGTCACGTCGTTTTTTTTTTTTTTTTTTGTTAAGATGTGTTTCATTAATTCTCCAATTGGTGGCCTTGTTAGCTAAATTGATATTATGTGGTGGAGATTAGGAAACATGATTTTGAAGAAGCTGAAATGGTGGAAGGAAAAAAAATGATTCGAACTATAAGCATAAGTCCCTTTTTTTCTGGGTTTGAAGGAAGTTCCTTAACATGTTTTCTCAATAATTCTTGATGATGTAAGGCTTTTCAATTTTTCATGATACACACTATTGTTGCTTCAATGGCTAGTATTCTATCCTTATCCACTGTCTCAATGAATTTATTCTTCTTAGTTATACGAGGAAGTGGATTTATTGCTTTATTGTTGCATTGCTTCAAAATAATTTTGTTCTTTGTACATGCAATTGAATGTAACAATTCTTCAACATATTTGTCGGGCAAATTCAATTGGAATTTAATGCCTTCGTAACTCAATATTTATGAGCCATTCAAAAAAAAGAGTGTAAATTCCTGATTAATTGTTCTCATAATTTCTATTATCTTATGAAGGAATTTGCAGCTATAATGGAGGAGGGATTGATGGAGCGGGTTGTTGTAGACCACAGATGGGCGATAAAGATGTGCCTGATCAAAGGAAAGGTCACGTTGTGACTGCGGCAATATGTAGAGAGCAGGGGAGTAGACGCTTGGTGAGTGGTAGGACCTAGAGGAAGTGCGCAGTGGAGGGTGATCGGTCTGAGTAATGGGAGTGAAGTGTAGGTAGGGATAGGATGTGTTAGAAACGGTGTGAGGGGAGTAATTTTTCACTAGAGCAGAAGATATGATCATTGGAGAGAGGAACGTAAGGTGAAAAATTGGCGAGGTGCAGAAGGATGTGGAATGGCGCGGGACGTAGGTTGTAGTGTGAGAGGGATAAGCGATGGGGATGAGGCATAAGTGAGTGGGAGGAGGGTGACCCACAGAGTGTGCTGGGAGAGATCATCGTTGTTGGTTTCCATCAACTGATCTATTGAAGATGTTGATGGATCCATCTCCAGGAAATCCATGTGGTCGTAGATTGTATCAATTAGCTCGAGTACAGAGTCCATGTACCTAGATTTAATGACTAGGTATGCAAATTCAACAATGCATTGTCCCTCCATGGCTACTAACATATTGAATTGAAAGTTTTCCAAAAGCCAACAAATTTCCTATGTACCATTCTTCTTCACATCTTCTAGTCTTGCAACATTTGGTGTAGAAATTATCTCCATTGGAATTAGAATTTGCATTTCATGTTCTCTAACTTTGTTTTCTGAAGCGTATGTAGAAGACAAACAAGGAAGCAAGCATTCTGTGTACTTGGCTTCTAATTCCTCGGGCTCTTTCAAAATCATGTGCATGGCTTGTTTACAAATTGATAGATTATATTTATCACTGGACACAGAAATATTCTCCACAAATAGAAGTTTTAAATTAGAGATCAACTGTTGTACAAGGCATTCGGCTATTGTACCCATAACAATTTCTTCATGGCATAGTGCATATTGAAATTTTTATTCGAGATACTTGACACTTAGTGTCTCTGCATTCTCTGAACTACTAAGAACCATAGAATCTCTGCATTCTCTGACACTTAGTGTCTCTGCATTCTCTGAACTACTAAGAACAATAGAATCTCTGCATTCTCTGACACTTAGGCATTCGGCTATTGTACCCATAACAATTTCTTCATGGCATAGTGCATATTGAAATTTTTATTCGAGATACTTGACACTTAGTGTCTCTGCATTCTCTGAACTACTAAGAACAATAGAATCTGAAGCTTCCCTGGTTGGTTTAGGATTCATGGTAGTTTTCTCAAGCACTGTCATGGCCTCCTTATTCAGTTGGCTAAATTTGAGCTAAACATTGCGATTGACATCTAATTTTTTGGAATTCTTAGCAAACCAACGGCTTAAAAACCTTAAAATTTTGGAGTTAGTTCCATTGCCTTTCTTATCTCTTCTTTATGATTTTACAGTTGGGTGAACAATAGTTTTATAACGATCTGTCTTACATAATCTACAAACAATGGTTTTATACAATGGTTCCCATGTATTCTACTCTTCAAGTTGAAGATCATGTTGATTGGTTGTGTGTGCACTACTTTTGAGCTTTTCAATCTCTTGGAATTCAAATTAGAAGCTATGGCCCTTTTTCTCTTACACAATGTTGATTGCTCCTTATATTTATCAAAACTAACATCTATTCTATCATGTTGTTGTGAATTTCTTGATCCACTGATTTCTTGAGAAACTTTTACAACATCAAAATGATCAAGATTTTCTTGAGAAAAATCCCCATAATTTTCTATGGGTGAAGTTTCATTTTCTTCATTGTGGTCCACCTCCTTGGTTATGCTTCTTTCCATTATTTTATCAATAACCCTTGTAAATTACTTTTCCATTTGATCTATAAGATCCTTAGTTTCTCTATTTGATTTCTCAAGGAATGCGATAACTTCGTACCATGAACCCATGATAGATGTGTGTCGCCAGCTCAATGGATCTGATACCACTATTGCGTGTAAAAGTGGAAACATATAATTGGGTTCTTAAATATACAAGAGTATATATATATATATATATATATATATATATATATATCTATATATATATCTATATATAGATATATAATATGATATTGAATAAAAGATGATCCATTACAATGAGGATGGCTTAATATTTATAAGCCTTGAAGTGACTTTTCATATAAGGTTGTGACCATATAGATACACCTATTGATAATAATAATAACATGAATGGTCGTGGACCAACCTGCTATGGTCGTGGAACAAACCTGCTATGGTCGTGGGCCAACACATGGCACCTCTACGATGAATTCTAGTCTGGTAAGGACATAGTTAAAACATTAATTTGTTGTTCAAATTATTTTTTTCCATATAGTTCACATTAAAATATTGTTAATATATACAATTTTTAATCTTGCAGGAGCTTGATGCCTCTACAGCAAGTGGTAGTGTACCTAGTGTTGTCGTATCTGAGGTGGAAACAACCAACACTGAGGTCATATTTCAACATGTCCTTTTGTTAATACATGACAGTTTGTTAATATATGTCAGTACATTAATTTCTTATATGGTATAATATCTACAATTTTTGAAGTTGTAGGCACCGCATTCTCAACAGGATGCAGGAGACATTGATTTGAGTGAATTCCTCACAATGGGCTTGTATGAGTTTTTCAGGAATGTAAGTACATGGTTAATGACGTAATATTGTTC
The DNA here is from genome assembly GCA_027924585.1 of Larix kaempferi. Classification (NCBI taxonomy): domain Eukaryota; kingdom Viridiplantae; phylum Streptophyta; class Pinopsida; order Pinales; family Pinaceae; genus Larix; species Larix kaempferi. The sequence goes on along the minus strand of BSBM01000877.1, from coordinate 2,255,773 downwards.
AAATTATTTTTTCTTAGTGTAATCCTTTATAGATTGATAACATTTATAATATTTAAACTTGCAGGTGTTATCTGGCTCTACAGAGGGGCAAGAATTTGGTAGTAGTGATCACTCCCATGGGGGATATATGTCCCAAGCAGAGGTAAGTATTACAACATGTTAGTTTTTCAATACATATTATTTCATCTATTCATGTCCATGTATAAATATGACAACACTTTGTGACTGTAGGAATCAATGCAACTCAATCCACCACCGATTTGGTTTGGCTCTCCCCACAGTCCAAACATAGAGAACGGTCTTGTCTACACTAGATGACCCTCTTCCGTAAATAGAGCGGGTGGACCTACTAATTCCATAGTAATTTACATACCATTCAATGATAGTTGTTGGTTAGATTTCAATTCACTCCACAACTTGCTTTTATTAATTTTGTTTCTGCATGTTTACAACATTAGGATGGAGAGTCCTCCATGCCAGACATTAGCAGGATTGTTGATGCTACCATTCAGGTTGCATGTACAATGGGAAAAATCCACGCAGAGGTATCGACTTGAATATGTGTACATGTACAGTTCATTTCTATTGTGTATGCATATGCATGATGTCTAACTATTTTAGCATTTGGTGAATGTATCCCCAGTCTAGTCTAGTAGAGCATGTGACCTAGGTTCATGTTTAACTTACAGCTCCACTATCTATAGATTAAACGTAGTCTCCTGTCCCGGAGCATATTTTTTCAGTGAGATGTATTCATCAATTATAAAATTGGTTATTACTTCATTGCACATACGTGTTGATAATTATTGAGCTAATTGACATAGGATATTTTATTCACGGAGCATCATTGCAAAGAGGCTTTCAGCTAGGAGGAGGATACCACAGGCCTCTATTCCTTAGATGGATTCAGTGAGTGTTTGTTATAAGAAATTGAGTCGTATTTTAAATTTTTTATTTTTTTTAGTGATTCAATGTTATTTAAGTTACCTGAACAAGAAACATGATCTTTGACTTGCAGTCACCAAATATGGACAGCGGTCATAGACAGAGGCAATATGCATCACAGTCTGGAAAAAAAAAGGAAGTTAGAGTTTTGATGTTTAGTCTAGGACATACATACTTTTGTTTACAAGAGGAAGTTAGAGTTTTGGTGTGTTATCGTGGACATATGTACTTTTGTTTACATGTACATCATTGACCTTTTTTATACATGTACATTGACATGCCACTAAGGGAATTCTATTTTTGTATTATATGACTCCCATGATATATTATATATTTCATATTGTCTCTTGGCATCTTCATAGTTAAGTCTTATGTGTGATCATACATGTGTGGCCAATAATGTTTATATGCATAATGTTCCAAATTTTTTATAGCTTGGACGATTGCATGGAGATATCAGTTATAATTTTGAGAAAAATGCACAATTACAACAATGCACAATAACAACAATGCACATTGACAACAATGCACAATGACAACAATGCACATTTACAACAATGCACATTTACAATGTTCTTAACAACGATACAATTGCATATACAATGTTAAATTGTATCCATGACAATGCACATTTACAACATGTTCTTGACCACAATCGAATTATATGAAATTGCATGTGAAATGATGTGAGTGACGTACCTAGTCCACACAATGTACTAACACACTTAACCTACAAAATAAGAAACTAATACAACTAAGTGATGTACATAAACTCCTAACCCACATAAAAACTTAACAAGTGGGACAAACACACATAGGCTATGTATCTAGACTTTCACACACATGTGATGCACTCATGCAACCCATATAAGTAGGTTAAATTTGATTGTGATGACACTCATATAACAAAATGAACATGGGCATGCACATAAGTTCAATGTGACACTATCCTATTAACATACCCTTGACCCCTAAATCAATAATCCCTTTATCATAAACCCCAATCACAACTCACCAACTAGACTCGAATAATTTTTATTAACCCACTAACATTGTTAATCCTAACCACCTAATGCATCTCATGTTTCACCTCAGTCACATTAGCACCCAATGTACTCAAGTGACACACATAAGGAACAAACCAATCTAACTCAAGCACATGCATACCCAATCTACATAAGCACCTATTGGACATATTAAAAGATGCACATAGATGGAACACCTATGAAACACACTTATTTATCCCACATAGTTGATACTTATATTTTACCCTGACCCGCACAACCCCTATAACACTAATCCATATACCACAATACCATTTATGGCTAACCTACTACCCCCAAAACCCCCAACACACAACCTACTAATGATCCTAACCCTAACTACCTAAGTCACTTTGCAACATAACTAACACACATAAGCACCTAGCACACCCAAGCAACTCACCCAACCAAGTGGAACGCATAAGCACCTTACCCACATAAGAACCTAACAAACATAAAGGATGCACATAGTTGACACACCTAAGTTATGCACATGTGTGGCCCACATAAATGAATAATTGTATACCCCATAAAAATTTACAAATGACTTGAATACTTGTCCAATTCAAATGAAAGAGATTATAAAGGCCGACAAAATATTTTTTGCAAGTGGATCCTAAGAAACCACAAGGACAAGTCAAGGAAAGTGACAAATATAGAAAGGATCAGAGAGGTATCATCAATGAAAAACCACCCCCTTTTTTATTTGGAACTTTGAATTCTTAAAAACAACATTAATTTCTCAAAATGAAAATATAGTGGAACACTAAGGACATGTCAAATGATGTGGCACACTAAGGACATAGAAATCTATTAAGACTGCAATATGGTGGGTTTGAGTGCCACTCTTTGAATGTCTAGTTATACAATCAAAATCAAAATATTGTAAAGTTGGCCCCTTTGTGCAAAAAATGCATAGACCCTTACTGAGTGAGACCCTAGTTTCCAAAATCATCCTAGAAGGAAATATCTATGCCTTGGACCCATACGGGAGGGGTAACTCTATCATCAATTCGATGTCCTGAATCTAACGGAGTCGACGGTTCATCGATATGAGCCACAGTCACCATTTTATAGCCTGTTACAACTCACACCCTAAAGGATTTCAATGACACCTATTGAATCCCTACTAGGGGCATAGAATTCAAACCGTGCAACAAAACTATGTTCTGGGAGGTCCTGCAAGTGTGTCTAGGAAGGTCCCACATGGGAACGTTAGCCACAATTTCTCGGTCAAGGAATTTTCAAAGTTGACCCCTATTTGCAATAATTGCAAAGTCCCTTACTGAGCAAAAGCCTACTTTCCAAAATTAGCCTAGAAGACGATCTATGTGCCATGGACCCAGAAGAGAGTAGCACCCCTAGCACTATCCTAATGCACTGAAGCCAATGGAATCGATGGTTCATCGATACAAGCCACAATCATCATTCTATGGCCCTATTATAACACAAAGTGTATCTTCCAACTAGAGGGATCCTATCCAGGATGGTAATGGAGGGAAGCTAACCGGTGACACTTGCAAGGGCCTCATTCACCACTAGATATAGAGGTTGTCACATCGAATGGGCACTTGTCACTTTAGATCAATCTGGATAAAGATCAAGGGGGAGACCCTAGCCAACCTATGAAGGCCAGCGAACCTACTCAACACACTCTAAGAAGATGTGGAATAAAATCAAGAGTGAGATCCAAAGTAAGTGGATCTAGATCTAGGAGAGATAAGCAGCCTACAGAGTTAGGGCTTGTTTGAGGAGTCTTAGATGAGTTATAGTTTCTCAACTAAAGGTAAAAGTGCCACTACTAACTTTAAACAAGTAGATCTATATAGATCTATTGCCGATCTAAAAGACCCAAATGAGATCCACCTAGGGTTTAGTCAAATTGAAGTGAGGTGGGCCCACTTGGTGAAATTAGGCTTGGGAAGACACTAGTGTAGTGGCTAGATGCTAGATCTAAATATTTGAAGACAAACTAGCAACACCCAACTAACAGATCTGAAAATTGACTGAAAAACCCACAAGTGCGTCCTTCCCTAGAGATGGTCAATGCTTGGATCTGAGGGTAAATGGAATCGTATTTTCACCAAACTTGGTCTCTAAGGTTTATTAATTATTTTAGAAGTGGGTTTCATTTATTAATCCGAGATAATTGCTAGATCTATCATATCTATAAAACGAGGGTTTGAAACTTGTAAATTAAATTAACAATTGGATGGAAGGAAATGAAATCAATATGTACCTTGTAGATATTACCTCAAATTCTTGCGGCCTCTAACTACATTGGTGATCCTGAAAAATTGGTTACAATTCTAGGTAAGATCCAGCTCATTCCAGACTAATGCGTTTTGGGTCCAAGGAGGTAGTGAGCCCTCTCCAACCTACAGAGTCAAACAACCCTAGTTAGATTTGTCTATGGATAGAAAATAAACCATGCAAAGGATCTAAAAGTCAGTAACATCGACGGAAACAAGTCACAATTGGTTGCTCCCTAAAATATAAGCAATTTCACCCAAGCGAATGGATGGAGGAAACCCTCACAATCCTCCTCAAGCAAAATCACACCCCCTGCAACAAATCAATTCATCCTCCACAAAATATGTCATGAAATCAAGATAGATCTACTCAAATGTCCAAAAAAATTAATTCCAAACATGTACAAGAACATCCATCAAATAAAGAGAGAGAGATCTGCAAAATAATAATTGTATTCTTCCTTTCCAAAGACAAAAGTCCATTTACAATGAGGGGGTCTCTCCTTTAAATAGGAGTGAGAGAGACCAAAACCCTAACCACTTTCTGAATGAGTGGTTGAGATCATCTGATAGTAATAAAAATAATACAAACCATCATCTGAAACCACTGTCTGAATCATGGAACCATCTAATGGTCACCATGGGGCCATGAATACTCCATCTCAAACACTGTCGTCCCATACTCATCCTAGACCCTGAGGTTGACTTGGTCAAATTAGGTTGACCAGGTCAAGACTGATCAAAATAATGGTCCAGACCATAAATAACTATTGCTGCAAGTGCAAATGGATAAGATATGTTCCTTCAATTCTATTAGTAGCAAGGAAAAAGTATAAAATGATGTTTAAATGGATCTAACATGTAAATATAATAGTTATAATAAGTCCACATCAAAGTAACCAACTACTATAAACATGAACCTAAAGTGTATAATCATTTACGAACTTGGCCAATTTGTTGACCATGGGTGAGTGTGTGGAAACAAGGCTAGGCTAAAGGGAATGACTTGACAACTCAACATTGTGACCTCTCGGATAAGGGAACAAGGAAATATCACCTACACATATGCTGGACAGAGAAAAACAAAAGGGATGGAGGTGTCTCACAAATGGGTAGAGTGATGAGACTACTTCTAATAGATTCTAGACAAGCAACCTTTATAGCAAATTATTGTCAGCTTTACACTTTGAGATTTAGCATTTATATTTCATTTAAATATTTTCACTAGCTAGCCTCCAAAAGCAGGTGCCCTGAAATCCTTTTGGGCCTCAAATATGACTCGGTATGACCTCCATTTCCTGCCATCATCCATAGGTGAAATGGAGTGACCACGTTGTTTCCTTGTAGGGGAAAACGACCTTACATCAAACAAGGATGAGTGGTTGTCCTTTGGCCAATGACTAGCTAATATAGATATATGTAGTGGTGTTTAACAACACTGTTTTTTTTCTCACTTAGGATCCTTTTAGATATAGCATTTAAGTTTCAATGCTTTAGTGTTTAGCAACACTATTGGTAGGAATACTTGGTTTCGAGGACTAAAGGAGAACAATCACTAGAATCACACACTCCAAATCCGAGATACAATGTAAACAAGGATTCTATCCAACAAAGAGGTATAGGTGGGGAAGTCCTTGAGATCACTAGTTAAGGTGTAAGTTGGGATAAAATCAAGAGTGGAAGATAACAAATGGATGGGGAAGTGATTGATGATGCCATGGATAGTAAAATCCATACAAAGGGAATGATTGATTCCATACTTATAATGTAAGGGAATGACCAATGAGTATACACAGGAATCTCCTACTCATAGTAACTAACCACTTCTACTCTAAAAAACAAGTAAGAATAGTATATATAATATCACCAGTAAACAATCATCATATAACCAGTCAAAACTACCAAGATAAAAGAAAAATCACATCAACAGTCCAAATGCACAAACCATATACTTGTTGGATCATATACCTGTTGGATCATATACCTGAGTCCCTACTGAACATCTGAATCATTTTGAATAACTGTAATTGAATACATCATGGGAACTGCCAACAATCTACTCTAGATGATAGAAGAATGGATAACTCAGTCATCGACCTAGGTTCATGAGGCTCAGTCCTGGCATGAGACTGTCAAATATAAAATTTCTGGATCCACTGTATACATAAGAGTGATCATCAATATGTTGTGCATCATTAGTTGATCTCGTGCAAAACATGCAAAAGACAGGCTCGAAAAAATACTCATATCTGTTCTGCAATCATGGTATCTTGGATACTATGATGTGACAACATCTGGCTCCAGCTGGGACAAGTTCTCTAAGGGAGAGAGATTGATAACATCAAAAATATCAGGTCCACAACACTCACTGCATCAATACTTGATCCTACACTTGAGCATCTGCATCATATTCAAATTATGTACCTAATACCTTAACAATGCAAAACGATATGCCAATCTCACAGACCAGTTGTCGCTAACCCGCATATAAATATATAAAATAATGCATGAATAAAGGTACTGAAAATAAAATGTTGAAAATAAAGTTTTGTAAATAAAATGCTAATCTAATAACTAAAAGTTTTATTTTATTGCAGTAAATAAGGAAGGCTAACAAAACGCAAAGACAAAAGTCCATACTCAATGGCATGAACACAAAAGAAAAAGGGGGCCAGACTCAATGGCAAATGCAACTAACTACTACTCAAGGGATATTATTCGGTTTCCTACCTACCCTACGCTATCCCACAGATACATGTACTAAGTGAAATCATAGATCTAGTGCAACCATTCATCAAACAAATCAATGATTCTTCCTTGATGCTCTTTAATAAAACAAGTCAAGATTGGATTAAGAATCAATGAATAAAATAACACAATCTTCAAGGTGTGTTCAGAAATTGAAAAATGATTGGAATAATGCAAAATGAAATTATGCCAAGGAAAATACTGACTGATGCAAATATCCTCCATCAAAGAACTTATAGGATCATAAAAATTATGGAATTTATTGTTCAAGATGGATGGAGGGAAAATATATGACACATAATTCAACTCCCCTTGACTAGAACTACTTTCCTCATTCACTTATCTTGCATATTCAACTCTTCCCACATCATGGCTAATGGCAAAACAAATTGGGGGCAAGTTAGAAATTAACATTAACTCCAATTGTTGTTTAATGACCAAGAAAAGATGAAAATTGTCTTTATACACCTTTTCAAAACACCAGTTAATAAATTGAAATAGATCTTGTACCAAGGATGGTTGAAAAGGGAAATAAACTGCATTACCATCAACCATATGACAATCACTAGACTTTGGACTGAAGATATCGAAAAATAAATCTTGATTCGAACTTAAAACAATGCAAGAGGATTCTAGAAGTTTGGAAGGCATGGATGACTTAAAACATATATTCTCTCCCATATGAATCGTGATGATTGATCTTGGAATTTGAGAAGAGAAGGTTTTCAAATTAAAAACACTTTTAATTCTGGGAATAATTTCCAAACTTGGAAATAAGTTAAGATTCATTATATGAGGACAAGAATCAATGTAATTATCCGGCCCCAATCATTTAACCAACTTGTTCTAATCAAGAATGGAATCAAATGAGTAAAGTAAGGGAAATTTTATGGACTCCTTATAATATATCAGACAATGATTTGAGCATTTAGTTTGTTTCACTAACTCATCCTCATCATCTGATTTCTCTTCCATTGCTTTATCATTACAAGCATATGGGGATAAATGATTATTGTCACTGAATTGCTTAGGGGAAAATTTAATAAGATCATTAAGAACATTCTAATTATTCACTCAAAGATCGTGTGAAATTGTCTCACAAGAATTTTGGTTATTATCCCCATTTTCTTCTTCTTCAATAAGATGATTTGAATGATAACCAATAACATAATTATTAAGGAGTTTATATTCAAGAGGATCTTCAATAGACTCACTGATTGAAATTTCAACCTCGGAATTTTCTTCATGATTATCAGTGGGTTCCCTTTCTTCATTTATTCCTTCTTTGGGTAATGATGACAAAGTGTTTCAAATAATTTTCTCAAGCTCCCCTTCTATGTGAATATTAATATCAAAATCATGAGGGGTAGCATTTTGCTCATTGTCACCCATTACATTATCATGGGACTCACAAAGAATATTCTTGAAGTAATCTGTGACATTATGATGGATGGAAGGATCACTTAAAAGATCAATCAGAGGCACATTCATAGTTGTCTTAGAAGAAGAGAAATCAAATTGATAAGGACAATCATTAGGTATGTCATCATCATTGTCTTGATTGTCTTCATTGAAGTGATCCCTAACAACGCAACCATTTTTTTATTGTTCTTTTATGGGCTTATGAATAATTTTACCCCATTCATCTCTCAATAATTGAGTAAACATGTCATACCCAGTGATGGATCTCGATGCTAGATGATCAAACCATAACCTGACATTTCCCCCTAAGGATTCACCTAGGGCCCGCATGTAAACATCTTCATCATCCGCACCTAAAGATTCCATATAATCCCAGAGGGAATCCAAATGAATTTCAATTGATTCAATATAATTTCCATAGAAATGAGGCAACCTTTCAACATAATTATTTGGCATAGGATGAGGTGCCCCATAAATTTCAGAGAAGTTAAAAGGAGATGGATTAGCTTGCATTATGAATACTCTGGCTTTTCTGCTAGGGATTTGATTTGGATGTTTAATTGGAGTGAAAGAATCATTCAACGGAATGCTTTGGTTGCAAGGCCTTGGTTGGGTTTGATGTTTACTAATCAACTTACTTGGGATGTTTGGGGAATAAATTTTATTAGATGGATGAGGAAAATGGTGGGAATCATATAAATTTCTATATGTAGTTTCATCCCCATAATCATATTCATAATCATCCTCATACTGGTAGGTTTATTCCCACTTGTTAATTGCTTCATCTTGCTTTCTGATTTTGTTTATATTCTCGTTTAATTATTTTATGTAACTCGAAATTTGGAGGAACACATCATGATTCATTATGATTTATAAATTTTAACATTGAAAGATGGGTACAGGGTCATTCCTCAACGGAGTCACATTTTCGAGTCGCCAGTTAAACTATAGATCTTGTTTACCAAAATATGTGTTGTATGATAACGGGGAGAGATGAGTGAAATGAGATGGATGCATATAGTTTAAAGATGTAAATTGTAACCAATCGAAAATAAAATAGGATGCGATAAGATATGAATTAATGCACAGACACTCGCAGACACCTGAGGTAAGCCTCTACCTCCTGGGAAACAATTAAATTCTGCATCTAAAGAGTACCCAACTTGCATACTTTTGACAACATCCACATCATGAAAAATTGAAAATTCATTAAAAAAAGTGTTTCTAGTGAGAGAAAAACGTGTTTTTCAGGTATTTTCAATTTTTCATGATGTAGATGATGTTAGAAGTATGCAAGTTGGGTACTATTTGGATGCATAATTTAATTTATCATCCAACGAGTGCTCCCGCTTGAAATTTGAGTAAATCTACAAAGAAATAAGTTGAAAATATGATCCAAAAAGTAGTTTTTGTTTTTTCCCTCCCATTTTTTTATATGCAGCTCTTTTGAATTTTTAAGCATTTTGATTGGCTAATACATGATGAAATGGAATTTGAATTAGGGTTGGGAAGACCATTTTTCATCCAAATTCCCTTTAATGATTAGATATAGAGGTTGTCACACCGAACGGGCACTTGTCACTTTAGATCAAGTCGGAGCAAGATCAAGGGGGAGACCCTAGCCAAGCTATGAAGGCTAGTGAACCTACTCAAGCCTCTCTATCGAGATGTGGAATAAAATAAAGAGTGAGATCATGAGTAATTGGATCTAGATCTAGGAGAGATAAGTTTCCTATAGGGTTAGGGCTTGGTTGAGAAGGCTTAGATGAGTGATAGTTTCTCAACCAAAGGTAAAAGTGCCACTATTGAGTTTAAACAAGTAGATCTAGATAGATCTAGTGCCCATCTAAAAGACCCAAATGATATCCACCTAGGGTTTAGTCAATTTTAAGTGAGGTGGGAATACTTGGTGAAATTAGGCTTGGAAAGACACTAGTGTGGTGTCTAGGTGATAGATCTTAAGATTTGAAGACAAACTAGCAACACCCAACTGACAAATCTGAAAATTGACTAAAAAACCCACAAGTGCATCCTCCCCTAGAGATGGAGAGTGCTTGTATATGAGGGTAAATGGAGCCATATTTTCACCAAACTTTGTATCTAAGGTTTATTAATTATTTTAGAAGTGGGTTTCAGTTATTAAGCCCAGATAATCCCCAGAGCTATCAGATCTATACAACGAGAGTTTGAAACTTGTAAATTAAATTGACAATTGGATGGAAGTAAATAAAATGAATATGTACCTTGTAGATATTACCTCAAATGCGTGCGTCTGCCAAGTAAATTGATGATCCTGACAATTGGTTACAATTCTGGGTAAGATCCAACTCGTTCCAAGCTAATGTGTTGTGGGTCCAACGAGATAGTGCACCACCCTCTCTAACCTGTAGAGTCCAACAAACTGAGTTAGATTTGTATGCGGATATAAAATAAACCATGCAAAGGATCTAAATGACATAACATCAATGGAAACAAGTCAAAATTGGTTACTCCCTGAAAGATAGGCAATTTCACCCAAGCGAATGGATGGAGGAAACCCTCACAATCCTCCTTAAGCAAAATCACAGCCCCTGCAGCAAATCAATTCGAACTCCACAAAATATGTCATGAAATCAAGCTAGATATACTTATATGTCCAAAATAAAGGCATTCCAATCATGTACAAGAACATCTATCAAAGCAAGAGAGACAGATTTGCAAAATAACAATTTTGTTCTTTTATTCTAGAGCCAAAAGTACATTTACAATGAGGGGGTCTCTCCTTTAAATAGGAGTGAGAGAGACCAAAACCCTAACCACTTTCTAAATGAGTGGTTGATATAAAAAGATATAACAATAATAATCAATGGCTAAGATGAGCCGGAAATACAATATATGGATCACTCATAAAGAGGGGGGCGTGTTCCCTCAATGACGCCCTAGAGGGGGACGTGTGACATGTAGTGACTAGGAAACACAACATATAACCTATTGGGGGGGGTATAGGAGATAATATATTCACTATACTAATGTCCCAACTACATAAAAAATAATATACATCAATAAGTGATAAAAATCACTAGGACGTTTTTGTCCCAATAATACAATATAAACCCCTAAAATAATAATCGCAGGACATGTGGACCCCACTAATTCCGGAGACCATGCAAAAAAATGTAGAAAATATCATCATGAAGCCTCAAACCAATCTCACCCCATTTATTTACCCCACTAAGCCAAATCGATTTCCTTTGTTAGCCATTTCACTACAGGAAAACCACCTCTAAAAGTACAAAAATGCATGTAACTCTATGCAATGTGCTTCAAGCACAAACCTGACTGCACCAAAATGTCTAGGGATAGGGTAATATGGTAATAATGATTGGATGGACCCCATATCCCCTCTGTAGTTCCCTAGGAGAAAATAAATGCTCACTAAAAGTGATGGACAGGCCATTTATGAATGGGAAACTGAAGAAAGAGTGGTAATATGGCCATATCATCACCTATAACTACCCGGAACTGATAATTGAGTGCACCAATGGACTCAGAATGCTCAAATACACAAGGAATGAGTACTCATACACCATGTTACCATCAAGAGATACATCTGTAATCTCATCCATGCCTAGAATAATAAAATAATGGCCTGTAACTACTGGTAATAATAAAAATAATACAAACCATCATCCGAAACCATTGTCTGAAGAGTGAAACCATCTAATGGGAACCATGGGACCATGAATAATCCATCTCGAACACTGTCAGCTCATACTCATCCCAGACCCCCGAGGTTGACTTGGTCAAACTGGGTTGACCAGGTCAAAACTAATCAAAATAATGATCTATACCATAAATAACTATTGTTGTAAGTACAAATGGATAAGATATTCTCCTTCAATTATATCAGTAGTGATACCGAAGTATAACATGATGTTTAACTACTAATAACATGTAAATATAATAGTGATAATAATTCCATATCAAAGTAACCAACTACTATAAACAGGAACCTCAAGTGTAAACTCATTTACAGACTTGGTCAATTTGTTAACCATGGGTGAGTGTGTAGAAACATGTCTAGGCTAAGGGGAATGACTAGAAAACCTCAACACTTTGACCCCTCGGATAGGATAACAATGAAAGACCACCTACACATATGCTGGATAGAGAAAAACACTAGGGATGGAGGTGTCTCATAAATGGGTAGTGGGATGAGACTGATTCCAATAGATTCTAGACAAGCAACCTTTATAGCAAATTATTGTCAGCTTTACACTTTGAGATTTAGCATTTATATTTCATTTAAATATTTTCACTCGCCATCCACTAAAAGAAGGTGCCCTAAAATCCTTCCGGGCCTTAGATATGACTCAGTATGACCTCCATTTCCCGTCGCTGTACATAGGTGCGATGGAGTGATCACCCTGCTTCCTTGTAGGGGAAAATGAACTTACATCAAACAAGGAAGAGTGCTCGTCCTTTGGCCACTTACTAGCTAATATAGATATATGTAGTATTGTTTAACAACATTGTTTTTTGTTGACTTAGCATCCTTTTAGATATATCATTTTTGTTATGATGATTTAGTGTTTAGAAACAATGTTCGTAGGCATACTTGGTTTCAAAGACTAAAGGATAACAATCACTATGACTAGAATCACACACTCTAGAGCCGAGACACAATGTAAAAAAGGAGTATATCCAACAAATAGTTCTAGGTGGGGAAGTCCTCGAGATCACTAGTTAAGGTTTAAGTCAGTATAAAATACAGACTGAAAGATAAGAAATGGATGGGGATGGGGAAGTGATTGATGATGCCATGGATAGTAAAATCCCTACAAAGGGAATTAATAGGTCCATACTTATAATGTGTAAGGGCATGACCAACGAGTATACACAAGAATCTCCTACTCATAGTAACTTACCACTTCTACTCTAAACAACAAGTAAGAGTAGTATATATAATATCTCCAATAAAAAATCATCATATACCCATTCAAAACTACCAAGATAAAGGAAAAAGCACATCAACAGTCCAAATGCACAAACCATATACATGCTGGATCATATACCTGAGACCCTACTATGAAGATCTGAATCATACTGAATCACTGTAGTTGAATACATCATGGGCACTGTCAACAATCTGCTCTAGATGATAGAAGAATGGATAACTCAGTCATTGACCTGGGGTCATGAGGCTCAGTCCTCGCATGAGACTACCAAATATAAAATCTCTGGATCCACTGAATACATTAGAGTGATCATCAATATGTTTCTCATCATTAGCCGATCTCGTGCAAACAGATTTGGTCTGCAATCATGGTAGTCGAGATACTATGGATATGACAACAAGATTTTTACAACTCCCACCCTAAAGGTTTTCAGGGACACATGTTGAATCCCTAACGGGGGCATAGATATCCAACCTTGCAACAAAACTGGGTTCTGGGAGGTCTTGTAAGTGTGTCCAGAAATTTTCCACGTGGGAACGCTAGCCACAAGTTCTTAGTCAAGGAATTTGCAAAGTTGACCCATATGTGCAATAATTGCAAATTCCCTTACCGAGCGAAGCCCTGGTTTCCAAAATCATCCTAGAAGATGATCTATGTGCCATGGACCCAGAAGAGAGGGACAACCCTAGTACTATCCTAGTGTCTTGAATCCAATGGAGCCGACAATTCATCGATTTGAGCCATGGTCACCATTATATGGCTTGTTACAACTCGCACCCTAAAGGATTTCAAGGACACTTGTTGAATCCCTATCGGGGGCATAGAATTCCAACTGTGTAACAAAATTGGGTTTTAGGAGGTCCTGCAAGTGTGTCTAGGAAGGTTCCACATGGGAACTCTAGCCACAAGTTCTCGGTTGAGGAATTTGAAAAGTTGACCCTTGTGTGCAATAATTGCAAAGTCCATTACTGAGAGAAACCCTAGTTTCCAAAATTAGACTAGAAAACGATCTATATGCCATGGACCTGGAAGAGAGGGACACCACTAGCACTATCCCGATGTCCTGAATCCAATGGAACCAATGGTTCGTCAATATGAGCCATGCTCACCATTATATGGCCCATTACATTTTGCACCCTAAAGGATTTTAGGGACACTTGTTGAATCCCTACTGGGGGCATAGAATTTCAACCCTACAACAAAACTAGGTTCTGGGAGGTCCTGCAAGTGTGTCTATGAAGGTTCCATGTGGGAATTCTAGCTATAATTTCCCGATCAAGGAATTTGCAAAGTTGATCCCTATGTGCAATAATTGCAAAGTCCCTTATTGAGCGAAACCATAGTTTCCAAAATAGTCCTAGAAGATGATCTATGTGCCATGGAACTGGAACAAAGGGGCACCCCTAGCACTATCGTGATGTCCTGAATCCAACGGAGTCTATGGTTTGTCAATCCGAGCCATGGTCACCATTTTATGGCTCGTTACAACTCGCACCCTAAAGGATTTTAGGGACACTTGTTGAATCCCTATCGGGGGCACAGAATTCCAACCCTACAACAAAACTGGGTTCTAGGAGGTCCTACAAGTGTGTCTACGAAGGTTCCATGTGGGAACACTAGCCACAAGTTCCCGGTCAAGGAATTTGTAAAGTTTACCCCTATGTGCATTAATTGCAAATTCCCTTACTGAGCGAAACCCTAGTTTCCAAAATCGTCCTAGAAGATGATCTATGTGCCATGGACCTGGAATAGATGGGCACGCCTAGCACTATACTGGTCTCCTAAATCCAACAGAGTTGACGGTTCGTCAATCTAAGCCACGATCACCATTCTATGGCCCATTACAAATCGCACCAATAAGCTTTCAGGGACACCTGTTGAATCCCAACCGGGGGCATAGAATTCCAACCCTGCAACAAAAATGGCTTCTGGGAGGTCCTGCAAGTTTTTCTAGGAAGGTTCCATGTGGGAACGTTAGCCACAAGTTCTCGGTCGATGAATTTGCAAATTTGACCCTATGTGCAATAATTGCAAAGTCTCTTACTAAGTGAAACCCTAGTTTCCAAAATTGACCTAGAAGATGATCTTTGTGCCATGGACCCATAAGAGAGGGGAACCCCTGGCACTATCCTGATGTCTTGAATCCAAAGGAGTCGACGGTTTGTCGATCCGAGCCACATTCACCATTCTATTTAAATTCAAGCTTTATGGTTAACTCAACCAACCATGAGTCAAATATGAGATCTCTTCCCCAAAAATTGGGGAGGTCATGGGTTCAACTCTCTTGATTCCCTCGTCAAGGTTTTGTGGTTCACTCATTTTATCATCCATGAAAATACTTAAAAAATTTCCATAAAATTATTCCTTGAAAAAAAAATTGAAAAAAATCCAACAAAATAATAAAGATGACTGTACTCATATTTTGAAAGGGTAATTTTTACCATCCCTTCGACTTGTTAATGACTTGAATTGAGACTTTGCATATGTATGCTCCAAAAACATTAAATGAAAAAAAAGTGTGATAATTGAATCATTGGCCAATAAGGAAGTTGATCTAGTGATATAGAGTGGGGTTCAAGGAAAACTTGGTGTTTTGAGGATCTCCAAGTTTGGTAGATCCCATTGAGTTCAAAGGGATACTAAAATTGATGTTCAACATTTGAGGAACACCAAACTTATATGTTCCCATTGCCCTTAGGTTTTTTAATAATAATAAAAATAATCTAATTGAAGGTTATATTCTTGGTAGATGTAAAATACAGATGTTCGAGATGTTCGAGATTTAACTATAGATGTTTGAGATGTTCGAAATTCAAATATAGATGTTTAGGCTACAAACTAGGGTTTATAGGCTTCGCTCAAGGGTTTATAGGCTAGGATTTCTGGGATAGGGGTTTAGAGTACAGACTAGGGTTTCTTTGACTCTTGTACATGTTTGTAGCACAATGGTTTAGATACAAATGAATGCACATGAATATAGAAATAGTTTTGGCATGCATATATAATTGCAGCATGAAGTTTTTTAGACTCTTGTGCATACTTGTGCATAATGGTTTGTATTCTTACGGATGCACATGAATGCACAAACTAGTTTTTTTTTACTCTTGTGCATATTTGTAGCATAATGGTTTCGATTCAAATGGATGCACATGAATATACGAATATTTTTTGGCATGCATATATAGTTGCATCATGATGTTTTTTGGACTCTTGTGCATAATTGTGCACAATGGCATGGATTCAAATGGATGCACATGAATATACGAAGATTTTTTGGCATGCATATATAGTTGCATCATGATGTTTTTTGGACTCTTGTGTATAATTGTGCACAATGGTGTGGATTCAAATGGATGCATATGAATATACGAATATTTTTTGGCATGCATGTATAGTTGCATCATGATGTTTTTTGGAATCTTGTGCATAATGGTGTGGATTCAAATGGATGCACATGAATGCACAAACTAGGGTTTTTTGGTCTCTTGTGCATCTTTGTAGCACAATGGTGTGGATTCAAATGGATGCACATGAATATAACAAGATTTTTTGGCATGCATATATAGTTGCATCATGAAGTTTTTTAACTCTTGTGCATAATTGTGCATTAGGGTGTGGATTCAAATGGATGCACATGAATGCACAATTTAGGGTTTTTTCAAATCTTGTACATATTTGTAGCACAATGGTTTGTATTCAAATGGTGATGGAGGTTTCTAAGGATTTTGAACACAAACTAGGCTCTAGGATACAAAATAGGGTTTCTAGAGATTAGAATTCAAATTAGAGTTTAGGCTACAAACTAAGATTTCTAGGGATTAGAATTCAAATTAGGGTTTAGGCTACAAACTATGGTTTATAGGCTTCACTCTAGGGTTTATAGGCTAGGATTTCTAGGATAGGGGTTTAGAGTACAAACTATGGTTTTTTGGACTCTTGTACATTTTTATAGCATAATGGTGTGGATTCAAATGGATGCACATGAATATAACAAGATTTTTTGGCATGCATGTACAGTTGCATCATGAAGATTTTTTTACTCTTGTGCATAATTGTGCACAATGGTTTTGATTCAAATGGATGCACATGAATGCACGGAATAGGGTTTTTTGGACTTTTTTGCATATTTGTAGCACAATGGTGTGGGTTCAAATGGATGCACATGAATATAACGAGATTTTTTGGCATGCATGTATAGTTGCATCATGAAGATGTTTTTACTCGTGTGCATAATTGTGCACAATTGTGTGGATTCAAATGGATGCACATGAATGCACAAACTAGGGTTTTTTGGACTCTTGTGCATCTTTATAGCACAATGGCATGGATTCAAATCGACGCACATGAATATAACAAGATTTTTTGGCATGTATATATAGTTGCATCATGATGTTTTTTTACTCTTGTGCATAATTGTGCACAATGGTGTGGATTCAAATGAATGCACAAACTAGGGTTTTTTGGACTCTTGTGCATATTTGTAGCACAATGGTTTGGATTCAAATGGTGATGGAGGTTTCTAAGGATTTTGAACACAAACTAGGCTCTAGGCTACAAACTAGGGTTTCTAGGAATTATAATTCAAATTAGAGTTTATAGGCTATGATTTATAGGCTAGGTTATATAGGCTAGGATTTATAGGCCAGGGTTTATAGGCTAGGGGTTTAAAATACAAACTAGGGTTTATAGGCTATGATTTATATGCTAGAGGTTTAGAATACAAACTAGGGTTTGTTGAAATTTTGTGCGTATTTGTAGCACATTAATATACGAAGTTTTTTTGGCAGGCATATATAGTTGCAGCATTAAGTCTGGATTCAAATGGATGCACATGAATGCACAAACAAGGTTTTATTTTTACTCTTGTGCATATTTGTAGCATAATGTTTTGAATTCAAATAGTGACGGAGGTTTATGGGGAGATATTAGGTTTAGAATCATATAGATTAGGTTTATAGGGTTATATTTGTGTTTCTAGGGTACATTACGTTTCTAAGGCTATATTAGGTTTCTATGTTTGTGATTTGGTTTCTACGTTTCTAAATTAGGTATCTAACCATTATATTTGTGTGGATGATGGATGAGAATATTATGGTGAAGAAGGGGATGGTGATGGTGACAACATGGGAAGGAGGAGGATGGTGGTGATTTTCATGGTGGCAATATGCATGGTGGTGGTAACAATGGGAATGAGGATGCAGATCTTATGGTGTACTTAGGATCCATGACGAAGCTTGTGCAATTTATCAATTTACGATCCACAATGAAGCTTGTGCAATTTATCAATCTATCAAGATGTCAATGTCTAGTTGCAATAGTCAAAATATTAATGTCAATAATAAATGAGACTTGAAACAAAATCATAACGTACATGTAAAACATAAAAACACAATATAACCACATACCACATACCATATTACCTACCTATGGTTATTCGACTAAAACAAATACCAGATTACCTACCTATGGTTATTAGACTAAACCATCAAGATCATCTCTAATACCAACGGTCTCCTTTAACCTCTTGTGCTTGGATTCAAGCAATAAGTATAATGCTTTGATGAGTTCTTCCGTGGAATTGTTTGCAGCTGGAATTTTGTGCCAATAACTAAGTGTGTAGAATGGTATACAAAATGACCCAGTCTATAATATTCAAATACATACCCTTTTCTAGCATTTGAGTGGGAAACCTAGTTCAAATAATCTCCTTTGATAACCATCGACCCAATCGGAACATCATTTTCCTTGCAGTCCCTTAATGAGACATTGAGGGCATGCTTCCCCTCCAAGCAATGTGCCAGCCAATAATTAGTGCGCCATGCATTGCGTCTCGGGGAAACCAATGCATATATGTGCCTTATAGAAAAAATAGTGCCAACATTTGAGTCAACTAACTAGACACAACAAGTTGTCAAAATTTTCAAAATATTAATTGAACCTAGTTGTATGAGAAAACTTTGTCCTCAAAGCTTAGATGTGGAAATTGATGCAGAATCCAAAGGAGTGGTTCCCCTAGAGCATCCTCGGGTTGCATTCCGTGCCACTGAATGAATACCTCTGTGATAGATTGAGAGAGAAGATGACGCCTTCTGATTTTCATGGAGGATTGTGTGGAATGATGTAGATGAAGAAGAACCAGATCAACGGCGTGAAAAGTGCGCTTAGAATGGTGCTGATCGGCTTGTTGTTTCAGTCGAATTCTTGCCATGTGAAGATTGTCCTGCAGAACGAGAAGAATCTGATCGCGGTTTTGAAGAACCGAGTCAATTTCTTGAACTGGGGAACGAATGAGGGTGTATGGAAGAAGAATTGGCGGTGCCTGTCCATAGACTGCTTCAGATGGTGTCATTTTAAATGTGGTATTGTACCACCAGAGTGCTTCAAGGAAATCCATAGAAATATCTGTCCAAATCTATGTAGGGATAGGCAAGGGTTCGAGCAGTCCCGAAAGGAGTGTCGTTTCACCCTTGTTGATCTGGAAAGTATCACAGTCAGCCACCATATGTTGAATTTTCATTTTCAGTCCCTGCCAAAAGAAGTTACATTGTTCCCGGTCATACTTTTTGAGGAACCCAGAGTGCCCTGCCGATGGAGAAGCATGGAGTTCATAGAAGAGATAGCCCTGTTGAACAGATTGCAACCAATTTGGAACAAGCAAAGAAATAGATGTAAGAGAAACTGGGTCATCAAATGTGTGAGAAGGATCATATGCCACCAGATTGTCCTTACCCTTCTTGTAAGTGATGGAATAGGCATAACCCATGAGTTGGATAACCCATTTCAGTTGTTCTGGGGAGGAGACCCGTTGTTCTAGGAAATTTTCCATACTCTAGAGATCAGTCGTGATGCAGAAATAATTTCCTAATAGGTATGGCTGCCACTTCTCTACTGCATGAAAAATAGCCATCATTTCCTTCTAAGATGTAGATGCAGCTAAATTCTTACCAGAAAGGTCTCTTGAAGGCGCCAAGCCCACTCGTTCAACAAAGACACCTGCATATCTATCCAAGGAAGTAGCGGAGACCATTGATGGGTGCATCTGAATGGAATGGAGCTGAGCGATGACACCATGTGAATTATTCTTAAGGATATTTTCCAGGCGATGTGAACTGATGGTGCGGAGAGACCCTGGTTGTAAGCCCGTAAATTTGTGTTGTTTCCCATTGACTGAAAACTGCATCCAAAGTTCAGCAAAATCCCATAAGATGGGGCAAGAGTGCGTAACCATTGAACACTCAAAACCAAATCACATCCGCCTAAGGAAAAGGCAAACATGTTAGAGTGCAGGTTATAATCTTCTAGAGAGATACGCACATTGTGACACTTCCCCTTGCAAGGTAAGGTGTCCCCATTGGAAATCATGACTTCAAAGTTGGAGCAAGGATGGACAAAGCAATCAGCCTGTTTGGTGATCTGATGGTCAATGAAATTATGAGTGCTACCAGAATCAATGAGTATTGTAAGAGGGATCTTCTTGAAGTAACCCCTGACCCACATTGTTTATGGGGTGGTGACTCCGGCTAAAGCATGGAGAGATATCTCTGGATGGTCATCCAGAGACAGAGGTTCAACAGGCGGCTGTTGAATGTTGACCTGGTCATCCAATGTATCTGGAGCTTCTGCATCAAGTTCAGAGGTAGGTAGAGAATCCACATCTAAGAGGTATAGCTATTGCTCAACACATCTATGTCCCCGAGTGAATTTTTCATCACAATTATAACAAAGCCCTTTTTCTCTACGTGCTTGCATCTCTGCTTCAGGAAAATGCTTGATAAGAGTGGTGTGAGGATCTGGCGTGATGGGAGGTCGTTGGGAAACCATATGTCTGAATGGAACAAAAGTTGATTTGGAGCGTTGTTGGGTTGTGATCTTGTCCTCCTCCAACTTAGACAACCCTAGGACTTCCATCATTGTATCGGGGCGGAACATTTTAACCTCTTAGTGGATTTCATCCTTAAGACCACTGATAAAACAACTCCTATAGAATTCATCAGACAATCCTTCTGTGTGATTGGCTAGTTTCTCAAATTTTGTCTAATACTCTCTCACAGTGCCAATTTGGCGAAGTTTAGTGAGTGCTCCTATGAAGTCATCAAAAGCACTAGGACCAAATCGTTGCAAAATGAGTTGGCAAAAATCTGTCCATTTTGGCTTGTCATGAGCCTTGATGTACTAGTGGTACCATTGAAGAGATTCCTGTTCCAAATGAAAGGATGCAAGTGCAACTTTTTGGACATCAAAAGTATTATCCAGACTGAAATATTGTTCTGCCTGCTAAATCCATCCAGTCGGATCATTACCATTGAAGCGAGGAAAATCAAGCTCCGGCCCATGAAAATTGCTAGAAGAATAGAACCCAGTGTTCATGGCTGAATGCTGAAGATGGAGGTTGAGAAAATTTTCATCCAAATCATGCAGTTTGGTTTTGAGGGATGCCAGTTCTTCCGCCATGATTTTTGCTCCTTCGCGGGTGACAACCATAACCAAGAGTTTTTTTTTATGTGAATGGGTAGAAAAACACAAACGCAAGCTTATTTAGTAAAGGAAAATTTGGATTTGAGAAAAACTCGGATGGGTAATTGAGGTTTGACTAGGTTTTGGACACTTTTGAATAGACAATGAAGAAGAAAATGAGGATTTTAAAAGCGGGGTGAAAGAATGGAAAAATTTATTAGAGAGGGACAAAGAAGTAGAAATAGGGAATGAACACAGTGGAAAAATTTGAAGGCGATGGGGTGAAAATCGAAGAAGTTATGGGAAACCCTAAAAATAAACAAATGTGGGATTTCTGGTTTTGGGAAGTGGAATTTGGGATAGGGTCCTCAAGAATGAAATATGCAGAATGAGATTGCAGGGGTGTCAGTGAAGTTTCAGGGGAAATAGAGTTAAAACAAGGGAGATCTGGCCAATTTTTATTTTATTCAGAATGGATTTGAAACGGCTCGGAATGGATCGAAAACGGATAGATCTGAAATGGATTTTAGAATAGATCTAAAACGACTGGATATGGAATGGATTTCAAAATGGATCTAAAACGACTGGATCTAAAACAGTTTGGAATGGATCTAAAACGGCTGGATCTGAAACGACGTGGAGGTGATCGGCAACATTTCAGTGGAATATAGATATGGACCCCAGGTATGTTCGGCTTCCTAACAGTTCAGGGGTTTCACTCAGCCACCAATGTTGTCTGACAGCTTGCGTATTGGGGCAGTACCCCTCATTCCACAGCTCAGGTAAAACTGATAACTGCTTTGCCACAAATGACAGCTCTTGGTTTACCTCACAAGTGGGAACTAGTCAATCAGGTAGGGGTCATTGCCCTTTTCGCTGGCATATCCTCTCAATCGACCAGCTACTTCGGGGTTCCTGTGGTACTCCTCACAATGAGTTTTAGGGATTTCTCCCAAGTACTTCCCACAGTTAAGTGGATAGGGATTATTCCCAGATCCGAACCTACAACAGATGCGAAAAACATTTTTGGCAGAAATTCCACCCAACGAGCCCAAGAAAGTGCTATGATACCAGATGTGAAGAACCTGCAACAATTAATTAATGAAAATACATGAGATAGCAGAAATAACAGAACTCATAATCGCTTTATTTATCGTAGGCCACTTCGAGGGGGAAACCTCGTTTGAGCAAGCTCAATACAAATAACTTCACAGTACCTTCATTGGCCTCAACACACACTTATATACTAAGTCTATGCCCAATACTATGGGTCAATACCATGGGCTAATACAAACTATGGATCAACAAATACTACGAAACGACTTACAAAGCATATGCGTCCAACAACAATATACTAACAAAGTAAAGAGAAGGGTTGACACGGGTTCCTAACACTATGAAGTAAATGTTATATGAGAACTATTGAAATTAATGAAATAATTATAATAATTTGATATAATAAATATATTAACACACAATTGGATATAGTTGTAGGTGTTAAATAGCAAGCCTAATGTGGTGCTAATAAGGAATCAAAATAGGAAGCAAAACAAGGAGCTAAAATGGAATCCCACTATGTCACAGATCTAGAAGCAACACTAGACACAAAACCTGGCGCTAAGTTGGAAGTCAATTTTGATGCTATTTTGGACTCCAAACTAGAAGCCAAACTAGAAGCTAAACTAGTGTCCAACAAAGAAGCAAAATTAGATCCTAAATGGAAAGCTAAATGCGACATTCATGAGGAAGCAAAATAAGAAGAAATCCAAGGATCTAAGCGGGAACCAAAATGTGGTGCTAGTGTGCAAGTAAAAATGGACGCTAAATTGGGCAATAAAGTGGTAGAAAAACATGGTGCTAATGTGGACATCAATGGAGATGAAAAATTAGGTGTTAAAAATGATGCAACACTTGGCACTAATGAGCAATCCAAACATGGCATTGATATGGTAGAAAAATAAGATGTTATTTTGGATGCAAAACAAGACAGTACATAGAAAGAAAAATATGGGGCAGCAATAGAAGAAATATTTGGCACCATTTTGATAGAAAAACATGATGCAAAAAAGGAAGCAAAAATTGGTCCAAATTTGGAAGCGAAAATTGACGCATATTTGGAAGTAAAATGTGGTACAAAATGGGATGCTAAAGTGGTAGCACATATGGATGCAATATTGCATGCTAATTTGGATGAAAATATGGCATGGACGTAGATGCAAACATAAATGCTAAAATGGATCTTTTAAGGATGGAAATATGGTGCTAATGGGGACGTCATTTAGGAAGCAAAAGAGGACGATATCTAGGAAGAAAAATAGGATGTTATTTAGGAAGAAACCTCAACATTGTTTAGGAAGCAAAATTGTACGCTATTTTGGAAGCAAAAAAATGGGCGCTATTTTGGACGTCAGAAAGGATGCTATCAAGGAAGCAAAAAACGACGTTATTTAGATGCTTTACATTTTGTACCTGACGCGTCCCATTTAGCATCTACTTCGACCACTCAATGAAAAAAAACTTACACTAAAAAGGGATGCTAATTCCAGGATTTGCTATAGTGAGAAGTGACCATTTGTATTTTTTTTCTTTCATTCCCTCCATCAATATCATATGTGACATATTTGAATGACTACAATTTTACCTCCTGCCTCCCAAGTTCATGCTTATCGGTCACATGTATGCATTTTTCCAATAATGTCATTCCACTGCACACTTGGCATGTCCCATCTACACAATATTTTGCTAGGATATTCCTATACTCCATCCTAGTCCCACCAGTATTTATATTCCTATACTCCATCCTAGTCCCACCAGTATTTATATTCCTATACTCCATCCTAGTCCCACCAGTATTTTGATCATTTACATTTTCAGTCATGCATGCACCTTTTAGGGTTTGCATGCATTCTAGGGTTTGCATGCATTTTGCATGCATCCCAGTCATTAGTCCAGCACCTAGCCCTCAGTTAGCCAGCCCCTAGGAGCTTCTCACTATTCAGTTTTATCCCTCCAGTTGCTTAATGCGCCTTCTTCCTTGATTTTAGGGAGCAATTCGCCCTCCTTCACCTACCAGTCTAGTTACAGTCAGTTACACTTAGTTACACTCAGTTACACTCAGTTACACTCAGTTACATTCAGTTACACTCAGTTACATTGAGTTACACTCAGTTACACC
The DNA here is from genome assembly GCA_027924585.1 of Larix kaempferi. Taxonomy (NCBI): domain Eukaryota; kingdom Viridiplantae; phylum Streptophyta; class Pinopsida; order Pinales; family Pinaceae; genus Larix; species Larix kaempferi. The sequence goes on along the minus strand of BSBM01000877.1, from coordinate 2,230,797 downwards.
TACCAGAGTTAGTTTGACTGATGGTTGACAGTTACTTGAGCATTGATGACTCCACTGATGATGATGAAGACTTCCAGTTGCGCTCTGATGATCATGAGGACACCTAGTTGTGCTCCGATGACACTCCAGTGATCCTTTGATCACTCCATGAAGGCTAATTCGAATTGCCACCTTAGGCATTCGAATTCCTCATGCATTGTATTATTTATATGTCCATTTGTGATTAATAATCTATTATGACCGAAGTATTATTGCTTCTATCTGAGTTCTACTGTACCATATTATTCTATTGCTCATTATACTGCATGTATCACTCTTCTTCTATTTTCTTGCTTAATCATAATTATTCTCTTGTGAGATACATCATCTCTTAGATCTGCTGTGAGGATTTTCACATGGTATCAGAGCATGTTGAGAGAATTGTTTATCTCCATTCTTGAGAGTTTTTTTTGCAGGTTATTACCAAGATTTCGAGTGCAGCAGTTGCAGCAGTTTCTGCATTTTTGCAGCAGTAGCAGTTGCAGTTATTCTATATTGTTTTTGCAGGTCCTCTACAGCTTCAATGTATTCATCAGGAATTACTCCTCTTGATCCACTCAACTATGATGAATGGAAACCAAGAATGATAGTAGACTTGAAGATCCATGATCTTTTTTATTGTTATTTTGAAAGAGAGTTCGAATCCCCTGAAGAGAAGATTGACTGGTTAAATAAAAGAGACATGCACTTTGCAACAATAATGTTTTCTTTGTGTGCATACCAGAGATTCCAATTCAAATACCGTGATGGTGTTGAAATTCCAAGAGAGTTATGGACTCCAAAAGAGATATGGGCTCACCTGGATGGAAAATTTGGCAGAGAGAATGAAGGACTTGGTCCCAACCCATTCGAAAGAAAACAAAGTGATGCATTCGCTCCTCTTGATGGTCTCTCAGATCATGAACCAGTATCATCTCATATTGAAGTTGTTGACAAAGAACTTGCAGATTCTCCGCTCATGCTCAAACTTTCTTCTCTTTCTGTGCCAGCTCACACTCTAGATATTGCAGAAGGTCCTAAATCCTCTCTTGCACCAGAGTCTGTTGGTTTGCATCATGATCACATGATTATTTCAGAGATCAAATCAGCTAATGGAGGTAATGCATTCGCTCCTCTTCAGCAAACATCTCTTTTATACTACTATATGATCATAAATTCATGCTTTCAGAAGGTCATTGAAGAATATGGCCATTGCCATTCGCTTGGGATAATTTCTCATGCAATTACTGGTTTTGATCTCACCTCTCATGGTTCAAAGGAGATCGCAAGAAACCATGATTCAAGTCTTGGATCTAATATGGATTCTAAGCAATTACTGCTTGGGAAAATTTCTCATGCATATGATAGTTTTGATCTCACCCCTGCTGGTTCAAAGGAGATCTCAAGAAACTGTTTTGAAAGTCTTAAATCTGATTTTTATTTCAAGCAAACATGTAATAGTTTTTTTTGGCATAATCTCACCCATGGTGGTTCGAAGGAGAAGACAAAGGAATATATGCACATTCAAAAATTTGATCCTACCTCAGCTGATTCGAATCACAGGTTCAAGGATCATTCTAATACTGTTGGATTTGTTCTCATCACATTCGATCTGAAGAGCAAGTACAAGCACATGCTTTTTGAGCATGATCCACTTCTTCCCAAGAAGAAGATACCTCCAGACATATGACCAAACATCACACATGCTTGAGTTTGGAGCTTTTATTTTTTTTATGTGTGCCTTACAGTCTATTTTTTGAGGAGGGGGTATGTTTCCCATGAAATTTTCCCACTTCCTTGGTTTATTGATTGTTATTATTCATTGTATTGGGTGACCTTTGGTCTTAGTTACCAGGGCCGAGGATGGATTAAGGGGGGGTGTTAGGATATTCCTATACTCCATCCTAGTCCCACCAGTATTTATATTCCTATACTCCATCCTAGTCCCACCAGTATTTTGATCATTTACATTTTCAGTCATGCATGCACCTTTTAGGGTTTGCATGCATTTTGCATGCATCCCAGTCATTAGTCCAGCACCTAGCCCTCAGTTAGCCATCCCCTAGGAGCTTTTCACTATTCAGTTTTATCCCTCCAGTTGCTTAATGCGCCCTTCTTCCTTGATTTTAGGGAGCAACTCGCCCTCCTTCACCTACCAGTCCAGTTACAATCAGTTACACTTAGTTACACTCAGTTACAGTCAGTTACACTTAGTTACATTCAGTTACACTCAGTTACATTGAGTTACACTCAGTTACACCTACCAGAGTTAGTTTGACTGATGGTTGACAGTTACTTGAGCATTGATGACTCCACTGATGATGATGAAGACTTCCAGTTGCGCTCTGATGATCATGTGGACACCTAGTTGTGCTCCAATGACACTCCAGTGATCCTTTGATCACTCCATGAAGGCTAATTCGAATTGCCACCTTAGTCATTCGAATTCCTCATGCATTGTATTATTTATATGTCCATTTGTGATTAATAATCTAGTATGACCGAAGTATTATTGCTTCTATCTGAGTTCTACTGTACCATATTATTCTGTTGCTCATTATACTACATGTATCACTCTTCTTCTATTTTCTTGCTTAATCATAATTATTCTCTTGTGAGATACATCATCTCTTAGATCTGCTGTGAGGATTTTCACAGATTTTTGATAACATGTGCAACCTTTTGGCCTACTACACAATATGCTATGAATAAAGTCTCTAGATGACATTGGTGGCAATGTAGCTAATCATTCCTACAGAAGAGTGTTATGCAATACACGCAACATATGTGTTTCTGTGTGTGTCATAATAATAACCATACTCAATGTGGTATCGACAAAATCATGTGTTACGATTTGTGTTTATTTTAACATACCATGGTTTGCATTTATCTAAGGATCTTTGGCCCAAGACAAGTTCATTATGTTCATGCCTAAATCTCTCATATATTTATGTTTGTGTCATGTTAAGAAAAGTTTTAATTTGGGGTTCATGATCCCTTGAAACCCTTCTCAATTTTAGTACATATTTTTTGGTTGGAAGAAGGTCTAGTATTGGCATGCCAAAAATATTGCACTAGTCCCTTTACCGCATCAATGAGCTTCATATCAGATCGTGGAAACCTGCCAATGAAGGCCCAGACATCTATTTGACCAGTTTCAAGTTGATCCCTTCTAACACAATACCTACGGAGTGTTTTGACATTCAAATTAATAAGTTTAGATGTAGGATTAAGAAGACGAAGGGCCCTAGTGATTTTTTTCATGATTGATTGTGGAAAAACACAGTGAGCCACATTGAGATCCTTTAAATGAGATTTATTTCCAATTGTACCAAATGAATCTACTAAACTCTTCCAAATATGAGAACTTGGTTCATAACTATTTATCATCTTTACATTTAACTTTCTCCTAACAACAACCATACTCCTAGACGCTAATAATGATAAAAATAATTTATATTTATATTCATCACATTTAGAATCAAAATAGTTAATAAGCATTTGTTGAGTTTGATATGCAATACTATGTTTAGATAGTGTACCTTCACGTGAACCAATGAGAATTTCATCAATCTGTATGTGATTTGGATTTATTCGTCGTGAACTTGATAATGGAGGTAGGGAAGTTGGAGCTTCATCACCTGGTCGGTTTGGTGTTTCAATAGTAGCTTTGTGTCCTTCTTTCTCTTGCTGGTAGCTGGATGATGGAAATAGGACATCCTCTTGGATGGTCTCAATGACATTGCCTTCTTCAAGCATATATTCGCCATGCAACGCCTCTCTAATTTCATCACTTGTATAACCACAACCTACCAGATATTCCATTGTTCTAAGTGGCCTTGTTGTGCACATATGTTTTACTCCTTGATCAAGCCCACGGGGTGCTTGTTCTTCAATTGTTGTGGAAATTGAAGGCCCCTCAAGTGAATGCTTCGTTCCTCTTTCTTGTTGTGGATTGGTTGGAAGAATCATGAAATCCTTTTCAACTATAATTGGTTGAGTGTCCACAATTTTTTTTTGATTGCTTGTGTCATTTCTTCTCTTTTCTATAATTTCTTCAATGATCTCTTCGGTTAGCTTCTTCCTTGCATATTTTCTTTTTCAATTACTAGATTTCCCATTACCTCAATGATCCATGGTTCTCTTCAATTGGATATTCTCCAATCTTATTTTTTGTCTTTCTCAATTGTTTTATACTCCACCACAATGATCAATGAGATAAATTGCCTTTAATACTACTCAATTGTAAGAAAATCAATGGTGGAGATGGTCTATGGTGTTTTTGAATTGGATATTCTTCAAGCTATGTATTTTTCTTGCTTAGTAGTTTCTATACTCCACCACAATGATCAATCAGATGATTCCTTTGATTCTCCTCAATTGTAATAACATCAATGGTGGGGATGGTTTATGGTGCTCCTCAATATGACATTCTCCAACCTTGTGTGAGATTTTCAATTGCTAGGAACTAGATTCATAAGACAATTTCACATGGAATATTTCAGACAATGAGAGAAGAAGAATAGAGAGAATAAATTGTGGAAATCACTCTATATCTTATTCATTGATATGATAACAATATATAATACATCATCCATGGATAAAATCGAATTCCTTTGAGGCAATTTGGAAAGAGAAAAAAGAAAAGGCTTAGAAAAGACAAAAAAACCCCTAGGTGGCAAAAGCAATTTCCAAAACTATCCTAGAGGCTCATGAATTTAGTAAGTATGGTATGGAATCTCATGAGTGAGGTAAATAGAATGTATTTATGGCTTTAGGAGAGTAGATATGATGTGGAGGTCGAATTGGTCAAGTGGCAATAGTTTCCAAGTCAACTAGCTTTTCCGTTTCCACTAGAAAGGAGAAAAAAATGATAAAGCTGTCTAAATCAGGAAAGTGTCTTTCTAATTCAGGAATATAATAAAATCAAACATAATCCAAGGAAATATTCTCCAGAATCTATCCAAATTCGTTTTGGTAAGTTAGGATTCCATGTGGTCCACTAAAAGACAAAACTAGCCTATTTTACCTAGTCAAAACTCAGGAAATTAATCATAAATGATTAATTAATTTATCCTAAGTCTAGAATGACATAGTGGGTTTTTTTTAATGTTCCAACACCCCCCTTAAGCCTAAATTTATGTGATGGGAATGAGAAAAATATTAGAAATATAGGTTCCAAGCAACAAGGCTTATGGTCACCCCAATACAAAAATAACTAGTCCATGTAAACTAAGGAAACAGGGAAAACCTCATGGGAACAAAACCCTCCCTCAAAAATGGACATGCTTGATGTCTTCATTCTGTCATGTTTCTCATTTGAATGAGCTGAATGGGCTGCTTTTGAGTAACATACTTGATGAAGAGGTTGTGGATGTCATGATCATGCATCAGTGCATCAATGTTGTGTAGGCAAGAACCATGTGTTGAAGCTCTATGAAGCTAAACTTCTGATGATGGAGGAGCATCAAATGAATTTTTTCTTGCTACTATAACATATATAATTAGATCTGAAAACATAATCAATGATAGAAAGAATATCTATGCATACTCCTTCCCAAGGAGAAACAATGAACTCAATAGGATCAATTTCTTCTGTAGCTGCAATGTGGTGCACTAATTCTTGTATCTTCTTCTCAAACTAATGTAGTACCTTTATGATATTTAAAATGAGATCATGCAACTCTGAAATATCAGAACATGATTCATATGGAGCAACAACCATTAAATATGTGGAGTCTCCATGATCGAACAGAGTTTCAGTAGGAAAAGTGTGAGAAACTAGATCACCCTGATAGCTGAACGAGCCTGGAGAGTGTGAGGACTTGACTTTTGAAACATGAGTGATGGGCTCAGGTCTAGATGTGTGGAATATCAGCCCGAAAAAGGCCCAAAACATGGTTTTCCAACCAATAAAATATATGCAAGACAAAAGTGCAATAGAGGCAAGTGACAGTGTAGGAAAACATAGAATTGTGTAGTTTCCTAACTAGAGAACTTGGGGGTTATGGGGCCTTTTATGCATCCAATGGTTGGTAAAATGGTGTGGGAGATGTAATGACCTGCATATCAGACTGTAAATCATCTTCTAAATCAGAATCTAAAATATTTGAATGGAGGTGGAAAGACCTTTTAGAAGACAAGTCATAAGCTAGTAAAAAATGACTAGTTTTGAGAGTAGACTTGGATGAACTAACTAAATATTGTTCCAAGGAAGAGTTAGAGATTTTTGATTCTGATATATCAGAATGTGAATAAATATCAGATACATAAAATTATATTTCACTCTAGCACTAAAACCATAAACATGATTACCTTTGGGAGAGGCTTGGAGACAGAGTTCTTGTTCTATAGCAAGCTTGCCTTGTTCTTTCTTTGCAAAGTCAGGATCATCTATGTTATGTTCTTCAAGCATTTTGGCCATGATGTCCAATTTCTTCTTGAAGCAATATTTCTTAGGATGAGTTCCTTTGAAGCAATAAGAACACTTGGGCTTCTCCTTCTTCATCTTCTTGGATTTGGAATATCCATCAGAATCCTCTTCACCTGACAATATCTTTTGTTTGGATTTGTTATTCTTGAAACTCTTTGCTCCATGAGAAACAAGTGCAAAGTCTTTGGAGGGTGATTGATCCCTCATTTGGACCATATTGTCCTTCTCCTGAGTGAGCAAATCAATGAATGCATCCAAGGTTGGCATCTTCCAATTTGGAACTGCAAGTCTTGTAGAATGAAAAGTAGACACAAATACTGAGTATTCTGAACTTAGTTTTGATAGAATGGTGAGGATTAATCGCTCATCCTTCTTCTCTATTTCACATTGCTTGAGTTAAAGCACTAGGTTCTTGAATTTTGAGATGAAATCCTCCATAGAATCGAAATTACTTGGACTAAGAGAGATCAGCTCAATATCCAATAAATGACCTCTGAGCTCGTCCTGTTTTCCAAAGAGAGATTCTAGCTTTGTCCATACTTCATTTGGAGTGGATAGAGACTCAATATGGAATAGAATATCTGGAGATATAGAGAGACAAAGTAACCCATAAGCTTCATAAATCCTATTAAACCATTTGGATTTTAATGCAACAGATCCTGGCTCAGTTTCAAGCCCCATAGTGACTATATACAATCCTTTGCTCCAAAGCTGGATGATCATATGCGCCTTCCAGTCAAAGAAATTGAATGGAGTGAGAGTCATAGATTTGGCTTGATTTTTCTCCATACTGATGCGCTCCTGGTGATGGAAATACCTGCAAAAAAACACTCTTGGAAATTGCTTTGAATCAAGCTAGCTTTGATACCATGTGAGATTTTAAATTTCTAGGAACTAGATTCACAAGACAATTTCACATGGAATATTTCAGACAATGAGAGAAGAAGAATAGATAGAATAAATTGTGGAATCACTTTGTATATTATTCATTGATATGATAACATAATATAATACATCCTCCATGGAGAAAATCGAATTCCTTTGAGGATATTTGGAAAGAGCAAAAAGAAAAGGCTTAGAAAAGACAAAAAATCCCCTAGGTGGTAAAAGCAATTTTCAAAACTATCCTAGAGGCTCACGAATTTAGTAAGTATGGTATGGAAGCTCATAAGTGAGTTAAATAGAATGTATTGATGGATTTAGGATATTATATATGATGTGGAGGTCGAATTGGTCAAGTGGAAAGAGTTTCCAAGTCAACTAGCTTTTCCTTTTCCACTAGAGGGTAGAAAAAACAGGATAAAGCTGTATAAATCAGGAAAGTGTCTTTCTAATTCAGGAATAGAATAAAATCAAACAAAATCCAAGGAAATCTTATCCATAATCCATCCAAATTCGTTTTGGTGAGTTAGGATGCCATGTAGTCCACTAAAAGACAAAACTGGCCTATTTTACCTAGTCAAAACTCAGGAAATTAATCATAAATGATTAATTAATTTATCCTAAGTCTAGAATGACATAGTGGGTTTTTTTAAATGTTCCAACACCTTGGTGTTTTTGTTTCTCAATTGAATCTATTCTCCACCACAATTGTCAATGAAATATTGCATTTGATGTTCATAAATTGTAAGAAATTTAATGGTGGATAATTGGAGATAGTTTTTCTATTGGATTCTTGAACCTTGTCCAATGTCTTTTTCCCCTCCAAACAATCCTTGTAGCACTTTTGATGGAGATGGTATCAATGAAATACTCAATTTGTGTTCAAAATTTCTTGCAATGAAAGAGCGCATGTAGTGTATGCAATCCGAAATTGCACGTGATGTCTTTTTTATTCATGATCCTATTAGAGTGTCTCTTAGACAACGACGTGCACTGTCTATACAAGCGCAAAACACGGATGTGTTTTTCTTGTGCAAAACGCATACGCGTACACGTTTTGTAGTTATATAACGCATACGCGCTTTGATATACTAATGATCAACATCATTTAAGAAGGTAGTTCCACAACTAACATATCATTGAACCTTTCCCACACCCACGATGTATTAACCCCATAACACCCCCCCCCATTTCTTAACCCCGTAACACCCCCACCAACTCTTAAATTAGCCCCCCCCGCTCCCACTTTACATTCAACATATTTGCTTGTTAATAACAATAATTATATTTTTACATAGAACATCAAACCAAATGGAACAATCTACTTGTAGGTAGAGAGAGACACACAACCTTATCATTTTTTTTTTAATAATCCAAGTTACCCTAACACATTAAAAATCTTATCTTAGGCACCAAATAAAGGATTCAATACACAAATCTCAGAAGCTGCAATGACAAAATTATAGTAAAAAAGATAATAAAAAAATAATATGGCAATCGAGATAATGAACCAATGTAAAATTTAAACATGAAAAACAACTTTGTATATTGTAGGGGTCCATTAGAAGACTCATGAACTAAACGAAGAATAATTCCATTAGGAAATATCACAAAATAGGTTGACCAGATACCATATTTGCAAATTTGGATTTGCAGTTTCTCAAAATATCATTTTACCTCTTCTTGACCCCCACCCCTCTACACACACACATGGAGACACATCCCTATGCCTCCCCATACCACTAACACTCCCCCTCCTCTCTCCCCATCCCCCCCATCTTCCCACTAACTCTTACTACCCCCCTCTCCCACTCTCTCGCACTCCCCTACTCCTCCACCTATACCTAACCGTGACCCCCCCCTTCTCTCTCTCTCTCTATCTCCCCTCCGCTCCCTAAACATTACTAACACCTTCTCTATCTCTCTTTATCCCCTATAGGATTACCCGCTCCTCCCCCTACGAGGGATAATGAGAGTGAGAGAAGGGGTTAGTAAGGGTTGGGGAGATATGGGGTAGAGAGAGAGGGGAGGTAGGTTTAGGTGTAGGTGGATGAGTAGGGAAGTGAGAGAGAGTGGGAGAGGGGGTTAGTATGAGTTAGGGGGAATATGGGGGGGAGAGTGAGATATGAAGAGGGGGGTTGTTAGTGGTAGGGGGATACATAGGGATGTGTCATTGTGTGTGAGAGATATAGAGAGGTAGAGAGAGAGAGATCCAATAGGGCAGTGGTGTGTTAGGTGGTTGGGAAAGAGATAGGAGGTGGGAGTTAAGGGTAGGTGGAGGAGCGTGAGTGTTTTGGTTAGAGAGAGAGAGAGGTAAAGGGAGAGACTTTAGGGGGTGGTAAGGGGTTAGAGGTAGAGACAGAGGGGTATTGTTAAGGGGTTATAGGTAGAGACAAAGGGGGGTGTTAGGATATTGGGGGTAAGTAATAGTTAAGGGGGGAAGAGAGAGAGAGAGAGAGAGAGAGAGAGAGATTGGGGGGGTACCAAGGGGTAGAGAGAGAGAGGATTAGGGGTTTGGGGATGAGAAGGGTGATTAGGGATAAATGGGGGTATAGGTGAGGAGCATGAGTGTTTGGGTTAGAGAGAGAAAGAGGTAAAGGGAGAGACTTTAAGGGGTTGTAAGGGGTTAGATGTAGAGACGGAGGGGGATTGTTAATGGGTTAGAGGTAGATATAGATGGGGGTGTTAGGAGATTGTGGGTAAGTAAGAGTTAGAGGAAGAGAGATATATAGGGGTTAGTAAGAGTTAGGGAGAGAGAGAGAGAGAAATATATATATATATATATATAGAGAGAGAGAGAGAGACAAAGAAGGCTAGGGGTTTGGGGATGAGAATGGTGACTAGGGAGAAAGGGGGATATAGGTGAGGAGCATGAGTGTTTGCGTTAGAGAGAGAGAGAGGTAAAGGGGGATACTTTAGGGGGTGGTAAGGGGTTAGAGGTAGAGACAGAGGGGGATTGTCAAGGGGTTATAGGTAGAGACAAAGGGGGGTGTTAGGAGATTGGGGGTAAGTAAGAGCTAGGGGGAGAGAGATATATAGGGTGTTAGTAAGAGTTAGGTAGAGAGAGATAGAGAGAGATAGATTAGGGTGGAAACGAGTAGGGAGAGAGAGAGAGAGAGAGAGAGAGGGTTAGGGGTTTGAGTATGAGAAGGGTGATTAGGGAGAAAGAAGGGTATAGGTGAGGAGCATGACTGGTTGGTTTAGATAGAGAGAGAGGTAAAGGGAGAGAATTTATGGGGTGGTAAGGAGTTTGAGGTAGAGGCAGAGGGGGATTGTTAAGGGGTTATAGGTAGAGACAGATGCGGGTGTTAGGACATTGTGGGTAAGGAAGAGTTAAGGGGGAGAGAGATATAGGGTTTAGAAGAGAGAGAGAGAGAGAGAGAGAGAGAGAGAGAGAGAGAGAGGTGGAAAGGGGTAGAGAGAGAGAGAGGGTTAGGGGTTTGGGGATGAGAAGGGTGATTAGGGAGAAAGGGGGGTATAGGTGAGGAGCATGAGTGTTTGGGTTACAGAGAGAGAGAGGTAAAGGGAGAGACTATAGGGGGTGGTAAGGGGTTAGAGGTAGAGACAAAGGGGGATTGTTAAGAGGTTAGAGGTAGATACAGAGGGGGTTGTTAGGAGATTGGGGGTAAGTAAGAGTTAGGGGGAGAGGGAGATATAGGGGTTAGTAAGATTTAGGGAGATGATATATATATATATATATATATATATAGAGAGAGAGAGAGAGAGAGAGAGAGAGAGAGAGATTGGGGGTGGAAAGGGGTAGAGAGAGAGGGTTAGGGGTTTGGGGATGAGAAGGGTGATTAGGGAGAAAGGGGGGTATAGGTGAGGAGAATGAGTGTTTGGGTTAGAGAGAGAGAGAGAGAGGTAAAGGGAGAGAATTTAGGGGGTGGTAAGGGGTTAGATGTAGAGACAGAGGGGGCTTACCCCCTCCTCTCCCTGGAAGGGAGAAAGAGTGTTACATAAGGGGTTAGTATGGCTTAGGGAAAGGAGGGGGGAGAGAGAGAGAGATAGGGGGGTTGGGGTATCGTTAAGGGGTTATAGGTAGTGATGGAGGGGGATTTTTAAGGGGTTAGCGGTAGATACAGTGGGGGGTTTTAGAATATTGGGGGTAAGTGGATCAACGGAGAAAGAGTGAGAGGAGTATTTAGTAAGGTTTAGGGAGAGAGAGAGAGAGAGAGAGAGAGGAGGGGGTTTAGTGGTAGGGGGATGCATATGTATGCCTATGTGTGTGAGAGAGAGAGAGAAGGGGGTGCTAGTGGGTTGGGGGGTGTTTTATATTAATGTGGGGCTGTTTGGGAGTTGTAGGGGGGTGTATTAGAGGGTTTAGGGGGTTAGGATCATAGATAAACATAGAACGCACATGATTATGTTAACATAACACATATGTATTGTGGATTAATAGAACGTGCATGCATTTTATGCTCACTAAAACGCATACACGATATGCAACATCACAATTCTTCCACGATATTTAACATTACAATTTTGTCGTGATATTTAACATTACACTTTTATCACTATATTTAACCTTACAACTATATTGTTTGGTTTGGTGAAAAATATATTCAAAGGAATTGGGGGGTGGTAATGGCTTAGAGGTAGAATGAGAGGGGGGGTATTAAAGGGTTAGAGGTAGAGACATAGGGGGGTTAGTAAGAGTTAGAGAGAGGGGGTATATTTTAGGGGTTAGTAAGGGTTACAGAGAGGAGGAAGAGAGAGATATGGGGGGGTGGGGGTTAGGTTGTATTTAAAAAAAAAAATCCCACCCTTATCCTGTTTCGTGGATTTATGCCGACGACATTGTTTGGAGGGATTTATCCCTCCCTTCAAGTAATAAATTCTGAAACCATTTTCCATTGGATTGTGTGCATCAAATTAGAAAACTTACAGTGTTTCAAAGCATGGGAAACAACACGAATATTGGCTTTGGGGGGAAATAGCTCTGGAATATCTACTACATCAAGGTGTCTTCAAAAGAATGGAACCAAATCATTAATTGGAAACATAAAACCTCTTGCAAAAGGTTGTAATGTAAGGTAATATTCAAAAAGGGTTGAAAATCCCATAGTAGTACAAGGATTCATTTTCATTAACTTGTCCCAGTTACTTGTGGATTCAAGCAGAAAAAACTTTGGAGAGCCTCGTTCCCTAATGATATTACCACATTCAGCTATGAGGAGAATAAAATTCATTGTAGATAGAAACATCTAATACACTTACCAAATTTGTGTTGTTGGAAGAACTTGCATACTTCAACAAAGGAGCATTTTGCAGGTGACTTGAAAGTCCCTTTCAATTTTCAACAAAGAAATAAAAATGTTCAATATAGCTTTTTAGGCAAGCCTTTCAACCAACTAGATGGTCAAATACATAAAGAATACCATTTCTGTGGGAAGAAAATAATAGAATATTCCTCTCAGTCGCCATATTTCCTCCTATAAGTCATTCACCCAATGGAAAATCTAATGTAGTAGCCCATTTTTTGACATCTTTCCTTTGCTCAACCCTACATTCGTCTTCCATAGGAAACCACTACCTCCACATGTAACAAATACATTGTGTCGTCATAAACTAATCTTCTTCTGCTAAAAAATGTAGAATGAAGGATTCATTGTCATTGCTCTAAAAATTTCTAAGGTTAGTTTCTAGTAAAACATATATTTTATAAATCATGTTAAGATACATATGTTCCAGCTCACTAACTGAGAGCTTCTTTATCGTAGACATAAACAAAAGAACTTCAGGATGAATACTAGAGAGATATTTCTTTACAACTTCAACCTTCTCAAGGAGTAGGGGTAGAACTATAATAGTATTGGGAAGCTGGCATTCATAAATTTCTTCGAGTTGTGTTGTGCATGGCTTATCTTCTATTCATTCAGGAATAATTTATCAAATCTTAAAATAGAGGGGGCTTCATTGAATCTTATCCTATATCCATCTCTGAAAATGAAAGGCTGGCTTGCAACTAAGAAAGTGTTCTTAAATCCAATACCTGCAATGAAAACAATAATTTTCCATTAAAAAAAGGAAAGAAAACCAGAGGGTTATATATTTGTACTAATATCTAATTGAAGAAAAAGGTCGACACACATATTGTTCTGGTTGTATTTTAAAATTTGTTTCCCACCCTTATCTTGTTTCATGGATTTGTGTCAACGACATTGTTTGGAGGGAGTTATCCCACCCTTTGGGTGATAAATTACGCAGCCATTTTCCATTGGATTGTGTCCATCAAATTATAAAAAATTCAACATTTATCGCCTTATGGTTATCCCCTTGAAGCCCTAGATTGGTGATATTTGACACCCTAGGTTAGCTATATTTGGAATCTGTGGAACACCTCCCTCTCACTTTACCTCTAACACCTTACTACCCCCAATGTCTTGTTAGGATATTCCTATACTCCATCCTAGTCACACCAGTATTTTGATCATTTACTTTTTCAGTCATGCATGTACTTTTAGGGTTTGCATGCATTCTAGGGTTTGCATGCATCCCAGTCATCAGTCCAGCACCTAGCCCTCAGTTAGCCAGCCCCCGGGAGCTTCTCACTATTCATTTTTATCCCTCCAGTTGCTTAATGCGCCCTTATTCCTTAATTTTAGGAAGCAACTCACCCTCCTTCACCTACCAGTCCAATTGTCTTCAGTTTATACTCAGTTACACTTAGTTACACTCAGTTACACTCAATTACACTTAGTTATAGTCAGTTACACTCAGTTACACTTAGTTACACTCAGTTACACCTACCAGACTCAGTTTGACTGATGGTTGACAGTTACTTGAGCATTGATGACTCCACTGATGATGATGAAGACTTCCAGTTGTGCTCCGATGATCATGAGGAAACCTAGTTGTGCTCCGATGACACTCTATTGATCTTATGATCACTCTAAGAGGCTAATTCGAATTGCCACCTTAGGCATTCGAATCCTCTCTACCATTGTACTATTTATTTGTCCATATTGTGATTAATTAGCTAGTGTGTGTGAAGTATTATTGCTTCTATCCGAGTTCTACTGTACCATATTATTTTGTTGCTCATTATACTGTATTGACCACTCTTCTTCTATTTTCTTGCTTAATCATAATCATTCTCTTGTGAGGTATACATCATCTCTTAGATCTGTTGTGAGGATTGTCACATGGTATCAGAGCATGTTGAGAGTATTGTCTATCTCCATTCTTAAGAGTTTTTTGTAGGTTATTACCAAGATTTCGAGTGCAGTAGTTGCAGCAGTTTCTGCATTTTTGCAGCAGTAGCAGTTGCAGTTATTCTATATTGTTTTTGCAGGTCCTCTACAGCTTCTATGTATTCATCAGGAATTACTCCTCTTTCTCCATTCAACTATGATGAATGGAAACCAAGAATGATAGCATACTTGAAGATCCATGATCTCTTTGATTGTCATTTTGAAAGAGAGTTCGAATCCCCTTAAGAGAAGATTGATTGGTTAAGTAAAGGTGATGAAGCCTTTGGAGCAATGATGCTTTATTTGCGTGAATACCTGAGATTCCATTTCCAATACCACGATGGTGTTGAAACTCTAATGGAATTATGGACTCCAAAAGAGTTATGGGCTCACTTGGATGTAATATATGGCAGATAGAATGAAGGGATTGGTCCAAACCCATTCGAAAGCAAGCAAAGTGATGCATTCGCTCCCCTTGATGGTCTCTTAGATCATGAACCAGTATCATCTCATATTGAAGTTGTTGACAAAGAACTTGCAGATTCTCCACTCATGCTCCAACTTTCTTCTCTTTCTGTGCCAGCTCACACTCTAGATATTGTAGAAGGTCCTAAATCCTCTCTCGCACCAGAGTCTGTTGGTTTGCATCATGATCACATGATTATTTCAGAGGTAAAATTAGTTGTTGGATGTAATGCATTCGCTCCTCTCAAGCAATCATCTCTTATTTACTACTATATGATCATTAGCACATGCTTTCAGAAGGTTATTGAAGAATATGGCCATTGCCACCTGCTTGAGATAATTTCTCATGCATCCATTGGTTTTGATCTCACCTCTTATGGTTCAAAGGAGATCTCAAGAAACCATTTCCATTCGCTTGGGATAATTTCTCATGCATATGATAGTTTTGATCTCACCCCTGCTGGTTCAAAGGAGATCTCAAGAAACTATTCTTCAAGTCTTAAATCTTATTTGGATTTCAAGCAATTATTATTTGATGGTTCTTTTTGGCATAATCTGACCCATGATGGTTTGAAGGAGAAGACAAAATACTATCTACATATTCATGATTTTGATCCTACCTCAGCTGATTCGAATAACAGGTTCAAGGATCATCCTCATACTTTTGGATTTGTTCTCATCACATTCGATCTGAAGAGCAAGTACAAGCACATGTTTTTTGAGCATGATCCACTTCTTCCCAAGAAGAAGATACCTCCATACATATGACCAAGCATCACACCTACTTTAGTTTGGATCGTTTATTTTTGTGTGTGCCTTACAGTCTATTTTTGGAGGAGGGGGTATGTTTCCCATCAAATTTTCCCACTTCCTTGGTTTATTGACTGTTATTATTCATTGTATTAGGTGACCTTTGGTCTTAGTTACCAGGGCCCAGGATGGATTAAGGGGGGGTGTTAGGATATTCCTATACTCCATCCTAGTCCCACCAGTATTTTGATCATTTAATTTTTCAGTCATGCATGCACTTTTAGGGTTTGCATGCATTCTAGGGTTTGCATGCATCCTAGTCATCAGTACAGCACCTAGCCCTCAGTTAGCCAGCCCCCAGGAGCTTCTCACTATTCATTTTTAGCCCTCTAGTTGCTTAATGCACCCTTCTTCCTTTATTTTAGGAAGCAACTCGCCCTCCTTCACCTACCAGTCCAGTTGTCTTCAGTTTATACTCAGTTACACTTAGTTACACTCAGTTACACTCAGTTACACTTAGTTATACTCAGTTACACCTACCAAACTCAGTTTGACTGATGGTTGACAGTTACTTGAGCATTGATGACTCCACTGATGATGATGAAGACTTCCAGTTGTGCTCCGATGATCATGAGGAAACCTAGTTGTGCTCCGATGACACTCTATTGATCTTATGATCACTCTAAGAGGCTAATTCGAATTGCACCTTAGGCATTCGAATCCTCTCTACCATTGTACTATTTATTTGTCCATATTGTGATTAATTAACTAGTGTGTGTGAAGTATTATTGCTTCTATCCGAGTTCTACTGTACCATATTATTTTGTTGCTCATTATACTGTATTGACCACTCTTCTTCTATTTTCTTGCTTAATCATAATCATTCTCTTGTGAGGTATACATCATCTCTTAGATCTGTTGTGAGGATTGTCACATGGTATCAGAGCATGTTGAGAGTATTGTCTATCTCCATTCTTAAGAGTTTTTTGTAGGTTATTACCAAGATTTCGAGTGCAGTAGTTGCAGTAGTTTCTGCATTTTTGCAGCAGTAGCAGTTGCAGTTATTCTATATTGTTTTTGCAGGTCCTCTATAGCTTCTATGTATTCATCAGGAATTACTCCTCTTTCTCCATTCAACTATGATGAATGGAAACCAAGAATGATTGCATACTTGAAGATCCATGATCTCTTTGATTGTCATTTTGAAAGAGAGTTCAAATCCCCTTAAGAGAAGATTGATTGGTTAAGTAAAGGTGATGGAGCCTTTGGAGCAATGATGCTTTATCTGCGTGAATACCTGAGATTCCATTTCCAATACCACGATGGTTTTGAAACTCTAATGGAATTATGGACTCCAAAAGAGTTATGGGATCACCTGGATGTAATATATGGCAGATAGAATGAAGGGATTAGTCCAAACCCATTCGAAAGAAAGCAAAGTGATGCATTCGCTCCCCTTGATGGTCTCTTGGATCATGAACCAGTATCATCTCATATTGAAGTTGTTGACAAAGAACTTGCAGATTCTCCACTCATGCTCCAACTTTCTTCTCTTTCTGTGCCAGCTCACACTCTAGATATTGTAGAAGGTCCTAAATCCTCTCTCGCACCAAAGTCTGTTGGTTTGCATCATGATCACATGATTATTTCAAAGGTAAAATTAGTTGTTGGATGTAATGCATTCGCTCCTCTCAAGCAATCATCTCTTATTTACTACTATATGATCATTAGCACATGCTTTCAGAAGGTTATTGAAGAATATGGCCATTTCCACTCGCTTGAGATAATTTCTCATGCATCCATTGGTTTTGATCTCACCTCTTATGGTTCAAAGGAGATCTCAAGAAACCATTTCCATTCGCTTGGGATAATTTCTCATGCATATGATAGTTTTGATCTCACCCCTGCTAGTTCAAAGGAGATCTCAAGAAACTATTCTTCAAGTCTTAAATCTTATTTGGATTTCAAGCAATTATTATTTGATGGTTCTTTTTGGCATAATCTCACCCATGATGGTTAGAAGGAGAAGACAAAATACTATCTACATATTCATGATTTTGATCCTACCTCAGCTGATTCGAATAACAGGTTCAATGATCATCCTCATACTTTTGGATTTGTTCTCATCACATTCGATCTGAAGAGCAAGTACAAGCACATGTTTTTTGAGCATGATCCACTTCTTCCCAAGAAGAAGATACCTCCATACATATGACCAAGCATCACACCTACTTGAGTTTGGAGCATTTATTTTTGTGTGTGCCTTACAGTCTGTTTTTAGAGGAGGGGGTATGTTTCCCATGAAATTTTCCCACTTCCTTGGTTTATTGACTGTTATTATTCATTGTATTGGGTGACCTTTGGTCTTAGTTACCAGGGCCCAGGATGGATTAAGGGGGGGTGTTAGGATATTCCTATACTCCATCCTAGTCCCACCAGTATTTTGATCATTTAATTTTTCAGTCATGCATGCACTTTTAGGGTTTGCATGCATCCTAGTCATCAGTCCAGCACCTAGCTCTCAGTTAGCCAGCCCCCAGGAGCTTCTCACTATTCATTTTTAGCCCTCTAGTTGCTTAATGCACCCTTCTTCCTTGATTTTAGGAAGAAACTCGCCCTCCTTCACCTACCAGTCCAGTTGTCTTCAGTTTATACTCAGTTACACTCAGTTACACTTAGTTACACTCAGTTACACTCAGTTACACCTACCAGACTCAGTTTGACTGATGGTTGACAGTTACTTGAGCATTGATGACTCCACTGATGATGATGAAGACTTCCAATTGTGCTCTGATGATCATGAGGACACCTAGTTGTGCTCCGATGACGCTCTATTGATCTTATGATCACTCTGAGAGGCTAATTCGAATTGCCACCTTAGGCATTCGAATCCTCTCTACCATTGTACTATTTATTTGTCCATATTGTGATTAAGTAACTAGTGTGTGTGAAGTATTATTGCTTCTATCCGATTTATACTGTACCATATTATTCTATTGTTCATTATACTGTATTGACCACTCTTCTTATATTTTCTTGCTTAATCATAATCATTCTCTTGTGAGGTATACATCATCACTTAGATCTGCTGTGAGGATTTTCACATGTCTCTCTCTCTATTTATCTCTAACCCATTAAGACCACCCCCCCCATTTTCTCTACCTATAACCCCTTACCACAACCATCCCCTTTCTCTGCCTCTAACCCCTTACCACCTCCCATCTCCCTTTTTCTACCTCTAACCCCTTAACACCAAGAATTATTTTTAATGTTATAATCGGTGCAAAATTAAATTATACCCCCCTTTTGTAAAAAAAATTATATTGTTACAAAACATGCACGTTTTATGTAACTATAAAATGCGTATGTGTTCTGTAAATATAAAATGCGTGTGCATTTTGTTTTGGAGAACTTTAAATTTTAAATTTAAACAACATGCGAGCATGTTACTTAGCACTATGCCCGAACCTACACACGATCTAGCGTGGCATTCCTACTCCTATGTGTCCGATTCAGACTTTGCTTTGGATTTACCATGCACGTGCCTTGGAATATGATATACCATGGCTAATTTTGCATTGTATCCAATTTTTTAAGTGTGCCTGTGTTTAGTTGTTGGTTACAGTATGCTACACACCCTCATTTTTTATGAAATTTTAGACACAGATATCATTTTTTCTACAGATTCCAAATATGTAATTTTTAAAAAGAATATATATATTTTTCTATTTTTTTCTTATTTTTCTTGTGTCATGACTCCTTAACTCAAAAAACACATTGTTAGTGTTTTGTCCATAACTCTTCTGTTTCTTAACCATTTTGAAAAAAAATTGTATGGTGCACAAAAGGACACTGACCTCTACATGCTATAAAAAACGGTTTCACAATAGTTTCATTAAGACCTTTAAAGGCTGCACCCACAATTGGCGTATTGTTTTCGAGGTTCGATCAATTAGATAATTAAAGAAAAAATTAAAAATTATTTTTTTGGGGGGGAAATAGCGATGCACTAGTAATACTTGTTCTCTATATTTCTACTAGTTTTCGTAAGTTGATTCCATCGTTTACACACTCAACGGCTACACCCACAAAAACATATACCTTATAATTTCTCTAAAAAATAAAAATTTCTTGTTACAAATGAGTTAAGAATATTTTCAATAGAAAAAAACTATATATTTGGAAACGTTATTTAATTTCCTACGTTTCATCTTTTTTACTCATCACAATATTCATTGTGCATGTGTTTCAAAAAATCCATGTAAGTTGATGGATGTATGCTTTTTCAATTTTCTATTACATCTAACGTGTCAAAAGGGACCCTCATTAGCTTGCACACACCCTTCCCAAATCTAAAATTCCTTTATTGATGGGAAGTAACTCAAAATCCAATTGGTACTCATAACGTCATATAATGACCCATTTCATCACTTTCAATATTAACTATAATAGTTTTTAACTTTCCCAGAGATCTACGAGTTCCCATTTGTCTACAATAAAGATACAAAGGAATTATAGAAAAAAGAATATCAACAAATTCAATTCAAAAACATTGCAAACCATTTTATCATGACATTCTAAAATGACATTACCCCATTAATATCTCAAAATTCAAAGAGAATCACGGCCAATTTAAAATTTGTTTGATAATCATTGGTTTACCCTAGGCCCTAATCTCCAAGAAAAGAACATTTTGTTTGTTTCCTATTTACATTAGGAACAATCTTTAGGAAGAGAACATTTTTTTTTGTTTCATAGTTACCCTAGGAAAAATCTCCATGAATATGTGTTGCAAGGAATAAGAAGGACCCAACTTTTAAAGGAAACTTGGACCTCCAACTATTTATATGTTGTATGGAAGAGAATAACACAAAAGTGGCCACCAATTTCATATGATTTCATGGACTCAAAAAAAGAAATCACCTTTTACTAATGGTGATACATTTTTTACCATTTCCTTTATTCAATGAGTGAAGGAGTGACTAAATGATGGATGACTAAGTGGTTCATGGGTTGTCAGGTGGTCGAATTTTTTTGTCATCCTCTGTGAATTTAATTAAAAAAGGGAGAAATCATGATCCCATGAGATGTTAGTGTATGGGAAATATACAAAATATATCACCTCTTCTTAAGATATTTGAAACTGTTATCATGTCCATGTGGCTAAAATGGAAGGTATATATCTTTGCTGGTGGGAGAAAAAAAATCCACAATACAAAATAGAGTACATTTCCTCTTTCCTTCATATTGGAAGAAACTCCATGCTAGTTTAGTGACAACTTCAGCAGTAAAAAAACATAGATAGAAATTTCAATTCCATTCCATCTTACCTCCTCTAATGTGAGAAGTATCTAAAATTATTTATCTTTATGTTTCACTATCTTCATCAAGAGTTCAAACATGATTATGTATTTGTATATCACTCTATTATTGAAAATAACTTAAAACAAGCCAAAACACACACACACACCCATACCCACACACACACACACACACATATATACAGAGCGATGGGATGGGTCAATTGATTCTATCCCAAGTGATTGTTGAATGGATTGGTATCCCCCTCGACAAGGTTTTGTTCCCCTAAGTAACAGGTTGAACTCATTATGAGAATAGTGTTGTAATGGATTTGAGGCATTTCGTTGATTGGCCATGTGCTCTGAAGAATCTAAGGTTTACCCTATGACATGGAAATTAGTTTTAGGGTTTGAAGTTTACTTTCAAACTTCATATTTCCACTAATGTATAAAAATGAAAGGATACAAACAAAAGGGAGAATCCAAAGGTTGAGTAGTTTCCCATCTCTTAAAATTCTAGTTAATTGCCATAAATTGATTTCCTTTTCTTCTCAATAACATGTTCAAATCCTGAAATACATGGATAAATGCATATGAAATGAGAGAAAACAAAAATGTAGAAATATTACATATATAAAATAGATTTTTATGTCGATTTCTTGTCATCATAGGCTACAAAGTTGAAATGCACTTTTCCTTCTTGACCACTTCAATCCATTCCTCCTTTGAATCCTAAACTGGTGTCACTAGTTCTTATTTCTTTCAGTTTTCCTTACATTGTTCACTTTTGATTTTTCCCTAATGGATTTGAGAGGTGTTCAAGTTCTCCTCTTTTTCTTATTTGTCCTCAACCTGGTCAACCAAACTCACCCATGTCTAGGTGATGCATAGGGGATACTCTACCTTTTCCTAAATGGGCAAGTCTGTTCCCTTTGTGAGTTGTAGATATTGTTGGGAGGATGTTTAGGGTCCTTGATGATCAATTGATGCACCTCCATTTATCCATCCCATCAAGTGGGTTTGTGATGAATGTTCTTTTTTTCCATACTTTTGAGACTTTATTGCATTGGGTAAAATGTGTGATGTTTCAGAGCATGCCCTGCACCTAAAAGTGAGTTGTTCATAGTTCATGTTTTGGGTCCAAGTATAGTCCTTAGCATCAAAATTGATGTCTTTTAGAAAGTCCTTTTTGAATTCCATGTCTACACGTTTGGGTGCATATGTGGTGATACATTAGTGTTCCTTCTCCTCACTTCTGAAATGAAATTTTCCTAAAGCATTTTGTATATCACATAATGAATAATATCCCCATAAATGATTAGGGATCTTAGACAATATTACCAAGATATGCTCGAGGGAGGAAGAGGGATGGAACGTTGGAGTCCAAGGTTACATGGAAAGACCAACTCTTCTCGAAAACCACAAACTAAAGTTCAAGGTTTGATCTTTATCATTGGATTCATTAAATTTTATTATGAAGAATACCTTAGAAAAAGGGTAAATATATGATTCTTCCTTGATTTCTAGCTACCAAGTGAAAGAGATCCAATGGTGAAGATATGCAAGCTTTAACCAAAGGCCCTTGAATGTATAAATCAGTCAATTTTATTTGTATAATGTTGACTTATTTGTTGCATCCTTTGTTATAGTGATAGAAAGTGGAAAAGCTTCATTAAAACCATGTGGATCTTAGAAGGAATATGTTTAAAAGTTCTCCTTGAATGAGAGATTATAAGTTCCTTCTCTTTCGTCAAATGAAACAACTTGGGGTGATCTAGGAGCTAGAAAGATGTCTAGAGAGTTATTGAGTTAGAAGATTAAACCCACAAGAAGCAAGGATCCAACGCAACTAAATGGGAACCCTACAACAACAACAAAAGAGGGAGGGGGAGCTTAGTGGATGCTAGCAAGTAAGGAAAACCCTAACCATTGTGCACCAATAAATCAAGAGCAATTAAATTTATATAAATGAAATCTTTTCCATATTTGTAATCGAGAATGTAAAGTTTCATTCATATTTATATACACACATACACACACAGAGATATACATACATATATATATGTGTGTGTGTGTGTGTGTGTGTGTGTGTGTGTGTGTGTGTGTGTGTGTGTGTGTGTGTGTGTGTGTCTTAACTAAATATAGGTAATGCCTATAAATGAAATTCTTGCTCGGAACTTAATATTTTGATAAATCCAATAATAAAAGTGAAAATGATCAACATTTGCGTTTAATGTTGGAAATGTGTAAACAAATGTTAGAATCACATATATTAGCTATGAAAATTGCATAATTTGGGAGTCATGGGGTATTTGAGGGTGCTAAATCTATTTATCGATTCAAAAACACAATTTGAACAATTCGAAATTTGGAAAAATCCAAATTTGGAAGTGTTCAAATTGTGTTTTTCCAAATTCCGAAGTGTTCAAATTCGATAAATAGATTTAGCACCCTAAAATACCCCATGGCACCCAAATTATACAATTTCCATTTGTAATATATGTTATTCTAAGATTTTTTACATATTTCCAATCCAACTGGGAACAAACTATGTAAGCTACACCTAATAATACACATTTTTCAGTAAAATAAGACTGTTAGATTACTCTTGGAAATGGTTAATTTGTTGCAATAAATAGTCATATTTGACATCAAAGACATCAATTGGAGAGAGCAATTTTTAACATTACAACATTTTTATTGATATTTTTATCAATAACACCTGGTAATTGTCAATGAAAGGATTCCAATAACGTAGTTTTCATGAATCCATAGAGGCCTCCCACTATACAAAGCCCTGCAATGATCTCCTTCCCCATTATATAAGCCCATCATCCTCCTTTTCTCATTCCTAGGAGTGCATAGAGATTCATTCCCCACAGTGAATACCTTTCCTAAGACCAAATCTGTTTTTTGTTTGTTAAGGATTCATTAAAAATAAATCTCTCATTCTCTATATTTAGAATCGTTGGCTACTTACTTTATACTTTAAAGTTCAAGCCTCTTGTGAGCGTGAAGGAGTTTAAGTATAATCCATAAAATGCATAGATCTTATGAAATATTGTTAGTCATGATCGTTACATGCGTAAGCGAGATCGCCACCGTTGGAGGGAAGCAGCTGCCAAATGAGGTGTGGAGCAGGCGATGGGAGCTTCTAAAGCAAAACACAGGGCTTTCTGCATTGCACATGATGCTCACGCACACTAGTACTATTATCATGTACGACCAAACCACGAACGGGTGCCCAGAAAAAGACATAGGGGAGATAGTTCTATAGTTGAATGGGGACTGGTAGTGGTCATAGAACCCGTGATAGTTACAACCCATTAAGTGACCAATAAAATGCCATATGTCAAACACGTATCATTATATAAATATATAAAAAGTGTCATGTTTAAGTTCATTAAGTGTCATTATGTACACTAGGCCTACAGTTGTCAACTATAAGACAAAAGGTTGACAACTGCACAGTCCTGACTTAACAAAAAACAAAACCATCTTGTCCCTTCCAAATCCCAAGGCTCACTGACATAAACATCTAATTGGACCTCAACACTCCCCACTCAACCCAATCTACAAGTGTATAAGGACAGATTTCCCATCACATCGACCCCATCGAACAAGCTTCAGTGAAGACCCAAACTAACATCGAGAATCAGTTAACCACTAAGGCATCCCACCTGCACATTTAATGGATGTCACCTGCAAAGTAAATGGTGAATAAGTGTCAGTTCCAAGTGCATGGTTGATCAACAAAGCAACCCAAACAATGCAATTAATGCTGCCAAATCCATTAAAATCATCAAATCAGCCATAAAACCAAACATAAGCAGTCCCTAATCATTTCGAACAACACCTGGATCAACACAGCCCCATTGATAGCCATTGGATCGAACCCAAATCAATCTTGAGCACTCATCCAAACCCAGCCATTTGCAATCCATGCCTTTTCAAAGTTTCCAATCAAATCAAACACCAGAATGCTTTAAAGACACTACAACCTTTAGAAAACCTCCATTTTCTGCTATTCAGAATTCCCATACCATGTTAAACTCACACCTCTATTTCCAAGCTTGATTTTTAGAGTCTAGGCATCGCATTCAAGCAAAACACAATTGCAGATTGATTTCCAGGTGCAGAGATAATTCAAGACAACAATCAGAGTTCAGGTATTGCATTCAAGATAAACTTATATTTCAATAATGTTTTCAGGTAGCCAGACTATATCTAATTTTATGCCATACTATCTCTAATTTTATGCAAGAACCTAACACCTTTTCATATTTCCATTCCTCTGTTCATAAAGTAGTTCAATCAAGCAGACACAAATGAAATACTGTGAAATAGCAGTCTCTGAATAGATGCATAACAAGTATATATATGTACTAAATGATAGAATCATGTTTTCCAAACTGCATTGAACATGTAAATTACATTACGATATCCTTTTGAATACTCCAAATCCTTGTGTAGTTTTAACAATTAGTTTTAACACGACTAGTTTAATATTCTAGATCCCTATGTAGATACACAGCTAGTTTTAACAATTCAAGTGTAGTTTCAGTGAGGCCCTGTTTGTTCTAATTCTGTGGGTGATTGTAGTCATGGAAAGAGTCAACACTAATCGTTCAAGGAGGACAAGTAGGAGACTTAGCAGGGGTTCCCAACTACGATGCACCTTGTCCAATGAGGACATAGCACATGATGCTGATAATAAAATGCACATAGAAATGTTGAAGAGGCAAATGATCCAGAGCATGGTGGTGTTATTCCACCATCAACCACAGTTGAAGAGGCAAATGATGCAGAGCGTGGTGGTGTTATTCCACCATCAACCATAGTTCAAGGTGCAACTTCCAGTAAGAATATTAGTGCCATCAAAGGATGGACACAATAAAACATGAAGGCTGTAATAGATGATATAGAGTTCAATGGTTTTTCTATTAGAGCAGCTGCCAAAAAACATGGGATTCCACCCACATCAATCCATTACTGGATAAATGGCCTGAACCATACCAAGCGAAGGAGGATAATTTGAGTGCAGAAGAGGAAGAAGAAGTTGTGGTTTGGTGTGAAGAGATGGCTCAACTAGGCCATGGTTTGGAGCTGGTTCAACTTAAATCCACTGTTTCCCAAATCTGTCAAGGGAGGCCAAACCCCTTCAAAGATGGATTTCCAGGGAAATGATGGTGGAGAGGATTTAAACAAAGGCATCTAGAACTTGCGTTACGTACAACAAAGGGGCTTGACAAGGATAGAGCTTTCAATCTACACCCTACAGTTGACCAAGTTCTATCAGACACTCTCTGATGCATATGAGAAACACTCATACAGATCAGACCATATATGGAACTGTGACGAGACTGGATTACAAGCAGGGAGGAATCATGGCATGTGGGTAATTGCCAAGAGAGGGAGCAGGAATGGGCCCAAAATTCTGCCAAAAAGTAGGGAGTGGATAACTATTCTTTGTTGTGTAAATGCAGTTGGAGCATCAATTCTAGGTTTTTATCTGTTCAAGGGAAAGAATCAAATAAAAAATTACATTAAAAAATGTGAACCAGGAGCATGCATGGTTGCACACGCCCATGCATGGATGACAAAAGAATTGTTCTTGAGCTGGATTTTCCACTTTGTTGCCTCTATCCCGGGCGGTGTTTCACCTGAAAACAGACACCTGTTGATTTTTGATGGTCATGGCAGCCACGTAGCTATACAAACCATTGAGGAGGCAAACACGCTAGGCATTGATATGTTGACACTGCCTGCACATACCACCCACAAGCTGCAACCTCTATATGTGAGTGTGTTTGGGCCTTTCAAGAGTTTCTTCAGGTCTAAGAGAACGACCTGGATGGAAAATAACCCGAGGGTAGAGATGAAGAGGTTCGAATTAGCATAACTTGCAAGCAAAGCTTTTGCTAGGGCGCTCACAACATCAAATATAAGGGCTGGTTTTAGGCGGACATGAATATGGCCTTTCAATTCTGATGCTCTTCAACATGACATGGGATGTAGTTAGGATTTTTATATTCAAGGGCAAGAGGATGTAGATGTTGTAGATAACATCATATCACTCTTTCAAGGTCATTGCCAACCACTGGGCGACGACGATGAACATGTAAGTGAAACTTAGTATGGCACCGAACCTGTTGGGGAGAATATAGAAGTTGTTGGAAGGACATAAACACAATTAGATGGCCAAGGGAATATTCATAACAACGTTGTTGATTTGAGTGTACATGAATGTGGTGAAGCGGTGGTAAACAACAACGAGGAGTTGACATTTCCAAGCCAGCCAGAACAACCCAAGTGGTTGGAAGAGGCCATGAAACATATGAACAGACACATTGTCACCCCCACCAACGATGAAATCCTTAACCTGCCTTCGATGCCAATAGTCCTGAACAATGAAGCTGTCCATTATTATGTGGTACTTGGGGGTTTTGGAGATGAGAATGAACAAAATGAAGATATAGTTGACCAAGAAAATGCTCATGAGGCACTCCCCCTACATGAGCCACTACTTGGCCAGTTCCTTAAGTTGCCAGTGGATAAAGTTGCGGCTCAACTATCTAATCCCACTGTTGAGCATCTTAGATTAAGCAGGAGCTCACAGCTACTAACATCAAAGGACTAAATCACCCTACTGGTTGAGGCAGAGCATAAGAAAAAGGATATGTAGGAATTAAAAGAGAAGAAGAAGGCTTTGGCAAAGGAGAAGAAGGAAGAAAGGATTGTTGCAGTAGAAAATCGAAGGCAGGAAAATCTTGAAAGAGTGAAAGAAAGGGAGGAAAGAGAGCGACATAAACAATTGGAAAGGGAGGAATGGGAGCAAAGAAAGGCACAACAGAGGAATCCAGATGGTCTGGACAGGACAGAGGTGGTGGAAAATCCATTGGATTAGTTTTCGGAGAACATAATATTATTCCAAGACCTTATTAACATACAAATACCCCAATACCATCAGGCAGGGGGCAATACTATGTATGCCTTCCAAACACCTCCAGTGAACCCAGGGCCATTAGTTTCAAGTCATAACTATGGTTATTCAATCCCTCCTTGGCTACAAGGACCAACGTGTCCTGCAGCAAATGTTTGCAGCTCAACCCAACCAAGTCAAGCAACAGTATCTAACCCAACCAGATTGGGCAATGAAGGCAATCAACCTCCTCACACATAGGGAATTTTGGGTGGTTCCAAAGTTTTTGTTTGGCAGATGATAGATGTATTTTGTTTGGCATACACAAATGAAAGATAGATTTTGTTGCTAGAGGAATTTTGGTTGGTTCGAAAGTTTTTATTTGACAGATGAAAGATGT
Source organism: Larix kaempferi (assembly GCA_027924585.1). NCBI lineage: Eukaryota > Viridiplantae > Streptophyta > Pinopsida > Pinales > Pinaceae > Larix > Larix kaempferi. The sequence continues at coordinate 2,202,431 of BSBM01000877.1, read as the reverse complement.
GTTTTGTTTGGCATACATAGATGAAAGATAGATTTTGTTGCAGGAGGAATTTTGGGTGGTTTCCTAAGCTTTTGTTTGAATCCAATATGACAGTCGATATATGTTAGCCATAACCACAGTAAATGTATAAAGTCCCAAACCACTAGGGACCAACCATATGTATAAATCCTCAATTGCTACTCTGTCTATTATGTCAAGTATTATTGCCTTTATGTCATGTATTATTTTCTTCATGACTCTGTCTATTTACTGGACTGCATTCCTTAATAAAACTGATTGCTATATTACTTGGTTGCCAAACTAATTTGAATGTTAAACTAAATTGGATGGTAGACCAACCTGATTGAAAATATAAATTGAATGCAAGTTTTTCTTGAATGCAATACTGACTTGAATGAAAATCAACTTGAATTGGATTGAAAGTAAGCATTGCAAGAAACCTCTGAGAGGGACAACTCATTTCATCATGTAACCAAACAACAAAGAAATAATAGCAGAACATATGCATTGAATGCTTCATTTACAGATTAATGAAAAGCCGAATTCATCTCCATATGAGCACACAGTTACAGATTACTTAGGTTTCCAGCATCTACGGTTAGAGCATACAGCAAGAATGAAAGCAATCATAAACAAACAACTCATAATTGTAATTTTTTCTTCTTTGGTTTACAAACAACTCACATGCATTACAATCTCAAGAAAACATCTTGCATACAAAATTTTCATCCTCTGTCATACACATTAGTGTTTGCATAGGGTTTGGTTTATTTTAGATGGTTATTTACCAAATAAGAAAGAAAGGGGGAACCTTGGCTCAAACTTCAACCAATGGGTACAAAGGGAAGAATCCAAGCAAAGTGATGAGTAGAACATTGGAAGCAAGTCCATGTTGTGAGGGGTAACACTCCACAATGAAACTCTACATTTTGGTATAATTTCAACGCACAACAGCTCATAGATTTACAAATTCAATATAGAGGTAATAGCTTGGCACTCCTAGCTACTACATGGATTCCTTGTTTTTCAGTTCATGCTTCAATGCTCCTTCAAGCATGTCACATTCAAAATTGCGAAGGAGAGCCTCAACAACTTGTCATAATTTTACACATAATAGTTTATGGAAACTATTATTTGGGAATCCACTTCAAGAATTTTATAGACAAAAAATTGGGCACCTCATGCACCTATGTCAAGACCATGGGCATGGCGGCCTATCCCTTCCAAATACTCTTGAAGAAATCAACTGGAAAACGAAATTGATTTCATTCGTGCAATTTAACAAGAATGATAGCAGGTGGTATCACTATTTCCATGTTGCATATTGCATTACTTCTGGAAGAGTAATGACAATTTTTTAGATGAGAACCAAAATTCTAGAAAAATACAAAATGAAGGCTAACTGTAAATGGGACAAACACATAGGAATGTCCAACATACTACAAATAACTACTGAGGAATAGTTAAAGACTGCAAACACTAATAAGTGAGTCACAGTTGAGGATCTTATGGTCTTAAACAAATCCATAAGTTTTTCATTGAAATGGAGCTCTTTGGTTTGTTAGTCTGTCGAAGATGGACATAAATCAATTGTACAACTCATTAACAGTGTGCCAAGAGAAAAACAAAAAAATGGGAAGATTAGTTTTGACCTTGTCACCCTTATGTGTGCCCATAATAGAGATATGGTCATTGGGGACCTGAAAGAGGGCATCTCTAACTAACCCAAGTTTACCAAATCAAGCATGGATGTCAGAGTTGATCCAACATAAGGAAGAGAACATCCAATTAAGGACTTTGGCAAGAAATAAACATGACCAGATTATGACCGAAGAAAGAAACAAAGGTTGCCTTGTCTAGACTTTAGAGATAAAATTGAAAAAACACATATTCATACATCTAATCCTGGTGTAAGAGGATAAATAAGGAAAGACTATCAACAATAATAACCCATCTCAAGATGATGCAAAATGCACTCAACACACCATAGTAAAACCACGCTCATTATCTAATATTTTACTTTTTTAGCATTCATTTCATAACAATATCAATGTTTATAAATGAAAATTTGATTGATTAGTTTAGACCAGTATTGTTATACAGTTGTATTAAAATTAATATTTAGCAATGATTTTTTTTAAATAGAACATAGGCCTAAGTCCATAGACTTTTACACACTTTCATAATATTAATATTAATACATAATATATATATTGTATTCATAAAATGAAAGATACAGACCAAATCATGCATTCAAATACTCTTTCATCTTCTCTCATACTTTTCTTAGAAATCAATCCAACTTTCACATATTCATCTAATTGGCATGCCCAAATCCCATGAACCCAGAATGCCATGCCTCTGCCCAAATCCCAAAGTAATCATGTAATTGGCATGCCTCTAATTTCATCTAATTGGCATGCCTCTAAGTGACAGTCCAAATTAATATCTAATTGCCATGCCTCTAATTTCAGAATGCCTCTAATTTCACATATTCATCTAATTGGCATGCACAAATTATTTCAGAGTGTCATCTTGCATCTCGAGTATGCATCATTCCTATAATCAACTTCATTAAGAATTTAACAATCATTCATTACTAATTCAAACAATCATTGAAAGCAATATAATCATAGAATGGAAGCAATTAATGAACTGAACTTACACATATCAGAATTTGCCATAACCTTCAAACCATTAAACCATAACTGAATTTGCCATAACCATGAAACCATAACTCAATTATAAAATATGCTGAGTTACTATTTGGGTGAAATAAAGGCTGTCTTAAAACCAGAACCATGAAACCCTAGTAGCTAAATACCCCATGGCACTCAAATTATACAATTTCCATTTGTAATATATGTTATTCTAAGATTTTTTACATATTTCCAATTCAACTAAGAACAAAATATTTAAGCTACACCTAATAATACACATTTTTCAGTAAAATAAGACTGTTAGATTACTCTCGGAAATGGTTAATTTGTTGCAATAGTCAGATTTGACGTCAAAGACATCAATTAGAGAGAGCAATTTTTAACATTACTAACATTTTTATTGATATTTTTATCAATAGAAGCTGGTAATTGTAACATTACCCATTTACTTAATCGATACAATGAAATGATTCCAATAACGCAGTTGTCATGAATCCATAGAGGCCTCCCACTGTACAAAGCCCTGCAATGATGTCCTTCCCCATTATATAAGCCCTTCGTCCTCCTTTCTCATTCCTCAGAGTGCATAGAGATTCATTCCCCATAGTGAATACCTTGCCTAAGACCAAATCTGTTTTTTTGGGTTAAGGATTCATTAAAAATAAATCTCTCGTTCTCTATGTTCGGAATCGTTGGCTACTTACTTTATACTTTAAAGTTCAAGCCTCTTGTGAGCGTGAAGGAGTTTTAGTGGTCAACCATAAAATGCAGAGATCTTATGCAATATTGTTAGTCCTGATCATTACATGCGTAAGCGAGATCGCCACAGTTGGAGGGCAGCAGCTACCGAATGAGGCGCAGAGCGAGCGATGGGAGATTCTAAAGCAAAATTCAGGGCTTTCTGCAATGCACATGACGCTCACGCACACTGGTACTATTATCATGTATGACAAAACCACGAACGGGTTCCCAGAAAAAGACATAGCGAGGCCCACGCCACAAGGTTGCTGGGGGAATTCGGTGGGCATATAGAGGACAGGAATGAATCTCTATGCACTCTAAGGAATGAGAAAAAGAGGACAATAGGATTATATAATGGCGAAGGAGATCATTGCAGGGCTTTGTACAGTGGGAGGCCTCTATGGATTCATGACAAGTGCGTTATTGGAATCCTTTCATTGACAATTACCAAGTGCTATTGATAAAAATATCAATAAAATTGTTGAAATGTTAAGAATTGCTCTCTCCAATTCATGTCTTTGTCTTTGACGTCAAATCTGACTATTAATTGGAACAAATTAACCATTTCCGAGAGGTCTTATTTTACTGAAAAATGTGTATTATTAGGTGTAGCTTAAATATTTTGTTCCGAGTTGGATTGGAAATATGTAAAAATTCTTAGAATAACATATATCACAAATGGAAATTGTATAATTTGGGTGCCATGGGGTATTTGAGGGTGCTAAATTTATTTCCAAATTTTGAAGTGTTCAAATTGTGTTTTTGAATCGATAAATAGATTTAGCACCCTCAAATACCCCATGACACCCAAATTATGCAATTTTCATAGCTAATATATGTGATTCTAACATTTTTTTACACATTTCCAACATAAAACAAAACACAAATGTTCATCATTTTCACTTTTATTATTGGATTTATCAAAATATTAAGTTCCAAGCAAGAATTTGATTTATAGGCATTACATATATTTAGTTAAGACACACACACACATATATATATATGTGTGTGTATATATATATATATATATATGAATGAAACTTTACATTCTAGATTAAAAATATGGAAAAGATTTCATTTATATAAATTTAAATTATATATATATATATATATATATATATAACCGATGTGCCTAGACATAATATGAATGTTGCTCTTGATTTCTTGGTGCACAATGGTTAGGGTTTTCCTTACTTGCTAGCCTCCACTAAGCTCCCCCTCCCTCTTTTGTTGTTGTTGTAGGGTTCCCATTTAGTTGCGTTGGATCCTTGCTTCTTGTGGGGTTTAATCTAATAACTCAATAACTCTCTAGACATATTTCTAGCTCCTAGATCACCCCAAGTTGTTTCCTATGACGAAAGAGAAGGAACTTGTAATCTCTCATTCAAGGAGAACTTTTAAACATATTCCTTCTAAGATGCACATGGTTTTAATGAAGCTTTGCCACTTGCTATCACTATAACAAAGGATGCAACAAAGAAGTCAACATTATACAAAGAAAATTGACTGATTTACACATTCAAGGGCCTTTGGTTAAAGCTTGCATATATTCACCATTGGATCTCTTGCACTTGGAAGCTAGAAATCAAGGAAGAATTATATATTTACCCTTGTTCTAAGGTATTCTTCGTAATAAAATTTAATGAATCCAGTGATAAAGATCAAATCTTGAACTTTAGTTTGTGGTTTTCGAGAAGATTTGGTCTTTCCATGGAACCTTAGACTCCAACATTCCATCCGTCTTCCTCCCTTGAGCATATCTTGGTAATATTGTCTAAGATCCCTAATCATTTATGGGGATATTATTCATTATGTGATATTCAAAATGCGTTAGGAAAATTTCATTTCAGAAGTGAGGAGAAGGAACACTAACGTATCACCACATATGCACCCATATGTGTAGACATGGAATTCAAAAAGGACTTTCTAAAAGACATCAATTTTGATGCTAAGGACTATACTTGGACCGAAAACATGAACTATGAACAAGTCACTTTTAGGCACAGGGAATGCTATGAAACATCACACATTTATACCCAATGCAATAAAGTCTCAAAAGTATGGAAAACAAAAAGCATTCATCACAAACCCACTTGATGGGATGAAGAAATGGGGGTGCATCAATTGATCATCAAGGACCCCAAACATCCTCCCAAAAATATCTCCAACTCACAAAGGTCACAGACTTGCCCATTTAGGAAAAGGTAGAGTATCCCCTATACATCACCTAGACATGGGTGAGTTTGGTTGACTAGGTTGAGGACAAATAAGAAAAAGAGGATAACTTGAACACCTCTCAAATCCATTAGGAAAAAATAAAAAATGAACAATGTAAGGAAAAATGAAAGAAATAAGAACTAGTGACACCAGTTTAGGATTCAAAGGAGGAATGGATTAAAGTAGTCAAGAAGGAAAAGTGAATGTCAACTTTGTAGCCTATGATGACAAGAAATCGACATAAAAATCTATTTTATATATGTAATATTTCTACATTTTTGTTTTCTCTCATTTCATATGCATTTATCCATGTATTTCAGGATTTGAACATGTTATTGAGAAGAAAAGGAAATCAATTTATGGCGATTACCTAGCCTTTTAAGAGATGGGAAACTACTCAACCTTTGGATTCTCCCTTTTGTTTGTATCCTTTCATTTTTATACATTGGTGGAAATATGAAGTTTGAAAGTAAACCTGAAACCCTAAAACTAATATCCATGTCATAGGGTAAACCCTAGATTCTTTAGAGGACATGGCCAATCAACGAAATGCCTCAAATCCATTACAACACTATTCTCATAATGAGTTCAACCTGTCACTTAGGGGAACAAAACCTTGCCAGGGAGGATACCACTCCATTCGACAACCAATCGGGATAGACTCAATTGACCCCTCCCCTGTGTGTGTGTGTGTGTGTGTGTGTGTGTGTGTCTATATATATATATATATATATATATATATATATATATATATATATATATATATATGTTTTGGCTTGTTTTAAGTTATTTTCAATAATAGAGTGATCTACACATACATAATCATGTTTGAACTCTTGATGAAGCTAGTGAACCATAAAGGTAAATAATTTTAGAGACTTCTCACATCAGAGGAGGTAAGATGGAAGGGAATTGAAATTTATATCTATGTTTTTTTAACGCTGAAGTTGTCACTAAACTAGCATGGAGTTTCTTCCAATATGATGGAAAGAGGAAATGTACTCTATTTTGTATTGTGGATTTTTTCTCCCACCATCAAAGATATATACCTTATGTTTTATCCACATGGACATGATAACGGTTTCAAATATCTTAAGAAGAGGTGACATATTTTGTATATTTCCCATACCCTAACATCTTATGGCATCATGATTTCTCCCTTTTTTTAATTAAATACACAGAGGATGACAAAACATTTCGACCACCCAACAACCCATGAACCACTTAGTCATCCATCATTTAGTCACTATTTCACTCATTGAATAAAGGAATTGGTCAAAAATGTATCACCATGAACCACTTAATCATCCATCATTTAGTCACTCCTTCACTCATTGAATAAAGGAATTGGTCAAAAATGTATCACCATGAACCACTTAGTCATCCATCATTTAGTCACTCCTTCACTCATTGAATAAAGGAATTGGTCAAAAATGTATCACCATGAACCACTTAGTCATCCATCATTTAGTCACTCCTTCACTCATTGAATAAAGGAATTGGTCAAAAATGTATCACCATTAGTAAAAGGTGATTTCTTTTTTTGAGTCCATGAAATCATATGAAATTGGTGGCCACTTTTGTGTTATTCTCTTCCATACAACATATAAATAGTTGGAGGTCCAAGTTTCCTTTAAAATTTGGGTCCTTCTTATTCCGTGCAACACATATTCATGGAGATTTTTCCTAGGGTAACTAGGAAACAAAAAAAATGTTCTCAACCTAAAGATTGTTCCTAAGGTAAATAGGAAACAAACAAAATGTTCTTTTCTTGGAGATTAGGGCCTAGGGTAAACCAATGATTATCAATCAAATTTTAAATTGGCCATGATTCTCTTCGAATTTTGAGATATTAATGGGGTAATGTCATTTTAGAATGTCATGATAAAATGGTTTGCAATGTTGTTGAATTGAATTTGTTCATATTCTTTTTTCTATAATTCCTTTGTATCTTTATTGTAGACAAATGGGAACTCGTAGATCTCTGGGAAAGTTGAAAACTATTATAGTTAATAATGAAAGTGATGAAATGGGTCATTATCTGACGTTATGAGTATCAAATGTATTTTGAGTTACTTCTCATCAATAAAGGAATTGTATATTTGGGCAGGGTGTGTGCAAGCTAATGAGGGTCTCTTTTGACACGTTAGATGCAATAGAAAATTGAAAAAGCAGACATCCATCAACCTAAATGGATTTTTTGAAACCTATACACAATGAATATTGCGATGAGTTAAAAAGATGAAACGTGGGTAATTAAATGACGTTTCCGAATATATAATTTTTTTCTATTGAAAACATTCTTAACTATCCTAAGTTTGATCATTTGTAACAAGAACATTTTTTTTTTGGAGAAATTATAAGGTATATGCTTTTGTGGGTGTAGCCTTTGAGTGCATAAACGATGGAATCAACTTACCAAAACTGGTATAAATATAGAGAACACGTATTACTAGTGCATCGCTATTTCCCCCCCAAAAAAATAATTTTTAATTTTTTCTTTAATTATCTAATTGATCGAACCTCGAAAACAGTATGACAATTGTGGGTGCAGCCTTTGAAGGTCTTAATGCAACTATTTTGAAAACGTTTTTTTATAGCATGTAGAGGTCGGTGTCCTTTAGTGCACTATACAATTTTTTTAAAAATGGTTGAGAAACAGAAGAGTTATGGACAAAACACTAACAATGTGTTTTTTGAGTTAAGGAGTCTTGACACAAGAAAAATAAGAAAAAAAATAGAAATAGAAATATATATATATATATATATTTTAAAATTTTCATATTTGGAATCTGTAGAAAAAATGATATCTGCGTCTAAAATTTCATAAAAAATGATGGTGTGTAGCATACTGTAACCAACGGCTAAACATGGGCACACTTAAAAAATTGGATACAATGCTAAATTAACCATGGTATATCATATTCCAAGGCACATGCATGGTAAATACAAAGCAAATTCCGAATTAGACACATAGGAATAGGAATGCCATGTTAGCTCGTGTGGAGGTTCGGGCATAGTGCTAAGCAACGCGTTCTCTTTTTGTTTAAATTTAAATTTTAAAGTTCACCAAAACAAAATGCACACACATTTTATACTTACAGAACACATGCACATTTTATAGTTACATAATACGTGCGTGTTTTTTAACAATGTAATTTTTTTTTTCCAAAGTGGGGGTATAATTTGAGTTTGTGTTGATTATAACATTAAAAATAATTCTTGGTGGCAAGGGGTTATAGGTAGAAAAAGGGTACTGGGAGGTGGTAAGGGGTTAGAGGTAGAGAAATGGGATGGGGGGTGGTAAGGGGTTAGAGGTAGAGAAAAGGGGAGGGGTGTTAATGGGTTAGAGAGAAATAGAGAGAGAGACAAGTGAAGGGAGAGACAAAGGGGGTGGTAAGGGGTTAGAGGTAAAGTGAGAGGGAGGTGTTCCACGAATTCTAAATATAGCCAACCTAGGGATTCAAGGGCATAACCATAAGGAAAATAAATGCTGTATTTTTTCTAATTTGATGGACATAATGCAATGGAAAATGTATGTGGAATTTATCACCCGAAGGGTGGGATAACTATTGGTTGTGGAGCTTGATCTTCTAGTCTCATAGATGATGATTCAGCTGTGTTTGAACCCCAGGTTTGGTTATGATATTGGCACGATCCTTAGGAGGTTCGGGGGCGTAGCCCTCGAGAAATTTTTTTGGGATTGTTTTCGCCAATAGTTTTCGAGCCCATGGTTTTGGATAACCTGTGGTATTTTTCCATTGTATTTCCCTTATAAAAGTAAGACATTGTAACACGGCTAGGGTTGATGTATTAGGTCTTATGCATTGTAAATATCTCTGAGATTGTGAAGAGAGACTGTGAGACAATGAAGAGGAAGTGCAGCGTCTGTGCTGTAGGTTGTATCCCTTCACTTTGTTGGACGGTATAATAATAAGGACTGGCAAATTTCAGTGTAGACATAGCCCAAGTTGGGTAAACCACGATATATCTGTGTCTCTCTTGTAATGTGTATGTGTGATTATATTTGCATTTCTATTTATTGTTATTGCTCTGCGATCCTATTTTTCTAACAATTGGTATCAGAGCCGAAGGTATATTTGGTAGATAAACCCACAAGAAACCAGGGTTTCTGGTTCGAGTGGGAGCAATGGCAGAAGAAGGAAAGTTTAAGGTCAAGAATTTTAATGGCCAAAACTTCCAGTTATGGAAAATGAAAATGGAGGACTATCTGTAACAGAAGGATCTATTCCTACCGTTGGGAGGAAGAGCAAAGTAGCCGACAACCATGAAGGACGAAGAATGGGAGGTTCTTGATTGAAAGGATCTGGGAACAATACGACCGAGCCTGGCTTCATCAGTGGCTTTCAATATCTCAAAAGAAACAACAACGAAGGGTTTGATGAGTGCACTAGGTAAGCTGTATGAAAAACCCTCGGCCTCCAACAAGGTATTTCTAATGAAGCATTTATTTAATATGAAGATGTCTGAAGGTGGATCTGTTACTGATCATTTAAATTATTTTAATACGGTTACAAATCAACTAGGTTCTATAAGTGTGAACTTCTATGATGAGGTTAGGGCTCTTCTAATCTTGTGTTCATTGCCAGAAAGCTGGAATAGCTTGGTCATGGATGTAAGTAACTCTGTATCTAGTTCAAACACCTTGAAATTTGATGATGTTATTGGTGTTATTCTTAGCGAGGAAATGCGAAGAAAAAGCACAGGTGAGACATTAGGTAATGGGTTGACCATGGAGAGCAGGGGAAGACAAAAGGAGAGAGGAAAGAGTCAAGGTAATCATGGAAAGTCTAAAATGGGTAGATCCAAGTCCAGACTGGGAAAGATAGAGTGTTGGAACTGTGGAAAGAAAGGACATCTGAAGAAAGACTGCAGATCTCTAAAGAAGAAAGGAGATGGACAGCAGGTGACTACCCAAGAAGCAAATGTAGCAAGTGATGTGTTACTAGATGCTTTGATTCTTGCATTAGATAATACTAGTGATTATTGGGTAGTAGATTCAGGCGCTTCATGTCATGCTACACCCCATAGGAAATATTTTCATGATTATGTTCCAGGAGATTTTGGACATGTTTTATTGGGTGATGAGCCATGTAAAATTGTTGGAATGGGTAAGGTATGGATAAATTTTAAGAATGAAACTGATTGGCTGCTGAAAGATGTTAAGCATATTCCTGCTATGAAAGGAAATCTGATCTCAACAGGGTAGTTGGGAGATGGCGGTTGTCTATCTACGTTTGAAGAAACGTGGTGGAAGATCACTAAAGGATCAATGGTGGTAACAAAAGGAGACAGAGTAGGTACGTTATATTTATGTCCTCATAATACTGACCATTCTATCTCTTTAGCTTTCACAGGAACAAAGACAACATTGTGGCATCATAGGATTAGCCACATGAGTGAGAAGGGGATGTAGATTCTCCACTCAAGGAAGTTGTTGCCAGATTTGAAGTAAGTAAGTTTGGAATTTTGTGAGAACTGTGTTTATGGAAAACAGAAGAGAGTCAGATTTCTTAGGGTTGGAAAACAGAAGAAGAATGAAAAGTTAGAGATAGTGCATACAGATGTATGGGGACCAGCTCAGGTACAATATCTTCGTGGCTCTCATTATTATGTTACATTTATTGATAATGCAACTAGGAAAAATTGGGTTTATTGCATTAGACAGAAATTTGATGTGTGTGCTACTTTTAAGAAGTGGAAATCTTTGGTTGAGAATGAAACATGAAAAAGGTTGAAGTGTCTCAGATCTGATAATGGAGGTGAGTACTGAGGCAATGAGTTTGATAGTTACTGTTCATACCATGGGATTTGTAGAAAAAAGAGAGTCCCAGGAACACCACAAGAAAATGGCGTATCAGAAAGAATGAACAGAACGATCATGGAGCGTGCAAGGTGTATGAGATTGCATGCAAGGTTGCCCTTACAGTTTTGGGAGGATGCTATAAATACTGATGTTTATTTAATAAACGGAGGACCTTCAAGTGCTTTGGATGGTGGTATTCTAGAGGAGGCATGGACAGATAAAAAAGTAAACTACTCATTTCTGAGAACATTTGGTTGTGAAGCATTTGTCCATATTGATAAAGAAAATAGAACAAAGCTTGAAGCTAAATCCAAGAAATGTACCTTTATTGGATATGGGGTTGATGAATTTGGTTATCGCTTATGGGATTATGAAAATAACAAAATCATAATGAGTAGAGATGTGATATTCAATGAAAAGGTTATGTATAAAGATCAGTTGCAGGGAAAGAAACAAGAAAAGGAAAACATAGAGTACACAGTACTTGATGAATTTGAAGAAAATAAAGTTCCAAAGGTGCCAGAAAATCAAAAACAGCAGCAAGTATCTGAAACTCCTGCACCTGCAAGAAGATCTACCAGGTTAAGTAGACTCCCTAAATGATACTCTCCTTCAATGTATTATTTATTGATGATTGATACTAGTGAACTAGAGCGTTATGAAGAAGCAATGGAAGTGGAAACTAGAAAGAAGTGGGAGCAAGGCATGAATGAGGAGATGGACTCATTCGTAGGAAACCAGACTTGGGATTTGGTTAATTTTTCTATTGGTAAAAGAGCATTGCAGAACAAATGAATTTATAGGTTGAGGGAATAAGAAGGAGGTAAGAATCGGTATAAAGCCAGACTTGTTGTAAAGGGGTTTGCACATAAGAAAGGTATAGATTTTGATGAAATATTTTCTCTTGTTGTTAAGATGACTTCAATTAGGACTATTTTAAGTCTAGTCGTGGTAGAAGATTTGTATCTTGAACAATTAGATGTAAAAACAGCCTTTCTCCATGGGGATTTGGAGGAAGAGATATATATGCAATAGCCACAAGGGTATGAGGTCAAAGGGAAGGAGAATTTGGTGTGCAGGTTGAAAAATAGTTTGTATGGCTTGAAGCAAGCTCCAAGGCAGTGGTATTTAAAAATTGACAGGTTTCTGACAAAACAAGGTTATAGTAGATGTCATTCTGACCACTCTGTTTATTTCAAGAAGCTATATAATGAAATATATATTATCTTGTTATTGTATGTGGATGACATGCTTGTTGCAGGGTCTAACATGCAGGATATAAATGTACTCAAAAAGAAGCTAGCTAATTCATTTGTGATGAAGGATTTGGGTGCTGCAAAGCAAATCCTTGGTCTAAAAATAACGAGAGATAGGAAAAATCGCAAATTGACATTGTCTCAGAGTGAATACATACAAAAGGTGTTGGAGAGGTTCAGAATGCAGAATGCAAAACCAGTTAGTACACCTTTGGCTAGCCATTTTAGTCTAAGTAAGGAAATGTGTCCCAAGACACAAGAAGAGATAGATTACATGTCCAAGATTCCCTATCAATCAGCAGTTGGCAGCTTGATGTATGCCATGGTGTGCACAAGACCAAATATTGCACAAGCAGTGGGAGTTGTGAGCATATATATGAACAATCCAGGTAAAGAACATTGGAAGGTAGTATAGTGTATTCTCAAGTATTTGAGAGGTACTACCACTCAGGCATTATGTTTTAGAGGTTCAGACATTGTTCTACAGGGATATGTTGATGCAGATATGGCAGGTGATAAGGATAGCAGGAAGAGCACCACAGGGTATGTGTTTACTATAGGTGGAACAATAGTAAGTTGGATTTCGAAACTGCAGAAGGTTGTTACACTTTCAACAACGGAAATAGAGTATGTTGTTGTTACAGAGGCTAGTAAAGATATGATTTGGCTGCAGAGGTTTATGGAGGAATTGGGTAAGAAGAAGAAGGACAGCAGGTTGTATAGTGACAGCTAGAATGCCATTCATCTTGCAAAGAACTCAGCATTCCATTCCAGGACTAAACATATACAGCTCAAGTACCATTTCATACGCTATGTTCTGGAAGATGAATTGTTGAAGCTGAAAAAGATACATACTAACCAGAATCCTGCAGACATGTTCATGAAGGTAGTGACTAGAGAGAAATAAAGTTCTCGCTCGGTTTCAATTGGCCTTCTAGCATAAAGGTGAAGAGGAGAAATTTGCCAAGTCCAGCAGTGATGGAGTTGTTGTGATCACTCTCCAAGTGGGAGATTGTTAGTTGTGGAGCCTGATCTTCTAGTTTCATAGATGATGATTCAGCCGTGTTTGAACCCTAGGTTTGGCTATGATTCTGGCATGATTCGTAGGGGGTTTGGGGGAGTAGCCCCCAAGAAATTTTTTTTGGGGTTGTTTTCGCCAACAGTTTTTGGGCCCATGGTTTTGGGTAACCTGTGGTATTTTCCCATTGTATTTCCCTTATAAAAGAAAGACATTGTAACATGGCTAGGTTTGATGTATTAGGTTTTATGCATTGTAAATATCTCTGAGATCGTGAAGAGAGACTATGAGACAATGAAGAGGAATTGCAGCAGTTGTGCTGCAGGTTGTATCCCTTCACTTTGTTGGACGACATAATAATAAGGACTGACAAATTTCAGTGTGGACGTAGCCCAAGTTGGGTGAACCACGATATATCTGTGTCTCTCTTGTAATGTGTATGTGTGACTATATTTTCATTTTTGTTTATTGTTATTGCTCTGCGATCCTATTTTTCTAACAATAACTCCCTCCAAACAATGTCATCGACACAAATCCACGAAACAGGATAAGGGTGGGAAACAAATTTTAAAATACAACCAGAACAATATGTGTGTCAACCTTTTTCTTCAATTAGATATTAGTGCAAATATATAACCCTCTGGTTTTCTTTCCTTTTTTGAATGGAAAATTATTGTTTACATTACAGGTATTGGATTTAAGAGCGTTTTCTTAGTTGCAAGCCATCCTTGCATTTTCAGAGATGGATATAGGATAAGATTCAATGAACCCCCCTCGATTTTAAGATTTGATATATTATTCTTGAATGAATAGAAGACAGTCCATGCAAAACACAACTCGAATAAATTTATGTATGCCAGCTTCCCAATACTGTTATAGTTCTACCCCTACTCCCTGAGAAGGTTGAAGCTATAAAGAAACATCTCTCTAGTATTCATCCTGAAGTTCTTTTTTTTATGTCTAAGATAAAGAATCTCTCAGTTAGTGAGATGGAACATATGTATCTTAACATGATTTATACAATCTATGTTCTACGAGAAACTAACCTTAGAACTTTTCAGAGCAATGAAAAGGAATCCTTCATTCTGCATTTGTTAGCAGAAGAAGATCAGTTTACGATGACATAATGTATTTGTTACATGTGGAGGTAGCGGTTTCCTATGGAAGACGAGTGTAGGGTTGAGCAGAGGAAATATGTCAAAAAATGGGCTATTACATTAGCTTTTCCATTGGGTGAATGACTTACAGGATGAAATATGGCAACTAAGAGGAATATTCTATGATTTGGAAATGGTATTCTCCCTATATTTGGTCATCTAGTTGTTGAAAGGCCTACCTAAAAATCTGTACATTGAAATTTTTTATTTCTTTGCTTGAAAGAGACTTTAAAGTCACCTGAAAAATGCTCCTTTGTTGAAGTATGCAAGTTCTTCCAACAACACAAATTTGGTAAGTGTGTCAGATGTTTGCATTTACAACAGAATTTATTCTCCTCATAGCTGAATGTGGGAATATCATTAGGGAACGAGGCTCTCCAATATTTTTTCTGCCTGCATTGACAAGTAACTGGGCCAAGTTAATGGAAATAAATCGTTGGACTACTATGGGATTTTAAACCCTTTTTGAATATTACCTTACATTACAACCTTGTGCAAGAAGTTTTATGTTTTCAGTTAATGATTTGGTTCCATTCTTTTGAAGACAACTTGATGTAATAGATATTCCAGAGCTATTTCCCCCAAAAGCCAATCTTCGTGTTGTTTCCCATGCTTTGAAAGACTATAATTTTTCTAATTTGATGCACACAATCCAATGGAAAATGGTTTCGTAATTTATCACTTGAAGGGTGGGATAAATGTCATCAGCAGACATCCACGAAACGGGATAAGGGTGGGAAACAAATTTTAAAATACAACCTAACCCCCACCCCCCATATCTCTTTCTTCCTCCTCTCCAGAACCCTTAATAACTCCTAACCTCTAACCCCTCTCTCTAACTCTTACTAACCCCCCTATGTCTCTGTAATATCCCTTTTTAATAATTTTATTAAAATGGCAATTTTTCACTTTTTTCCCTAGTTAGACCTTAGACTAGTTTTGAGCTCTAGGTCCCCAAATTGCTCCAATTGCTCCCAAATATTCTGAGAAGGTATATGGATGATGTTAGAACATAAATATGTATTTTAGGGATGATTTTGGACCTTTAAAAAACTTCTGCAAATCCTCTTTCAATTCTGGCCAATGTAGAGAACTTTACTAGTAATTTCCCTTTGACTAGTATTGGTCTCTAGGTCTCAAATTGACTCCAAATGCCTTCAAATATTCAAGGAATGTGTATGAATGATATTAGTACTTGAATATGATGTTCAGGTATGAGATACCTCTGCAAAATCTCTTAATATTCTTGACCAAGTATGCAATTTTACTAGTAATTTGGGGTTCAAATCCCCCTGGGGTAAGTACTGAAAATGGCTTCCCAAATGCCTCCAAACCCACTCAAATTTATGAACAGAGGTTGGGAATGTATTAAGGATGTTATGAAGGTCTCATGTGCACCATTAATTGATTATTATATCTGTTCCAACCCTCTCCCATTCAGCTACAAAAATCACCAATTCGACCCTTGGGGAAATGGCACTATTTCTTCTCCCAATGCAATTACACTGAGTAAAAATACTTCAAATGCTCAAGTACAGTACATGAAACTTGTAAAATACATCCATAGCAGTCCATTAATAACAAATTCATTAGATAATCATCCATTCATTCGAAATCATCGGCATTACATTGGTTCACAACAAGGTAGTGGGGAAATGGCACTGTTCTTTCATTAAAAATGCGATTTATACATTTCTACATGGAATTTCGACCTGAAAATTTATGGAGATGAAGAACATAGTATTTAATTTATATTAAAAAATAAATGGGGCATTATAATCTCCCCCAAAGAGTACAATAGCTCACCAAAAACGCCCTCCCTCAAGGATCAAGAATATGACACCAAAACTTGAAATGGTTGAAGGAGTGAGCTGCAATAGAAGAAACCATGAGCTTCCCTGTAGCTTACACCTGCAAATAAATACTCCATTATATCTCCAAATGAAATTTCTGAATGGACTGTCCAATTACCAACTTGGATGGGCATCTTTCACCCTTGAAATTGGCTAAGGCAAGAAACTAGCCATCCACTAGCTCTCCCTCTTCACAAATGCAATTGCAAATTCTACAAATGATCAAAACATGGTTTCATTCTTTTTTCTTGACATTTATAAATTTCTAATGTCCTCCATGGGTCGAATTCCTTCCAAGAGACTCATTCCAACTTAAGTTGGGAAGAGATTCCAAAGAATGCCACTTGTACAACAATTCCTAGTCTCTCGCTTCCACCAAATTACATTTGGAAGCATATTAGCTTACTTAACACCCTTGAGCACCCTCTTGGAGTCTCTTTTTAGCCCTGACATGTCATATATGTCATGTGTCAGCCTTCAGGTCTTATTTGTGTCATAGGTGTCATAGTATCTTCATCATTGTTGTCATAGAGCTAGGGAATCTAGCCCAAGTGTCTCACTAGCTCCAAATTGCCTCTTCCTCTTCCATGGGAGTTACTCTTCCTCTATATTTTGACCTCATTGAATCATAACAAGTATTATTGACCTTATAACTCATCCCAAGAACATTAGGCTTCCCATGGATTCAAAATTGCAAGAATAGTATGCCATGTGGCACATAAATTCTAGCTTGTGTGGGTCCCACTTCCTCCATGTGTCTTCATGATCAAATGCCACTTTTATTTTCACTTGTATATATTTATTTATATCATTTATTGGATATTTATTCCATCCTAATGTTCCAACATCATTTATTATCCCCATTATTCCAAATCCCAAAGCTTCCACCCCAAACCTAGGAAACTACTAATTTTCCTCCTTGGCGATTATTTGACCCTTAACATCAATTTGACAAACTCTAATGAATATGGCTAATGTGATTAGGCCATTGTGACCCAATGCCAAATTTGGGACATGACAAATCCTCCCTTCCCAATATTGCTTGTCCTCAAGCAATTTCAAACATGGGTGTTGAAGAACCTACTTTATGTATAATTCTCTGAAGTTGCCATTGAATTTCCCAACCTTGAGTCTTTGAGTTTCCATGAAGATTTTAGAGAGGAACCACCATACTTGCCGCTGCACTAATCTGATAAAAATCACTTTATTAAGTGGGAAATCCATCTCCCAAACTGCTTGTTTCCCCAAAAAATTTGAAACCAATGAGATAAAAATTATTCTAGGGTCCCATTACTTTTATTGCACGCCAACAATTAAGAGTGCTCTCCAACCCACACCATTAGATAAGAGGATTCCTGGATCCCATTTTCTTGTATGCATTCTTCCAAACATCATGAGTGCAAAATATATATCATCAAAGTACATAACAACATAAGGAAAATGTACATCAAGAATATGCTTCATCAAAGAATCATGAAAGTGCTTGTCCCTCCAAGTAAGTAGACCACCATTTTCCAAGTGCATACAATCTTCAAGTGACCCATCAAATCTGCTCCAATGACATAGGTGAGGATCCCCTGTCCTATAATGTTGCTCCAAAAAGATGTGATATGCATCAAAATATTCAGCCATGTATTGCTTCATCCAAGAAGTGAATGAAGAATCTCCACTAAAATCTGAACCAAATAATGAGCATAAAAAACAAGGAGACTTCAAAGGACTCAAATAAGTCTCACCCATACAACCTTGAATGTGAGAATCATAAAGATGTAACAAAGTATGTGGCTTCCAACAAAAATGTTCTCCCATCATAAATCTATTCACCCAAGTGTTGGATGAAGTTCCTCTAACATCAAATGAACCAAGTGTTGAGCAAGAAAAACCATGAGTCTTCAAGTGACTCAAATGCATATCATAGGTGCATCCATGTAGATGTGCATCATCATAAAGTGACAAATGATGCTGCTGCAAATGTGAATAAGAATGTGCTCCAACCATGTCATCATAAAAGGTAAATCTAGGAGTCCCATACTCCTCATGTGGCACCATAAAAAAAAACCCTTTCACCCATACTTCATTGAGACTAATGCTCCAAAACATGGAATTGTAGGATGTAGGAGAATGAACTAACTCACCCAAATGATAAAAAAGTGCAGAAGTTTCATCATGGGAAGGATCCAATTAGGTAGTCTCATGCAGCTCCTTCAAAAGTGTGAAACCTTTGTCATAGATTGGTTCCAATGTAGAGGAATCATGCTCTTCTTTAAAAATTGCATAACCTTCATCAAGAGACAATTCAAGTTCCTCTTCCACCACATCAAGTGTTTGGATCTCTTCAAGTTCATCTTCAAACACATCAAGAACATTCAAATTTTCAAATTTCTCATGATCCACCATGTCATGAGAATCCTCCAAACAATCTACCATTTGACAATCTGAAACATAGGAGGAAAAACAAGTATCTTGCAACTTTTCAAGAAGTTGCTCATTTTGAATTGTGAGCTTATGATTATCCTCATTATTCTTCAAGTATGCATTATGTAACAATTCATTAAGCTCAAACAAATGGTTTCTATCAAAAAGCAAAGACATGAAATTACCTTTGATGTGGCACATTGCTCTTTGAATCTTCTCCATGTCTTCAAGGAAGGATGTTTCCTCCAATGAAGTAGCTCTCCAACAAAAATTTGACACCAATGCTTGAGTGTCATGGAGAATGCTAAGGGAATCTTGGATCTTCTTTTCATTCATATTTAAGGAACCTTCAAGAAAATGAGGCTCTTGCAAATGAACCTCCTCATCTTCTTCATTTTTTCTTAGACCAACTTCATGAAGCTCAAGTGGTGATGGGGAAGTTGATCTTGGTTCTTCTTCAACTGCTACAAGGTCTTCATGATCATGCTTAATGGAACTTGTGCTTGCAGCAAAAATTTCAAAAGTGATCTCGATGTCACCAACATAGAGGTGTGAGCAACCATCAGTAGGTACTCCTTCATAGTTTAAGCATCCATCAATAGATGCTCTTTGGTTCATGTCTAAGCTAGAAGGTGTGTTGAAATGATCTTCCATATTTTCAATAGAATATTCTTCATGCTCTTGTGATGTCTCTTCCTTTTTCTCCTTCAAGCAAGCTGATGCATTTTTCCCTTTGTTTTCCTTAATATCAATATCTTTTGACTCTCTATTTTGAAATGGATTCTCATTACCTTCCTTCATCTTGCCCTTGTTTTTGATAATGAGCTATTGATAAAATGGTATAGTGTTTTTGAAACCTTCACTCAAATTTTTCCATTCGAGATGACTTTCTTCCACATATTTGGATTCAAGGAATTTTGGTACAGTAGGCCTTTGTTTTCTCTTAAAATCATTTTCTCTATTATGGGGTCCTATGCTTGAGAAAATATGCTCACCCATTGGCTTATTTTCCTCACTTTTTCCTCTTCAACAAAAACACTTTTGGTTTCAATATCTAATGGTGGTCCCTGAATTATTGTCCTCATGAATATCAGACCACATCAGGTGCCAAGATCATGCTCTGATACCACTGTAATATCCATTTTTAATCATTTTATTAAAATGGCAAATTTTCACTTTTTTCCCTAGTTAGACCTTTGACTAGTTTTGAGCTCTAGGTCCCCAAATTGCTCCAATTTCTCCCAAATCATATGAGAAGGTATATGGATTATGTTAGAACATAAATATGTATTTCAGGGATTCTTTTGGACCTTTAAAAAATTTCTGCAAATCCTCTTTCAATTCTGGCCAATGTAGGGAACTTTACTAGTAATTTCCCTTTGACTAGTATTGGTCTCTAGGTCTCAAATTGACTCCAAATGCCTTCAACTATTCAAGGAAGGTGTATGAATGATATTAGGACTTGAATATGATTTTCAGGGATGATATATGGACACCAAAATACCTCTTCAAAATCTCTTAATATTCTGGACCAAGTATGCAATTTTACTAGTAATTTGGGGTTCAAATCCCCCTAGGGTAAGTACTGAAAATGGCTTCCCAAATGCCTCCAAACCCACTCAAATTTATGAACAGAGGTTGGGAATGTATTAAGGATGTTATGAAGGTCTCATGTGCACCATTAATTGATTATTATATCTGTTCCAACCCTCTCCCATTCAGCTACAAAAATCACCAATTCAACCCTTGGGGAAATGGCACTATTTCTTCTCCCAATGCAATTAAACTGAGTAAAAATACTTCAAATGCTCAAGTACAGTACATGAAACTTGTAAAACACATCCATGGAATTCAATTAATCGCAAATGCATTAGATAATCATCCATTCATTCGAAATCATCAGCATTACATTGGTTCACAACAAGGTAGTGGAGAAATGGCACTGTTCTTTCGATAAAAATGAGATTTATACATTTCTACTTGGAATTTTGACCTGAAATTTTCTAGAGATGAATAAAAGAGTATTTAATTCATATTAAAAAATAAATTGGGCATTATAATCTCCTCCAAAGAGTACAATATCTCACCAAAAATGCCCTCCCTCAAGGATCAAGAATATGCCACCAAAACTGGAAATGGTTGAAGGAGTGAGCTGCAATAGAAGAAACCATGATATTCCCTGTTTATTACACATACAAATAAAGACTCCATTAAAGCTCCAAATTAAAGGTCTGAATGGCCTTTCCAATTACAAACTTGGATGGGAATCTTTCACCCTCGAAATTGGCTAAGGCAAGAAACTAGTCATCCACTAGCTCTCCCTCTTCACAAATGCAATTGCAAATTCTACAAATGATCAAAATATGGTTTAATTATTTGTTATTGACATTTATAAAGTTATAATTTCCTCCATGGGTCGAATTTATTCCAAGAGACTCATGCCAACTCAAGTTGGGAAGAGATTCCAAAGAACACCACTTGTACAACAATTCCTAGTCTCCCACTTCCACCAAATCACATGTGGAAGCATCTTAGCTTCCCTAACACCCTTGAGCGCCCTCTTGGAGTCTATTTTTATCCATAACATGACATATATGCTATATGTCAACCTTTAGGTCTGGTTTGTGTCATAGGTGTCATAGCATCTTCATAATTGTTGTCATAGAGCTAGGGAATCTAGCCCAAGTGTCTCACTAGCTCCAAATTGCCTCTTCCTCTTCCATGGGAGTTACTCTTCCTCTATATTTAGACCTCATTGACTCATTCCAAGTATTATTGACCTTATAACTCATCCCAAGAACATTAGTCTTCCCATGGATTCGAAATTGCAAGAAGAGGATGCCATGTGGCACATAAATTCTAGCTTGTGTGGGTCCCACTTCCTCCATGTGTCTTCATGATAAAATGCCACTTTGATTTTCACTTGTATATATTTATTTATATCCTTTATTAAATATTTATTCCATCCTAATGTTCCAACACCATTTATTATCCCCATTATTCCAATTTCCAAAGCTTCCACCCCAAACCTAGGAAACTAGTAATTTTCCTCCTTGGAAATTATTTGACTCTTAACATCAATTTGACAAACTCTAATGAATATGGCCAATGTGATTAGGCCATTGTGACCCAATGCCAAATTTGGGACATGACAATCTCTTCCTCTAACCCTTTAATACTCCCCCTCTTGTTCTACCTCTAAGCCCTTACCACCCCCCAATTCCTTTCAATATATTTTTCACCAAACCAAACAATATAGTTGTAAGGTTAAATATAGCGATAAAAGTGTAATGTTAATATCATGACAAAATTGTAATGTTAAATATTGTGGAATAATTGTGATGTTCCATATCGCGTACGCATTTTAGTGAGCATAAAATGCATGCACGTTCTATTCATCCACAATGTGTACATGTTTGTGTTAACATAAACATGTGTGTGCTATTTTTACCTATGATCCTAACCCCCCAAACCCTCTAATACACCCCCCCACAACTCCCAAAGACCCCCACATTAATATAAACCCCCCTCCAACCCACTATCACCCCCTTCTCGCTCTCTCACACACACACATGCATACAAATGCACCCCCCTACCACTAAACCCCCTCTTCTCTCTCTCTCTCTCTCTCTCTCTCTCCACTCCCTAAACCTTACTATCTCCTCTCACTCTTTCTCCCTTGCTCCACTTACACCCAATCTACTAACACCCCCCACTATCTATACCTATAACCCCTTAACAATACACCTCTATCACTACTTATAACCACTTAATGATCCCCTAACCCCCCTATCTCTCTCTCTCCCCTCCTTTCCCTAACCCATACTAACCCCTTCTGTCACACTCTTTCTCCCCTACAGGGAGACGAGGGGGTAATCCCCATCTGTCTCTACATCTAACACCTTAGCACCCCCTAAATTCTCTCCCTTTACCTCTCTCTCTCTCTAACCCAAACACTCATGCTCCTCACCTATACCCCCCTTTCTCCCTAATAACCCTTCTCATCCCCAAACCCCTAACCCTCTCTCTCTCTGTCTCTACCCCTTTCCACCCCCAATCTATCTATCTCTCTCTATATATACATATCATCTCCCTAAATCTTACTAAACCCCTATATATTTGTCTCCCCCTAACTCTTACTTACCCCCAATCCCCTAACACCCCCCTCTATCTCTACCTATAACCCCTTAACAATCCCCTTTTGTCTCTACCTCTAACCCCTTACCACCCCCTAAAGTATCTCGCTTTACCTCTCTCTCTCTAACCCAAACACTCATGCTCCTCACCTATACCCCCCTTTCTTCCTAATCACCCTTCTAAGCCCCAAACCCCTAACCCTCTCTCTCTCTCTCTCTCTCTACCCCCTTTCCACCCCCAATCTCTCTCTCTCTCTCTCTCTCTCTCTCTCTAACCCCTATCTCTCTCTATCCCCCTAACTCTTACTTATCCCCAATCTCCTAACACCCGCATCTATCTCTACATATAACCCCTTAACAATCCCCCACTTCCTCTACCTCTAACCCCTTACCACCCCCTAAATTTTCTCCCTTTACCTCTCTCTCTCTCTAACCCAAACACTCATGATCCTCACATATACCCTTATTTCTCCCTAATCACCCTTTTCATCCTCAAACCCCTAACCCTCTTTCTCTCTCTCTCTACCCGTTTCCACCCCCAATCTCTCTCTCTCTCTCTCTCTCTCTCTCTCTCTCTAACTAACTAACTCTTACTAACCCCCTATATCTCTCTCTCCCCCTATATATTAATTACCCCCAATATACTAACACCCCCCTCTGTCTCTACCTCTAACCCCTTAACAATCCCCCTCCATTTCTACCTCTAACCCCTTACCACCCCCTAAAGTCTCTCCCTTTACCTCTCTCTCTCTCTCTAACCCAAACACTCATTCTCCTCACCTATACCCCTCTTTCTCCATAGTCACCCTTAGCATCCCCAAATTCCTAGCCTTCTCTCTCTCTCTCTAACCCTTTCAAACCCCCAATATCTCTCTCTCTCTCTCTCTCTCTCCCTAAACCTTACTAACCCCCTATATATCTGTCTCCCCCTAACTCTTACTTACCCCCAATATCCTAACACCCCCATCTATATCTACCTATAACCCCTTAAAAATCCCCCTCCGTCTCTACATCTAACCCCTTACAACCCCCTAAAGTCTCTCCATTTACCTCTCTCTCTCTCTCTAACCCAAACACTCATGCTCCTCACCTATACACCCCTTTATCCCTAATCACCCTTCTCATCTGCAAAACCCAAACCCTCTCTCTCTCTCTACCCCTTGGCACCCCCCAATATCTCTCTCTCTCTCTCCCTAACTCTTACTAACTCCCTATCTCTATCTCTCTCCCCCTAACTCTTACTTACCCCCAATCTCCTAACACCCCCATCTGTCTCTACCTCTAACCCCTTAACAATCCCCCTTCATCTCTACCTCTAACCCCTTACCACCCCCTAAAGTCTCTCTCTTTACCTCTCTCTCTCTCTAACCCACACATTGATGCTCCTCGATCTACCCTTAACCCCCACCCCTACCTCTTCCCCAACCACCTAACACACCACAACCCTATTGGCTCTCTCTCTCTACCTTTCTCTCTCTCTTTCACATCGACACATCCCTATGTATCCCCCTACCACTAATACCCCCCTCTTCATCTCTCTCTCTCTCTCCCCCCATCTCCCCCCTAACTCATACTAAAACCCTCTCCCACTCTCTCACTCCCCTACTCATCCACCTACACCTAACCCGACCTCCCCTCTCCCTACCTCGTATCTTCCCAACCCTTAGCAGCCCTTTCTCTCACTCTCATTCTCCCCCGCAGGGGGAGGAGGGCGTAAGCCTACTTGAAGCAACAATCATTTATGGTCAACCTAAGGGTCTATTTGGAAGCTACACTTTGTGTTATAACAAGTCCATAGAGATATGACAGTGCCTCGTATCGACGAACCATCGATTCCATTGGATTTAGTACATCGGTATAGTGCTAAGGGTGCCGCTCTCTTTTGGGTCCATGGCACATAGATCGTCTTCTAGGATGATTTTGGAAACTAGGCTTTCACTTAGTAAGGGACTTTGCAATTATTGCACATAGGGGTCAAATTTGAAAATTCCTCAACAGAGAATTTGTGGCTAGCCTTCCCATGTGGAACCTTCCTAGACACACTTGCAGGACCTCCCGGAACATAGTTTTGTTGCATGGTTGGAATTCTATGCCCCTAGTAGGGATTCAACAGGTGTCGCTGAAATCCTTTAGGGCGTGATTTGTAACGGGCTATAGAATGGTGACTGTGGATCAAATCGATGAACCGTCAACTCCGTTGGATTAAGGACATCGAATTGATGATAGGTTTACCCCTCTCCTCTGGGTTCAAGGCCTAAATATTTCCTTATAGGACAATTTTGGAAACTAGGGTTTCACTCAGTAAGGGTCTATGCATATTTTGCACAAAGGGGTCAACTTTGCAATATTTTGATTTTGATTGTATAACTAGACATTCAAGGAGTGGCACTCAAACCCACAACATTTCACTCTTAATAGATATCTATGTCCTTTGTGTGCCACATCATTTGACATGTCCTTAGTGTTCTACTATATTTGCATTTTGAGCAATTAATGTTGTTTTTAAGAATTCAAAGTTCCAAATAAAAAAGGGGGGTGGTGTTTCATCAATGATACCTCTCTGATCCTTTCTAGCTTTGTCACTTTCCTTGACTTGTGCTTGTGGTTTCTTAGGATCCACTTGCAAAAAATATTTTGTCGGCCTTCATAATCTCTTTCATTTGAATTGGAGTCTTCGACAAGTATTCCATTCATTTGTAAATTTTTATGGGGTATACAATTATTCATTTATGTGGACCACACATGTGCATAACTTAGGTGTGTCAACTATGTGCATCCTTTATGTTTGTTAGGTTCTTATGTGGGTAAGGTGCTTATGTGTTCCACTTGGTTGGGTGAGTTGCTTGGGTGTGTTGGGTGCTTATGTGTGTTAGGTATGTTGCAAAGTGACTTAGGTAGTTAGGGTTAGTATCATTAGTAGGTTGTGTGTTGGGGGTAGTGTGTTAGCCATAAATGGTATTGTGGTATATGGATTAGTGTTATAGGGGTTGCGCGGGTTAGGGTAAAATATAAGTATCAACTATGTGGGATAAATAAGTGTGTTTCATAGGTGCGCCATCTATGTGCATCCTTTAATATGTCCAATAGGTTCTTATGTAGATTAGGTATTCATGTGCTTGAGTTAGATTGGTTTGTTCCTTATGTGTGTCACTTGAGTACATTGGGTGCTAATGTGACTGAGGTGAAACATGAGATGCGTTAGGTGGTTAGGATTAACAGTGTTAGTGGGATAGGATAAAAATGATTTGAGTCTAGTTGGTGAGTTGTGATTGGGTCTTATGATAAAGGGATTATTGATTTAGGGGTCAACGGTCATGTTAATAGGATAGTGTCACATTGAAATTATGCGCATGCCCATGCTAATTTTTTTATATGAGTGTCATCACAATAAAATTTAACCTGCTTATATGGGTTGCATGAGTGCATCAGATGTGTGTGAAAGTCTAGATACATAGCCTATGTGTGTTTGTCCCACTTGTTAAGTTTTTCTGTGGGTTATGAGTTTATGTACATCACTTTGTTGTATTAGTTTCTTATTTTGTAGGTTAACTGTGCTAGTACATTGTGTGGATTAGTTGCGTCACTCACATCATTTCACATGAAATTTCATATAATTCGATTGTGGTCAAGAACATGTTGTAAATGTGCATTTTCGTGGATACAATTTAACATTCTATATGCAATTTGATCGTTGTCAAGAACATTGTAAATGTGCATTGTTGTAATTCTCCATTTTTCTCAACATTATAACTGATATCTCCATGCAATCATCCAAGTTATAAAAAATTGGGAACATTATGCATATAAACATTATTGGCCACACATGTATGATCACACATAAGACTTAACTATGAAGATTTCAAGAGACAATATGAAATATATAATATATCATGGAAGTCATATAATACACAAATAGAAGGACCTTAGTGGCCTGTCAATGTACATGTATCAAAAAGGTCAATCATGTACATGTAAACAAAAGTACATCTGTCCACGATCACACACTAAAACTATAACTTCCTCTTGTAAACAAAAGTATGTCTGTCCTAGACTACACATCAAAACTCCAACTTCCTCTTGTTTTTTCCAGACTGTGATGCATCTTTCCTCTGTCCATGACCGCTACGCATCTCTGGTGACTGCAAGTCAAAGATCATATTTCTTGTTCAGGTAACTGAACTAATATCGAATCACTAAAAAAATTAAAATACGACTCAATTGCTTATAAAAAACACTCACCGAATTCATCCAAGGAATATAGGCATGTGGTGTCCTCCTGCTAGTCGAAAGCCTCTCTACCACAGTGCTCTGTGAATAAAATATCCTATGTCAATTAGCTTAACAATTATCAACATGTGTGTGCGATAAATTACTAACCAATTTTATAATTGATGAACACGTTTGACCGAAAAAATATGCTCCGGGACAGGAAACTGAGTTTCAGAGATTGGAGTTGTAGGTTGAACATGAACCTTAGTCACATGCTCTACTAGACTAGACTGGGGCTACATCCACCAAATGCTAAAATAGTTAGACAACATGCATGTGCATACACAATAAAAATGAACTGTACATGTACAAATACCCAAGTCGATACCTCTATGTGGATTTTTCCCATTGTACATGCAACCTGAATGGAAACATCAACAATCCCGCTAATGTTTGGCATGGAGGACTCTCCATCCTGATGCTATAAACATGCAGAAAAAAACATTAATAAAAAAAAAATTGTGGAGTGAATTGAAATATAATGAACAACTATCATAGAAGGCATGTAAATTACTGTGGAATCAGTAGGTCCACCCGCTCTTTTTACCGAAGAGGGCCATCTAGTGTAGACAAGACCCTGCTCTATGTTTGGACTGTGGGGAGAGCCAAACCAAATTGGTGGTGGATTGAGTTGCATTGATTCCTGCAGTCAGAAAGTGTTGTCATAGTTAGACATGGACATGAATAGATGAAATAATATGTATTGAAAAACTAACATGAATACTTACCTATGCTTGGGACATATATCCCCCATGGGAGTGATCACTACTACCAAATTCTTGCCCCTTTGTAGAGCCACATCACACCTGCAAGTTTAAAGATTATAAATGTTATCAATCTATAAAGGATTACACTAAGAAAAAATAATTTGAACAATATTAAGTCATTAACCATGTACTTACATTCCTGAAAAACTCATACAAGCCCATTGTAGGGAATTCACTCAAATCAATGTCTCCCGCATCTTGTTGAGAATACGGTGCCTGCAACTTCAAAAATTGTATATATTATACCATCTAAGAAATTAATGAACTAAAATGTATTAACAAACTGACATGTATTAAAAAAAGGACATGTTGAAAATATGACCTTGGTGTTGGTTGTTGCTGCCTTAGATACGATAACACTAGGTACACTACCACCCGCTATAGAGGAATCAAGCTCCTGCAAGATTAAAAATTGTATATATTAACAATATTTTAACGTGAACGATATGGAAAAAATTAATTTGAACAACAAATTAATGTTTTAACTATGTCCTTACCTGAGTAGAATTCATCGTAGAGGTTCCATGTGTTGGTCCACGACCATAGCAGGTTTGGCCACACGTTGTGCACATGTGTGGCTCAATGTAATAGACATTTTAATTGTATTAATTGATGTTTAGGATGATATTATTATTATCAAGAGGTGTATCTATAAGGTCACAACGTTATATGAAAAGTCACTTCAAAACTTATAAATATTAAGCCATCCTCATTGTAATGGATCATCTTTTATTCAATATCATATTATATATATATATACTCTTGTATATTTAAGCACCCAGTTATACGTTTCCACTTTTACGTGAAACAATGGTATCAGAGCCATTGAGATGGCGACACACAACTATCACGGGTTCATGGTACAAAGTTATCGCATTCCTTGAGAAAGAAAATAGAGAAACTAAGGATCTTGTAGATTATAAAATGGAGAAGTCCGTTACAAGGGTTATTGATAAAATAATGAAAAGAAGCATAACCAAGGAAGTGGACCACAATGAAGAAAATGAAACTTCACCCATAGAAACTTCTGAGGATTTTTTTCAAGAAAATCTTGATCGTTTTGATGTTGTAAAAGTTTTTGAAGAAATCAGTGGATCAACAAATTCATAGCAGCATGATAGAATAGATGTTAGTTTTGATAAATATAAGGAGCAATCAACATTGTGTAAGAGAAAAAGGGCCATAGATTCTAATGCGAATTTCGAGATATCGAAAAGCTCAAAAGTGGGTGCACACACAACCAATCAACATGATCTTCAACTTTTAGAGTACAATACATGGGAACCATTGTATACAACCATTGTTTGTAGATTATGTAAGATTGATCCTTATAAAACTATTGTTCACCCAACTATAAAATTGGAAAGAAGATATAAGAAAGGAAATGGAACTAACTCCAAAATTTTAAGGTTCTTAAGTCGTTGGTTTGCTAAGAATTCCAAAAAATCAAGATGTCAATCGCAATGTTCAACTCAAATTTATCCAACTAAATAAGGAGGCCACTACAATGCTTGAGAAAACTACCATGAAGCTTGAACCAACCGGTGAAGCTTCAGATTCTGTTGTTCTTAGTAGTTCAGAGAATGCAGAGACACTAAGTGTCAGGTCTCTCAAAGAAAAAATTCAATATGTACTGTGCCATGAAGAAATTGTTTTGGGTACAATAGCCGAATACCTTGTACAACAATTGATCTATAATTTAAAACTTCTATCTATGGAGAAGAGTTCTGTGTCCAGTGATAAAGATAATCTATCAATTTGTGAACAAGTCATTAACATGATCTTGAAGGAGCCTAAGGATTTGGAAGCCAAGTACACAGAATGCCTGCTTCCTTGTCTGTCTTCTACATATGCTTCAGAAGCAAAAGTTAAAGAACATGAAATAAAAACTCTAATTTGCATGGAGATACTTTCTGCACCAAATGCTGCAAGATTGGAAGATGCGAAGAAGAATGGTACATAGGACATCTGTTGGATTTTGGAAAAAATTCAATTCAATCTATTAGTAGCCATGGAGGGACAATGCATTGTTCAATTCACAGACTGAGTCATTAAATCCAGGTACATGGAATCTGTACCTGAGCTAATTGATACAATCTACGAGTGCATGGATTTTCTAGAGCTAGATCCAACAACATCTTCAGCAAATGGGTTGATGGAAACCAACAATGGCAATCTCTCCCATCACACTCTGCGGGTCACCCTCCTCTCACTAGTACAAAATGAGAGATAAGTGACCAAGCAACTAAAAATGTTAGTCACCATAGTTTTTTTAAGGGATAAATGACTAAAATTGAGCAATTTTAAGTGAGCCCACTAAAAATGACTAAGATAAACGACTATTTTAGTCACAAGATGAAATATACGACTAGATAACAAGTGACTAAAATAAAAATGACTAACATAAATGACTAATTTAGTCACAAGAATACAAATATAACTAGATAACAATGATTAAGAATATGAATTTGTTGTTTATGTTAGTAATTTTTATTTGTGTCACCTCGGCAATGGAAAATTACAATTTCGCCAATGAATTTGTACAATTTAGTAAATTATATCACTGTAGATGGATTTAGAGACCCGTAAATTTTGAGGGGTCTCTGAATCCATCTACAGTGTTAAAATTTACTAAATTGTAACATTGTCAATAGATTTCACCACCCACTATGGAAATTCAGTTGGACAGCATCATTTTTTTAATCTAGATATGCTTGAACCATGCTAGAGTCATAGAGGTGTTGTTTCATCATTTTTCACATCAACACTTATCTAATTCAAAAAATAAAGGACTAAATCACCATTGCGAGCCCTTGTTACCCTTGGTGATCTCTTAGGGTTTTTGGTCTTCATGTTCCATCTTCCATATATTGTACTACTACCATAACATATATTTAAAACTATCATGGTAAGCACAAGAGGATTGAGAGAATATGCAAAGGACCACCTCCTCCACCCTCCCCCTCTCCTCCTTCCCCTAGACTAACTCTCACCCCTCCCCCCCCCTCGAAAAAAAAACTTTTACCCTCGACTAATCCTTCTACGTCTAGTGGATCCCTTCAGTAAAAATGTTGATGATACTAATGAGAAATGATGAATTTGGAACTAGAGAATGATTGGTTTTTTTTATTCCGCTTGTACAAAAAAGCATTACATTCATTGAACTCTTGGAACTTTTGAGAGATCCGTGTATTTATAGGTTTTCTTTAGAGAATGCCATGCATGGGAACTAAATATGTTTTCAAATTTGGGCCATGTGATTTCCTCTTTAACTTTAGTAATTTATCTAAATGGCCAAAAGCACAAGATTTTGATCCTTTTCCATCTCTAAATATGCACGAAAACTTATAGAGTACAACATTTAATATGTTGCTAACATACATGAAGCCTGTGCAAGTATCAAAGGATTACTTGCATAAACTATGTGACTTAAAGAACCAAGGTGTTACACAATGACAAGTTTAGTCAATTACATAATCTAACTTTGGTTATCCATAGATTATACAACAATTTCTTGTAACATACTTCTTCATTGACATCTCATGCTCGTATTCAATCATGAATGATGTTTTATGTAAAAAGCCTTCACTATGCAAGCATAATTGTTTTTCATATGTTGTCAAGAAGGGTTCTTTTTCATTGTGCAATACTTTTCCCTTTCATTAGGGACTCTATGTATCTCATCATTGTACATGTGGAGATTGCAACGAATCCCTAACAATACAAGAAAATAAGGTGGTCAATGCCACTCAGTACAATGATGAGATACATAGGGCCCCTAACAAAAGGGAAAAGTCTTCAATAAGCAAGGAAGAAGTGGTTGATGATGCCACAAGCCCTCCTAAAGCCAGCTTCTTCCAAGGTTCCTTGTCCTAGAAAAATGTCCTTAAGGGGGTTGGAGGCCCTCAACGGAATCCACTCCATCCACATGGAAACAAAGGCAATATTTAGGGATTTCCACAATAAGTGCTTCCAATATAGTTTGAGTCCACTAGACCATCCATCAAACTCTAGCTAACCTCTCAGGGTTTAGCTCCACAAATAATGTCCAACGATAATGAAAAAAATTTGTACATTTCAAAGTGGATTATGCATATTGATTCCTTTTAAAATGTTGGCTGAGTGCATATTCAACACTTTCAATTTATAACAATTATATTTTTGATTACATGTCCTTGTAAATATCAAAACTTTCAAAATCATTTGAAAAATTAAAATAAATAAATTACATTATCTGATTCCTTATAACATTATTTCATTATCCATTCTCCAATTGATTTGTTAATTTTGTATGAATCATACTCAATTTGTACATGTAAAAGACGCGTTAGAATATGAACAATTTGGCCTTAAAATTTCTTTATCAAAGACTTTCCAAAGAAAGCAACCTTACTGGAGTTGTCTAAATAAAAACTACGCTATGATGTGTAGACTTATAGGTGCGCAATAACCTTATTCATGCTATTATGATGTGTCGAATGTAGTATGAGGTGTATAATGTAATACATGGGGAAATAAGGGGCAATAAGTTGATTTAAAACATCATCAAATATTCATTTAACATTTAACAATATATATCTAGGAAAGAAACGTTAGCAGCTTTTTCTTTGTATTTTTTTGGTGCCCCATACAGAGGCGCATGGGGCATCTCTTTCATGTAGAATTGCATCAATATTACTCACCCCTAAAAAATGACAGAAGTGATAGCCGAATTTGGGGTTGGATTCTCGAAATAAACTTGAAACCCTAAACATTGGCTTCAAAACTATACGATCTCTCCTGGACTAGCTTAATCGAGCCTCCCAAGATTGCAGTAAAATCCTTCACTGCTTCAATCAATCAAAGGTAATCGTCACTCTATGTTCTCTGTTAATAAGCAAGCATCATCTCCAAGAAGGAATTGACATCCAATAGAATTACTAAGTGATTAAGGGCATAATAATAGGTCGGATCTAAGGCTGAGAGAATGGTAACAAGTGCACTGGGAGATATTACAAGCTACAGGCCTTCGGTATGCTGTCAGGATTGCATAGGATTGATAAAAGACCCTTAAAACTCTAAATTGTAGAATGTTTGGTGTTGTTACAGGAAACCTCCTTTTGCAATTGCTTCTATGCCCATAAATGGAGTTTGATGAGGTGCCTTGGCTGATTATATTTTCAAAGACTTCCTTTGACCTATTGTTGTTGTTTGGATACATGTCATTGTTTCAGAGGCCTCAAATGCTATAGGTAAGCACCCAAAATTACTTATGGAAGCTATCTAGAACAATGTCAAAGTGCCCAGATTCAAACTCTGATATTGTAGAAGGGTGCTACCTCACATAGGTATTGACTAGAATTTTTCTAAAGTCTCTTTCATCAGCACTAGTGCACACAGACCTACTTTTATCATGGCTGCAGGGCACACCCATGAAAATGGGGATAACACATGCCAGGTGTTTGATAAAATGTCTCAACGAAGTGTGGTGTCAAGGACCGAGGATGGTGGATTCTCCAGATACAGAGTGGAATGATGAGACGCATAGTTCATAGATGGAATCAATTGAGGGATCATTTGTCAAGAAGATGTATGATAAGGAGTTTTGTGCCTTTGATTTATGCAGCCAAGCTCCAAAAGAACCAGAAAATATTGATCCAAACAACATTGAATCAATGCTTAATTTTCCGTCTCCTTTCAATGAGGTAATTCTATATTCTATGATAAATCTATTTGATTTATTTTTTTTCTTAATATGAACGCTTTAGATGACTAATGAATTGGTTCAATGGGATTTTCTATTTGAACTTTTTTGAATTAGTTTTGAAGTGAAGCTTGTGACACTCATCCATGAAGTGATACTTATTTATCCAATTCAAATTTTGATAAAAAGGTTGGTGGCATAAGTCACCCCATTTCAATAAGTGTCAACAATCAGTTGTTCCAATAGTTATGGGAATCCCTTGGGTACAACACTTTAGAAAACTGGTTTCTTCCAATAAACGAGTAGTTCCATTAAGTTTTGTCAATGAATCTTGGAATAGTGGTGCACAATAAGGAGCAATCATGTTAAAACATCCAGGTAATACTAGTACAACCATAGATAAATATCCAAATGTAGGTCAAAGAACTTGTTCCTGGCATCATAGGTTGTATAACAACTATACTAGTTTTTTCTCCTTTGCAATGTTGCTTAGTAAATATGTTATCAAAATGGTTTCTAGAAATCTTGAAAAGTAGGGAGAAATACAAAAATACAGCTAGAGTCCAAGCTAAGAAAAGAATATATTATATGGCTTCTAGAAACCTTGAAACTATTTAGATAGATCCTCCAAACTATCCATATAGTTTACAACAATTATATTGTTTGAGGACTACCTTCCATGATATGCTAAGGTTCAGAAATTGCTTATCATGGTCAATATTTGACAACTACCTTTTTTGTGTTTGACTAGTAATTCAGAATGGAAAAGGGTTGGGAAATTAAAATCATCATTTTTAAAGGTTCCTTTCATGCAAGGCATGTATCTTAGTGGTATGGTTGAGAAGCCTACTAGCAGGTCCATTTTTTTACAATAAACTTGGATATCCATTAATCTAGATCACAATGAATCCTCTTCTATACAATGCATCTATTCATATAGGTCCCAATTAATCTTCATCTATAAAATTAATCAACATGGAATGGATGAGGTTCCATGCGCACAATAAAAAAAAATCTAAGAGGAACTAAAATTTTGCACGAGTCTCTCCTATTTTTAGCATAGTATTAGAACCAGGTATCGTGATTGATTGGTGACAGCTAGAATGCCTAAGTCAAAGTGAGGCTTGAGAAGTGCAGTGGAAGATAGAAATCCACACCTTGATGTCAAAATTTTCAATACTTCCTGTCATGAGAAATGGAAAAAGGAAAGTCCTGGATTAATGGATTCCTACCTTGTTCAATTTTGCATATGATATTATATCCATGTGTAGTGGTTGATTGGTAAATATTGCAAAACACAATCCACCCCTTGATTCCCAGACTATCCAATTTTCAACATGGTAAAGAGTTTCTGTCATGAAAAAGGAATGTGGCTCAGTGGTATGGTTGAGCAGCCTACCAACCAGTCCAATTTTGATCAAAAACTTGGATATTCATCAATATTGGCCACAATGAATCCTTTTATATACGATGCATCCATTCATATAGGTACTAATGAATCTTCATCTATACAACTCATAAATGTGGTATGGATGAAATTCCCTTCCCACAATAAAATTAAATCTAAGAGTGGCTAAACTTTTGCACCAATCTCTCCAATTTTCAACATGGTATTAGAACCAGTTAGTGTGATTGATTGGTGGTCGGTCAATGACTAGATGGCCTAGGAAAAAGCACGTATTCGGATGAGCTGTGGAAGATATCAATCCACAGCTTGATGTCAAACTGGTCAGGGGTGCCTATCATGAGCAATGTTCGGGGAAAGTTGTGGATTTGAGTTCTACCATGTTGAATTTTGCATATGACATTACGGCCAGGTATAGTGGTTGATTGGTAAAGGATTATGCAATCCAAACTTTTATTCCAAGCCTATCCATTTTGCAAATGGTAAAAGGGTGCCTATCATTCAAGAAACATGTAGCTTAGTGGTATGGTTGAGCAGCGTACCAATATGTCCATTTTTTACTAGAAACTTGGATATCCATTCATCTAGATGACAATGAATCCTATTCTATACAATGCATCTATTCATATAGGTCCCAGTGAATCTTCATCTATACAATTCATCAATGTGGCATGGATGAGGTGCCTTACGCACAATAAAAATCAATCTAAGAGGAACTAAACTTGTGCACGAGTCTCTCCAATTTTCAACATAGTATTAAAAATAGGTATTTTGATTGATTGGTGACGGATAGAAGGCCTAAGCCAAAGTGTGGCTTCAGAAGTGTTGTGGAAGATATAAATCCACACCTTCATGTCAAACAATTCAATGCTACCTGTCATGACCAATGGCCAAGGTCAGGTCCTGGATTGAATTCCTACCTTGTTCAATTTTGCATATGATATTAGAGACATGTGTAGTGGTTGATTGGTAAATATTGCAAAAAAAATCCACCCCTTGATTCCCAGACTATCCAATTTTCAACATGGTAAAGGGTGTTTGTCAAGAAAAATACATGTAGCTTAGTGGTATGGTTGAGCAACCTACTAGCTAGTCCATTTTTTATCAGAAACTTGGATATTCATAAATCTCAGTCGCAATGAATCCTCTTCTATATGATGCATCCATTCATATAGGTCCTAACGAATCTTCATCTATACAGCTCATAAATGTGGTGTGGATGAAATTCCTTTCCCACAATAAAAAAAAATCTAAGAGGAACTAAACTTGTGCACTAGTCTCTCCAATTTTCAACATGGTATTAGAACCAATTAGTGTGATTGATTTGTGGTTGGCCATTGACTAAATGGACTATTCCAAAGCGTGTTTTCAGATGTGATATGGAAGATATAAATCCACACCTTGATTTCAAATTGGTCAGGGGTGTCTATCATGAGGAATGGTCAAGGGAAGGTCCTGAATTTGAGTCCTACCCTGTTGAATTTTGCATATGGCATTAGATTCAGGTGAAGTAGCTGATTGGTAAAGGATTATGCAACCCACCCTTTGATCCCATGCCTATCCATTTTTCAAATGGTAAAAGGGTGCATGTCAAGCAAAAGGCATGTAGCTTAGTGGTATGGTTGAGCATCCTACGAGCATGTCCATTTTTTACTAGAAACTGGGATATCCACTCATCTAGATAAAAATGAATCCTCTTCTATACAATGCATCTATTCATATAGGTCCCAATGAATATTCATCTATAAAATTCATCAAATTGGTATGGATGAGGTGCCTTGTGCACAATGAAAATCAATCTAAGAGGAACTAAACTTGTGCACTAGTCTCTCCAATTTTCAACATAGTATTAGAACCAGGTATTATGATTGATCGGTGATGGATAGAAGGCCTATGACAAAGTGTGGCTTGAGAATTTCTATGGAAGATAGCAATCCACACCTTGATTTCAAATTGTTCAACGGTGCTTGTCATGAGCAATGGCCAGGGGAAGGTCTTGGATTGGATTCCTACCCTATTAAATTTTGCATATGATATGAGAACCATGTGTAGTGGACCAGTGGTTGATTGGTAAATATTGCAAAATGCAATCTATCCCATGATTCCAAACCTATCCAATTTTGGACATGGTAAAGTGTTTTTGTCATGAAAAAGGCATGTGGCTCAGTGGTATGGCTGAGTAGTCTACCTACCAGTCCATTTTTTATTAGAAACATCAATCTTAGTCACAATGAATAATATTCTATATGATGCATCCATTCATCTAGGTCCTAATGAATCTTCATCTATACAACTCATAATGTGGTTTGGATGAAATTCCTTGCCCACAATAAAAAACACTCTAAGAAGGGCTAAACTTGTGTACTAGTCTATCCAATTTTCAACATGGTATTAGAACCAATTAGTGCAATTTATTGGTGATGGGCCAGTGAAGAGATGGCCTAGGATAAAGCATGTTTTCAGATGCACTGTGGAAGATAGAAATCCACACCTTGATGTTAAGACGATGAAGGGTACCTGACATGAGCAATGGTCGGGGGAAATTCCTCGATTTGATTCTTACCCTATTCAATTTTGCATATGGTATTAGAGCTAGGTTTAGTGGTTGATTGCTAAAGGGTGCAAAATGAAATCTACCCCTTGATTCCAAACCTATCCAATTATCAATATGGCAATTGGCCCGCCTATCATGAAAAAGGCATGTAGCTCAGTGTTATGGTGAAGCAACCTACCGACCAGTCTAATTTTTACCAGAAACTTGGATATCCATTAATCTAGGTAATAATGAATCATCTTCTATCCAATGCATCCTTAAGCAATCGACTCCAATAAGGCGGTAGGAGGCCTTGTAAACTTATGGCACCCCGAAGAAGTAATCTTATCTAACTTCTTTTCCATAATATTATTCCTTGCCATTGAATTCCAAATAAAAAATTCTTCAATCAAGGGTGTTATTACAAATGTCTATGGCCCAAGTGCAAATTCACAAAAGGATGATTTTTTGGATGCTCTAGCATGGTTAGCCCAGTGGATAAGAGACAAGTAGTGGATCGTCGAAGGAGAATTCAACCTAATCACCTCCCTAGAGGAGAAAAAGGGTGGTAGAAGGATTCTAGGAGAAAGGAATGAAGCCTTCAGAGATTTCATAGAAGAATCTAGGGTGGTGGATGTGGAAACCAGAAATGATTGGTTCACCTCAAACAACAGGGGAGGGGGAGAAAACCATGTGGCCTCCAGACTAGATATATTCTTGCTTTCAGAAGCCACTATCACTGGAGGGGGAGACTTCCTCTTCCTCTTCCAGGGACATCGCCATACACAAGGAAGCTCTCTTAGCTTGCTCCGAGAGTGCCCGCATCTTTATTCATTACCTCTCTGCCATGT
The DNA here is from genome assembly GCA_027924585.1 of Larix kaempferi. Classification (NCBI taxonomy): domain Eukaryota; kingdom Viridiplantae; phylum Streptophyta; class Pinopsida; order Pinales; family Pinaceae; genus Larix; species Larix kaempferi. The sequence goes on along the minus strand of BSBM01000877.1, from coordinate 2,163,643 downwards.
AAGTCAAATATCTTCTTATATCTTAACTCGGTCATGCCTTACTTCATATGTATTCCTAATTAGAGTTATCTTCTTATTTTACCTAGACTACTGGATCCGACAAATCTATCATTTTTTGTTCAAGTGGTGGTGGGGGGTTTATTTTTGACGGGATTGAGACACCCTGACCATTTTCTAGATGGACGGGCTGAATTTGTATCAATTGTTGTTTTCAGAGACCCTATCCTCTCTGTTCCTCATTTTTGGTCCATCCATTCAATTGTTATGGAGTCCTAAAGAACTCCAAACAGAATCCAAACTCCAATTCCTAGGTAGTCTAGTATCTTGTGTTTTTTCTTAGACTGTGTATTTCAACGAGCTATCAAGGTCATCGCCCACTTCAATTTATAGGGTATTTATCTATTATGATGGGTCTAGGTAGAAAAAGGAGATAAGCGGTTTTTGATGTTGACTTGGGGATTTTTTTTAATTATACCTACATTTTGACTCTACCATTGCATTGGGAAAGTTATTAATGAATTTATTATTTTTACTAATTGAAGAGGATGGTTATTAATGTTGAATGGAATCCCAGCGTTGGAATATGCCACTGTAGTAAGATAACTTGCAACGTCACATAGATAATAGATACAAGTCAACATTGAGAATAGATTTCATTACTGTCACAAAAAATATAGATCTCTTTCAATTTTGGAAGGCAACTTCCACATTACTTAAAGCAATAAATGGGCTCACCTCCTTCTGAACAATTCTTACTCACTGTCTTCTATATGTCAATGAGCAAGTTTGTGCATGACCCATAGTAGATTAGTGCATGTGCTGACAAATGCCCTCCTTGGCCTCAAGTCCTTTCTTCCTACACTCAGGCTCAGCTGCTTTGAAGGAAAATGTTTCCTGTTAGATTCCCTCCTTTTCCAGAGAGGAGTCAGTTGAAAAGTCTCCATCCAATGTTCCATCTTTGGAGGGTATTAATCCAGGTTCTTCAATCAAGGGTGCTTCTCTTCCTTAAGTGATATAAGTTAAATATGTGGTTAGATCTATCAATGGTTCTCAAGCCCAAAATTTTTCTCATGCTAGAAGATTCATAATGGAGAGATCAAGCTCTATCCAGGTTCAGAAAGTATCATCAAAAGTTGTCCACAATAACTTTAAAGCCTTCAAAGACGGGCCTTGATCTGTCTGCTATTTCAACAAAGATTGGCCAAATTGTGATGCTTTCATGAGATGGTTAAGTGACAATTGGACAATAAATTTATCAGTAAGACTAGCACACTCTCTTTGGCTCTTTTATCCTTCAATCAGGCCACATATGGTGGGGGATTTCACCCTAAAAAAAATTCTTTGATACATCATTCTATTGGGATTAGGGTGAGAGAATTCCCTGAAGCACTTTTCTGGAGGCCCGTAGATTCATGAATGCCTGATCAAAATTGAGTGCTGAGTTCATCATCCAGGAGAATGTCTGCAACCAATTTCTCCAAGCCCCAAATATTCCATAGAAACCCGGTATCAAATGAAAGAGTATTAACTTGGGAATCCATTTGACTACATCTGGGATTTTGAGAGGAAATATCAGTCACGAATCACAATGTGCTCTTGCTCATTCCAAATTACTCCAGAACCACTTTCTTCATGCACTTCAATTATTCCTATTGTGTCATCTCTTCAAGTTCAAAAATCACTAGTGGATTCCCTAGAGCATGTGAACATTCTTTGGTGCATCCTAAATCTGACCATAGATCTCTCTTTAAACCAACAACATAAACACGTTTTAGAGACCTCCTTCCTAGATCTCACATATAATGAAAATCTAGAGTTGAAATGGCATATGGTTAGCCACTTCACCCTACAGCAATGAATGAATTTATCTATGTCTCTAAATCCTCTGGGTGTAATTCTTTATGTAGGCTATTGGACCCTTTCCTACTATTATTTGGTGATGAAAACAAGCCCATGATTATGAGTCACTATGTCAATGAAAGAATGTTTTTTATTACATATTTTAGGTTTCTGTGGTAGGTGGTTTTTGAAGAACAGGTTCCTGGATTATCCACGGTGTCCATTTAAAGTCGACGTTTCGAATCCTAAGCTGGATTCATCATCAGGACAAAGATGAGAGAGGAGTTGCTCTGCAGGTGAGTCAATAAATAAAGAGAAGTAGATGAGGCTATATCCCTTCAGCTTCATTCCAAGTTATGATATATCCCTTTAGCTTCATTCCAATTTATGACCGTTCACTTCAAGTCTCGACTGATACATTCATAAGCATGAGTTTTAAAAATATTCAAGTCTCGACCAATCCGTTCATAAGCATGAGTTTTTTAAAAATATTCACAATAATAAGTACTAATATTAATCTTTGATCATTAATATTAATATGTGATATTCATTAATAATATTAATATATGAGAGCATAATTATTAATATTAATACTTAATAGTTAAGTCTTAATGTTAATATGTAAGAGCTCATCAGTATTAATATTAGATAGAAATTGAGAGCTTTAGAGTATTAGCATTAATGCATTAATAAGAAGAAAGAATTAGAGCTTTATTAACAATAAATAGTATTAATATTAATACTATTATCATGTGATAATTAATTAATATTAATATTAATAAGTAGTGATTAATGTTAGTACTTCTTATTAATCAATGAAGATAGATAGAAAAGAAGAAGATACGGAAGGGTCCTCATACCTGGTTTTGTCCATTACCTTCTTTGATGATAAGTGGCAGCCATCTTTCACTAATTTCAAGGCCCCCATCCCTATTCAGGTTGTTTGGATGCTTCATGATTTCTAGGGATTCTCTCACCCTCCGGTTGTAGTAGTGGTCTTCTCTTGCAAGTAACCTTGACAAGGTGATTTTTTATGTGTAGGATTAGCACAACAACTATCTTCATAACAGCCCTCTGTCAATGTGTAAACAGGATTGTTATGATATGAATATGCAGCAATTTTGTCTCTAAACCCATTCAATGCACATTTCAGGCCTTCAACTTAGCAAACTTCTCAGTCAAATGCATCCTTTCATCTGTTGTTGGACAATGAAAATATTTAGATTTTGACAACGAATTGTGCCCTCTCAACGTTGACCAAAGGCTAGTCATGAGAGCTTTCAGAACAATCCACCGTAGGATTGAAATCACACCCAGAATGATCTTGGAAACCACATATTTTGTGCTAGTAGTGCCCCTGCTACATGTATGAAATAGAATGAATTTCCTTAGAAAGTAGACCCTCATTGTGCTGGAAATGACCTTAGAAATTAGACCCTCATTATGCTGGAAATGACCTTAGAAATTAGACCCTCATTGTGTTGGAAATGACCTTAGAAATTGGCTGAGAAATTTCTGGAATGTTCTCCTTCCATACTATTATAGAAATGCATGTAATAACTCTGAAAAAATGCACCCACGCTGTTGGATTCATGATCTCCATGGTACAATTTATTGCTAGGAAAAATTTGGAGTTTGAACAACAACAAGCTCCTCAATCCTGACCTCTTTGCTAGTCACATGACACAAACATCCAAATGAATGCAAGGCCTGTACTTCTGGAGAGAGTTCTTCAAGCTGCCCCTGCATTTTGAGGGGTAACAGAGTAGATAGGAAGCCACTAGTAACTCCTAAAATGGGAATAGCTGCAAAAAATTGTGGCATTGATTGCTCAGAATGTATATGAAGCTAGCAGTCGTACTTTTAATGTACATTAATGTTGGCACAGACCAATTCAACTATCTATTTTCCATGTTAAAAGTTGATTTAGTATCCATGAGGCAATTCCCAATTTCTAGTTGAAATAAGCAAGCACTATCAAATAAGGAAGTTTTTTGAACCATGTGACGAGGAGTCAGGAATGTGCATTGCACATCATGAAAGTAAAGGCAATAGTCAAAAGCAGGTATAGATACAATCTCTAAAGAGAAATGGGATGATGGAAAACCTGAGCACAGAGGTAGAATCCAAAAAATAATACCAAATGTTGAGTACTGAGTGCACACAACAAAGGTAAAGGAAAGAGTCCAACCCAAGCACAAAGAGAGATTCTAAAGAGGCAGACTCTGAAAAGAACAAAGGACAAAGGTGAGCCAAGACAAGGCTCTAATACCATTACGTGTGCACACATGAAAAAAGATGTTCAACACACAAACACACAGCCACAATTGTACATATAATGTAAACTCTTCACTAATGTCAATAAAAATAGAGTACAAAAGAATATGAAAATGAGCCTGCATTTCATGCATGACAACTCATCTCGAGGTTTATTCATAAGTTCAAGTAGTTGAACTACCATACTTTATAACTAACACAAACCTAATTATAAAATTATGTCATATAGATTATTATTACTACTAACATAAGGGTACCAACACTCACTTTAAGTTGGATCACCTAGTGACTTGTTTATGCACAACCTAGCAGTCTAAGGATTGGCAAGTTAATCGACTGCCAAACCGACACAACTATGGATTTCCAACACAACGTGTCACTACCGGAAGGAAATCATCTTTTAGGTTTCCTAGGTCCAACAATGAACAAACCTAGACTAACTAAGGGAAAGACCCTAGCCAATCTTTTTCTAAGGTTATCTAGGTTGACCTATCTAACCCCAATATCGGCCTAGCTCTATTTTTATCTATCAACGTGTCTAAATAAGATGTTCAAGGTAAACAAGACACAATTCAATATATAGTAAGATATGCTATGCACAAACAAATATATGATACAATGAACATAAAAGCATCGACAATAAATATAGACAATATGAGCTTCTTGGAGTAAATATCCCAAACAAAGGCTTTAAAAGTCACGGGGATTATCTAAAATGTAGCCATTAGATCCACCAACGAGATCCAACGATGAAGCTTAGCCCAATCTTTCAAAGCACCAACGAGGGAGGCTCGACTCCCTAACCACACTACACGACCTCTCAGATGTGTGAAGAGTAATCTTCCTGGATGTTTGGTGCACTATAATGATTAGATGACCAATAGGTTGGTTTCAGAATTCCTATGGGGTCCCTGATATGTGCAAGATACGTGGGGTCCAAGTCAGTTCTCAGTGTTGTCTAATGTGCTATTACTTGAATAGGGGTAATAGACCAAATTCAAAGGGGATGTCCAACATGTTCCACCTAACGACAATGTTCCAGCAATGGTCACTGTACTAGTTTTGTTCCCCTAGACCGCAGTTTTTCCCATTGAATGACAGCTCCTGAAATTTTTTAAAGACACCGACAGTGCTACCCAAGATTTCCAATTGTACGTGAATCAATGCTCCTAGTATGAAATATTCAATGCATAATTTAACATTCACAACTCATAGCATTCAAGTAAAGTTCAAAAATGAAAATAAAGCCAGTAATAAAATCAATTCAGTGAACAAGTCCAATTAGCAATCTCATAATCTCAAATCCACTTAAGCTTCTAAAGTACCAATCTCAATATGATCAAAATGCTAGTAAGTTCCTAATATTCTTAGAAACCTATGATTATGAAGGCATTTGCTAATTCAAGATCATTCATAAGTCAATCATTAGATAACTTAGAAGTATGATACTAACCCAAAGAATATGGAACTACCACTTAAAACATAAGATGGTGATAAGTATATGATTTCAAATAAAGTCTTCTTTACCAAGCTAACTCAATAATTCCATAGGTCACAGTCACACATCATTCATATATAGTATCATTCAAGGAACTATGATGAGATCCTATGATTTTGGTTAAGAACTCAAGTACCAAGTTGCTCCCAAGCACTTAGATTTTAAACTAAATGGCTATCAAAAGCATTCTTCAATAACCTCTTGTCAACCAAGCATTCTTTTCAAATAGCATACTAACAAGAGATCATTTCATGATAGCATACTAGCATATGACAGGTCATTAAAAGAAACAATCCACTTCTTTTGGTTCATTAGGTGCCCAAAAAAGCTAAACTCTTAGAATCATCATCATTACTTGGAAGACTTATGATCAAGTTTGTTAAGTGCCAAATTAGGCCTTAGGAAACAATCCTTTATTATCTCCATGTGATTTAAATTTAGCCACAACCAAAGAATATATTGTAACTAAAGTAAAAATCGTTAGAGGCGTCAAACAAACTAGCATGTGAAGTCGAAGACATATACCACAGTAGATCAGAACTCATTTACCAATCTTCCCAAGACCAAATAATAATGAGGGATTATGAAATCAATTTACTTCAGATTTGTTATAATGTGCAAATAGCTAGATGGATAGTAATGTTTGGATTAGTTTGCAATGAATCAGGTAGCTGTCAATGTAGTCTTAATCAACTCAAAATGTATCAATAGAGATGTTCCATTTCCCTTAAGGTGCCTTTGATCAAGGCCACGGGGGGTAGAGAAATTGGTAATGAGTAAATGAGATGAGAAGTTGTAAATGGAAGGCCACAAGTTCAAATCCCCGTGGGTACTAGCTTACAAAAAAAAAAGGTGCCTTTGACCAATATTAAAGTATGTCAATACACTTTAGACGTAAAAAATAGTGAGATCAACTTTGAAATAGCAATGTAAAAATATGTTCTAACATCAAGATGATTAGGACAGAGATAATAACTAAACTCAAAACTGATTTCAAAGTGATGCCTTTATCAACACCAAGCAAATACTAATCAGATCAACATTGTCATAATGTTGCATCAGATCAACCTAGTTTGGCTGCCCAATGAGGGATAGTAATAGTAGTAACAAAATGGTGACAAAGAGGACCAATAAGGTCACTATAAGACTATATCATATTCAAGTTTATCATCCCCATAGAATGGTTTAACTCAGGTATCATTCTGCCTTTAAAAAGTTATTCCAAAACAAAAGTAGGTGAAAATCAAAACCACAAATTACAAAGGAGATTTCTTCAAAGTGTCTTTTTAACTCCAAGATCAGTTCCAAGATAGGATTCAAATTCAAGTTTGAAATTTGGCTACATTCATTTTCCCAGTCCATCGAGAATCCATTACTCTCCATTGGACATGACATGATCCCTCTTGCTAAAGGATGTCCACCCCCAAGGACAAGGATGACCCTCCACTGGACATGCCATGATCCCTACTGCTGCATGATCTACAGTTCTTTCTGTGCTTGGAAGCTGGCCTTTATTTGGTTTATGGCATTTGCTACTTTCCATATGACACATTTTGTGTAAATCCTTAATGATAGTTTTATTTCTACCTTATTGGTTTTCTAGGTTGATAGGAGAATTTGGATTTTATGCATGTGCAATTTGCTCGATGAGACCTGTTTTTTTTTCAATGTATAAAATGCATTCTACAAACTTTGATCATATTAATAGTTAAAGGAAGAATTTTATTCAATTTTTTCTTCATGTTCTGAGTTGTATATCGCTATATGGTTGTATCAGGAAGGGTGATTACTACCGATATCTTGCAGAATTTAAGTCTGGAATTGAAAGGAAGGAGATTGCTGATCAATCTATGAAAGCTTACGAGGTGGAGATTGAAAAATATATAATATTACAAAAGATGCTTCATTATGTTTGTATGGTTGTACTTGGCTGAAATAATAAAACAAAAGGTCTTCAGTAATATCTAATAAAAGGTAGGTGTTTTTGGATAGCTTAATAAGGTTAATTTGTATTATTGCAGACTGCTTCAAATACTGCAGCTATAGATCTCCCTCCCACTCATCCAATCAGGCTTGGCTTAGTACTGAACTTTTTAGTTTTCTACTAGGAAATTCATAACTCCCCTGAAAGGTAAGGTCAGGTAGTTGTTTCATTTCTAGTATTGGTAATAGTAAATACTTTCTTAGGTTTGCTGATATATTTACAAATAAAATGCTGGAATGTTGATCCAAATTTCAGTAGGATGTTTGACACTGTTGAATCTTTTGCCTATATTTGCATGGAGGTTTCAACTTTGTAGAGTATACAAGCAAGTTTAATTGCTTGATATAGTTGGAGGAGCCATCTTTCCAGAAGCTGGTGTAGAAAGTGGAGCTGGTTGTGGAGGAGGAAATGGTGCGTTGGTGGTGGTACAAAATATTGACCATTTTTCATACTGTGAGGCTTGTTTGTTACCTTTTAAGGTGCGTTTACACATTGGCTACATTTCATCTAGCCAACGGGTTGTTGTGTTGAGCAAGCTATCCAGGGTTGCAGAGGTATTTGCTAAGAGGCTTCAAGCACCACAACGATTGGCAGATGAAGTATCCAAGATATTGCATGACACCATATGGCCTTTAGGTGTTGCAGTTGTTTTGGAGTGTTGGCATATCCACTTTCCAGGAGTAGAAAGAAATGCTTACGAATTTAATTCTCAGACAGAAGAGATGCCTGGATGGATGCATTTTCCTATTCATAGAGGTACTGGTGTTTTTGAAGATGAAAATAGTGATGCGTGGAGCGAGTTTATTGATGTTCTGAGCCTTGGAGGCATCAATATTGAGAGGTCTTGCTTTAATGCATCTGTTGTTCAACAAAGTAGTTGGTGTCCCTTTCAGGCTATTGATGGCTTACAACTACCAATTATAAATGACATAATAGTGGAACATGGTTTGAGATGTAATGGCCATGGTCCAAAAATATTTTCTGCTATAAACTCTCAGGTCAATTCAAAATTATAGGCAAAGCATGGAGTCAGCTATTCTATGATGATTGGTGCAGTAGAGTCTATTCTTTATGCTCTCAGTGAAGATCTTAAGAGGGAAGAAATCCAAGTTACACCATATCCCTTTGTCTGGTGGCTCTTGAATTTTCGTCTAACAAACCCAGCATTTCAAGTGAATGGTCTTGATTTGAATGGTGCAAACTCTCGAAGACGAGGGTCTCCTTTATTACATGCAAAATTAGGCAGCACAGACAATGATTGTAGTCAGTTTCTATTTGAAAGCAATGTGCCTTTCTTTTCACAATGTGAGCATCATCTTCTGCCATTTTTTGGTGTGGCACACATAGGCTACTTTTCAGTTAAGGGAAATGAACAACTTGACAGGTCAAAAATACATTCTATAGTACAATATTTCAGTCAGAAGCTTCAAGTTCAAGAAAGGCTTACAAAGGAGACAGATGAAGCAATTCATTCTGCTTGCAACACAGTTGGTGTTATGGTAGTACTTGAGGCTAGCCACATCTGCATGCTTTCCAGGGGCATTGAAAAAATTGGCAGCAACACTGCAACTATTACACTACTTGGTCGGTTTGTCACAGATTCAGCAGCAAAAGCTGCATTCTTTCAGAAAATTTCGAGTAGAGATGCTCATATGAAATAAATCTCCATGTTTATTCAATTTTCCATGCTAATAAGCTACTCCAACATGCCAGGCATGATCTTGGTCCTTGTGGCATTCTTAATAATTTTAAATTCAATAATTTACTTCTCCCATCACTTAGAGAATGTTGGCATGAATTTTTTATTGAGCACACTAGCGATCATGCCTTTATTACATCTTGTTTAGTTGAGTTGTCATTAAAGAAAAGTCAAGTTACTAAGATAAGTTCAAAGGTTTTGAGGGATCACTTGTTTGAGTCAAAACTTATTAACAAGATCAACAAGTTTTGAGGGATCACTTTATGGTGGACTTCAGTAACATATTTTCTCTGGTGGTTTGGGTGTAATATTGAGTACTTACATGCTATTCTGAACAAAAGGATTAGGGATCATAGATATTTGCAGAAATACTTTCAACACCAATTCTTTTGATTGTTCTTTGAGCAGAGTTCAAGTTTGCTTCCGCCTGAAAGGGCAGAGTAATTGTTCACAACTAGTGGAATAGCTTAAGGTCAAGGAAAAATTGTTCCAGTATGATACTAGATTTCATCAAGAATTAGGAAACACTTGGAATCCTACTCCAAAAATCAAACTTCACCAACTATGGGTATACTTTTTTGTTAAATTAGAATAGGAACGGGTAGAAATTGGACTAAGTGATTATGGTTCTGAGTCCTGAAATATTATTTGAGATGAGTAAAATGACAAATTTGGTTTTTCATTGACACCTCTAATCCTGTGCCTTTGCTACAGGCACGCAAAAAGTTTATGTCATTGAGAAAAAGTACAAGGATGGACATTGTTTCAGAAACAGAAGAGGTAAGTATGACATATTGTGATCATGAGATTAAGTAGGAATGATCACAAAAGGTTATGCATTACTGATGTGTTCTCTAGTTTATAGATTGTGCTCAACTTTGAATGCAGAATTTGCGCAATGCAAGGGCAACATTTGAACAAGCCCGCTTCAATCTAGTATGTATGACTTCACTCGCCTGTCATGTTGATTCCCACATAACTTGTACCATTGTTTAGAATCTTAGATACAATCTTATTTGCCACAAAATGTAATGTTGCTGCATCTAGTTAAATTGCTCACCTTTGAGTTCATATAAGTAAACCGTATTTCAAAAGTGAAGGTGACTACTCTTTCAAACATTGAGGCCAAGAAAAAATTTGAATTCTAGGAAGCTGTGAGTGGAACAATGGATGCCCATCTACGCTATTTTAAGAAGGTAACTCTGAAAAAGTGATAATGCAGTTGCCAAGATGATTTATATTCAAAACATGACACTGTACTTGCATGAATATCGACTGCTTCTATTGAATGTGTCCACTGATTGCAATATTTGTCTCTGAAATATTTGTAGGGGTACGAGTTACTGAATCAAATTGAACCATACATTCACCAGGTCGATATATTGGACACACATTTGCATAAATTTGTATGAAATTCAAATTATAATAAGATATATCCTTGCTCAAAATGAATCTGCTACATCAAGTGCTTCCAAATGCTTTATTTCTACTTCATTATCCTCGAAGTATAGTTTGCACTGATGATTGGAGCATACAAAATTCAACATTTTCTAATCCACCCATTTTGATTCCATAGAAGACCTTATCTAATGAAATCAGTGAGTTTTATAAAGCTTTCCTTCTGAAAAAGTGTGCCAATACTAATTGACTCACACCAAATTAAGTCCCTGAAATGCCAATGATGCATTGAAGGGAATGCCATTACAACATAAGATGGCACTGTCAGAGCAACTGTGATATGGATTCACTTTCTCCCAAGTCCTAATTAAGATACTGTTGAGACAAGAGTAGCCAACTTTTCACGACTAGTTATAGCTTGTCAATAGGAGCAGGATTATGACCGATATCGCCGGGATGAAAGGCTCTGTTCCATAACTTTTTGTTGGGTTACTTGTAATTGTTCAGTATCATGGTTCTATGCCCAAAACAGTATCCTTTGATTTGGTGCATCATGTATCCATGTTAATCATTTGAAGGAAATGGGCACAAAATACAAATTTCCATATATGAATTGTAGCTAGTTGCAGACTTGCAGTTTATTATTTAGATTAGAATTTGATCATATGTAAGCTATGATTTTCCTGTGATCACTGCTGAATATGGGATGCGTATCTCCTTTCATCATTTCTGGTAGAGATTTTTTTTGTTAAGGATACTTTTGAATCAAAAAGTTGATAGCAGTGCTGAGGCATAATGTGTAACTCTTCTTCCATGTCTATGGTCTTCAGGTTTTGACATATGCACAGCAGTCCAGGGAAAGGACGAATTATGAGCAAGATGCTCTTGCAGAAAGGATGCAGGAGTTTAGAAGGCAGATAGAAAAAGAAAGTCGGCGCTCATTTAATGATGTGGAGACTTCTACTTCTGGGGATGGTATTCAGGCCATTGGCAAGAGTTATCATAAAATGATTGAAGCAATTATGCAATCTACTGCAAAAGGAAAGGTACATGTTCTGTTACACCTTTGCTGATCTTATTTTAGGATTAGCATATCACCTTCTTTGCATAGAACAAAGAATATTGGTTACGTATTGCAGTTTTTACTACAAAACTTTTTATCGTAGATATTAGATCAGAGGAGTGGTATTCTGATTAAAAATTTGAAGGTCATTATAGCTGTGTGTGTGTCTTAGCGTCTTTGTAAATACTTCAGATCTCACAATGCTTAATGATTCAGGTGCAAACAATAAAACAAGGATACTTGTTGAAACGATCTTCAAATTTGAGGGGTGATTGGAAGAGGAGGTTTTTTGTACTTGATAGTCGTGGATTGTTGTATCATTACCGCAAACAATGCGTTAACACCCAAAAAGTGCTCATTAGCTCATTTTCTTATTCACATGACCCATTTGTCCACTTTTCCACCATTTGAGCCTCTAAAGCCATCAAAAGGTCACCAAAAGACCATAATACACCCCCTTTTCCCCTCAAAATGAATATTTTTCCTCAAAAAGGGTCCATAATTCCCAAAAATATTAAAAAGGGAATAAAAATATTCAAAATATTCAAAAAAGGAAAAATGAGAGAAAAAGGTACCTAAACCATGTTGGTCAATACCATTGGTTTCCTCAAAACCATAATGGTATTCCCCACCACCAAAAACTATAAAAAGGTGGTAGGGGCTCCTCACTTTCCATCCATCCATCATCCTATCCTCACGCTGCCAAAATCTCACATGAGACTTTTGGCCATTTTCAGCATCTTGGAGAAGAGACCATTGGAGCTTGGAGCTACTCACCCTTGGAGTTGCTCAACATAAATCCTCACCATTTGAAGTATCTTAATACAAAACATCCATTCTTTTATTTCTTGTTCTTTCTATGAATCGTTTTTAAATTTATTTGTTATATGCAAATGTTAGTTTAGATTTAGATTTAATTCATAATTGTTTTTGCTTTCAATATTGAAACTGCTATCACATTGTTGATAGGTGCCCATTGCACAAAGCTTGGTTGCAAAACCAAGCCAACAGTTTTTGGCGACTCCACTGGCTTCGAATTCTTAGATCTTGGTTTTTTGCTTTAGATCTTAGTTTTTGTTAGTTTTAATCATTTTAATTCATAGATCTGCCATCCTAGACAGCAGATCCATTGCTGTTCTATATCTTGGCCCTTTCTATTGCTATTAACAACCTGAAATTTCCATTTTCGGGTTCATTTTTCGGCGTCCGTTTTCGGCTTTCGCCTCGCGGTTTTTCGCCCGATAGTCGCGTGGCTCATCGCGACCTCGCGGTTTTTTCCGCGCAGTGCGCCACGGCTTCGCGGACATTTTGTACGCTGCACATCGCAGCTTCGCGGCCATTTGCCGCGCTGCACATCGCGACTGTGTGACTGAAACCCGCGCTGAACATTGCGGCTTCACGGCCATTTACCACGCTGCACATCACGACTGCGCAGTCAAAACCCGCGCTGCACATCGTGACTATTTCCCCAAAACCCGTGATGCAATTATTTTGAATTCGGCCAATTTTTTAAAAAAATTTGCTATATTTTTTGCCCATTTAGCCTTTTTTATATCATTATTTTTTCTGCATTTTTACAGCCATACTAAATCTTTTTCTATTTATATATGCTCCATCAAAAGTCTTTTTAAAAAAAAATTCAGTAATTAAAAGAAAGATTTTCTGCATTTTATTTAGATCAAGGTTTTACTATTTATTTGCTCAATACTTTGCCCCAGCAATTTTTTAAGAGATCCATTTATTTCTTGAAATATTTATGTTATTTGCTTCCCTTTAAATTATTTCAAAGATCCATTATTTTTGAATAGTTTTTCAAGCATTTACATTTCAAAAAACACCTTTATTTTTTGCAAAACTGGAAGCATCTTTTTTTTCATTTGTAATTAATCGCCCAAGCGAGGCAAATCAATTTTAGTTTAAATATCACACTTGCACCCACTCCGCCACATAATTCAAACTGAGCCCTAAAATTTACCTTAACTCAACAAACTTTTAACCCCACTTGGGGAGCACTTAAAAGAATCTTGTAGTTAGGTAGAATTGAGGGGATAGGTGTACCAATAACACTCCTCAATTATTTACATTTGAGACATAGTGGTTGTCTTTAGGGTCCAAAAAGCCCTTATAATTTTGACACGGTTATCAACCAATTTATCGGGAAGGCCTCTCCCTTAGGAGGGTTGAAGTAGCCAGAGTGGTTCCAGAAGTCTGAGTGGAATACCGCAATTCATTCAGTAACCAAAGGATACCTTTCGAAGTTCTCGGTGTACACCCAAGAGAGGGTACAACGGCGATAGAACCAAACTGCAGATTCACCCAACCGAACATGTCATGAACGGGGTATCCTAGTTGCCACTCTTTAGGATTGTCTACCCGGTGTCCCTCCCAGTAGGGGGATATATAGTCGTTGATGCAACACTCTATATTGTCTGACTTGGATTTCATCACCTTGCATAGAATATCGTTTGTTGACTCACAATACTTCTAGTTAGGTGTTTGCATGATACAATACCGACCTAGTAACACCACTTTTTTCTAGGAACTGTTTGACTTTTGGTATTTTGACCAATTTTGTTGCATCCCTCCACTTATTATAGCACAGCTGCTATAATAAGTGCTTTTTGAAGTTGGTTGTTGGCCTGAGAGCCTTTATTTTTTCACTCCCCTCTTACACTCATTGTTGCATTAGGGTTTCGAGTTTTTTACATCACCACCTTACACTGAAATTTTTAAATATTTCCAACCATTGAGAATTTAAGATGATCTTGTCGTCTTTAGGGTCAACCCCCTCAGTTCGGTACACTTGGCTCTACACATCATAGACGTAGAGCCTTATCCCTTGACTCGACATGTCATTGGCCAAGCACACAGTCATCCGATTCTGACATGCCTCACTTCACATCTGATTCTAAGGCTGAATCTGAAAACCCTACTGAAATATCACCAACCAACCCCATGGCTAGATCACAATACGACCCACTTTTCACTAGTACTATTGGAGATACATCCACAAACCCTTCTACTACTGTGCCACCCATGGTAACAACAATCCCTTTAGGCATGCCTAATATAGGGGCCACTCCACCTCTAGGTATGCCCAACACAGGACTACCTCCTATTATGGGTATGCCCAACATAGGAATCACACCCCCTCTCATTACCACAACCCAGATCCCAGGAATTCCTGGCACTATTCCTACCCCCTCTGCAACCCATGTTGCACTTGGGAGCGCTGGCCCATTCCACACCACAACGGTTGGAGGACACATACCTTCAATACCTAGCATACCCTTAGGGGCTACTGGACCACTACATAATGCCACCATTAATAGTTATGTACCAGTCACTACGCCACACCCATCTGCTAGTTTACCATACATGGCTAGTCTGAACCTACCAGACCTAGCCAGGTTAACCAACGATCCTATCAAGAACAACCCTACATGGCCACCCATGCCTACAAAGCTCCCCTCAGACATCCCCAAGTTTGAAGGAAAACCTAGGGAGGATCCCCAAAACCACATAATGTCATTTCACCTATGGTGTTCATCTAACTCCATAGTGGATAACTCCATTAGACTAAGACTGTTGCAACGAACGTTCATTGGCTCTGCAGCCAAGTGGTACATTGAACAACCACATGGGACCCACCATACATTTACCTCCCTCGCCTCCACTTTCCTTCAGTTTTTTCAGCTACCTGTATGCTATGATGCAGGAGTTGAAATATTGTTGTCTTGTAGACAAAACACGGCTACCCACATCACCGACCATATTCATGAGTGGCACAAGCGTCGTAGCCTTTGTAAGATAAAACTGGATGACTGTATATTTTTGGACTGGTTTCTTAAATCACTCCTACCCCTCATAGCCAAAATGTAGCCTCCGAATGACCCCGGTCAGAAGAGGAAGCTATCTTAAAAGCTCAACAATTCGACTTGATTTATGCCTAGTTAGGCTATCTCTACACCATCATACCAGACGCCCCACGAGGCGATTCTTCACGCAGTGACGCTCCGGGGGCATCACATGCCACTGATGGTATTATCGTCCAAGTCACGACACAAAATAAACCTTTTAGCATGGTGAGACCATAAATGCCCCAGACCTCTCTAGGGCTACATCTAATTCTGGAGCGACGACTTCGTACGCTGCAACGAATCAGACTCATCACACTCATGGACCCTCTTGTCCACAACATTGCTATGGGAAAGCACCATCGACATATGTACCACCCAGATACTATAACCAACCGGCCACCCAGAACCCAATTCATTTACCGGCCCAACCAATGTATTACCCCCAGCAAGCTACACTAGCTAACCCAACACTTCCAATAGCTCAGGGTTACCAAGAACCCCAGCAGGCAACTGGACCACCTCCATCCCCACCAACTTATTATCCACCGCAACCTGCTCCCGCACCTGCGGCACCCCAAAATCCTCCCACTACTCAAGGGTAAGTGTACACACAACACAATCATCCCCAACACCAAAACAACCAACACAAACAGGGCGGAAAACAAAACCGCGGAAGAGGACGTAACCGCGGTAACAACCAACAACATAATCAAGGTCCACCACCTCCCAATCCTCCAAATAATAACAACGCTGCTCCCCCAAACCAGAATCATAATCGTCATCCCAAGCAGGCAAAAAACAATAACCTGAGAACAAACCATCCATGTTCTATATGTGGAGTCTATGGACACTACACTCACAACCGCCGCCATTTAGAGAAAGCACGTAAACTTTGGGCTGATGATGCCCAATTCCAGGGCCACGCTGGACATCCAGCTCCACTTAATCAACCGCAACCCATGATATTGCAAAACCCATTGCCAAACCAAGGAGTAGTAAATGCTCGCCCAATGGATCCCCCATAAGGATCTGCTGCACCTTAGCAGCAAATCACCTATGCCGCAACTGATTATCAGCATACGGATCTTGGTACACACCATTTATTAATGATGTCATCCAATGACATCAACCTCCAGACTCGTAGGAATCAGTACGGCCCACCCCCAGAAACTCCTCCCACTGACGCATCCACCTCCCTTCCACCAAATCAACCACTACGCATACCAAATATGCCATTGGACGGAGGACCTAAAATCCCCCGCATCCCTTTGCGAAGGATTAACAACAATCCTAATGCTCACGCAGCATCCAATTATAACGTTGTGGAAGACCTAGCACAATCCCTCGCTGCTATGTCTGCTTTAGAGGTACTGAAAACATGCCATGCACAATGAAAACTACTACTATCCACCATCAGAGGAGTAGACCCTGATGACACACACATGATGGCTTTCGACTTAGACCAAGCTGAACCTCGATTGCCATCAAATTTGGCCTTCCAAGTATCAGTAAACATTCAAAACCTTGTTATGCATCGATGCATCATCAATGAAGGAGCTTCAACCTGCGTTATGTCCACCCTTGTGTGGCAGAAACTTGGCTCCCCCACTTTACAACCATCCACCACGGCATTATGAGCTTACGATGGGCACTCAGCTCAACCACAAGGCCTCTTAGCAAAGGTACCCATAGAACTAGGCGGCAAATTAGTTCTCATCGACATCGAAGTGATCAATGCCCAGCTTGACTACAACCTCCTTCTTGGACGTAGCTATATGTACAAAATGAAAGCAGTGTCTCATTTTTTTTCCGCCTCATGATGTTCCCACATGAAGGATGCATTATCAAGATTGATAACCTCACATATTATGATCCTAATGCCCCCGCAGCCCCTCAAAATGTGCTACCAATGATTGAACAAACCGTTCAAACTGCACCAACATCATTTGTGTCGTCCATTGGTCCTAAAATCTACATCTGTTAGGATATTCCTATACTCCATCCTAGTCCTACTAGCTTTCCAGTCATTTTCATTTTCAGTCATGCATGCAAAACTAGGGTTTGCATGCATTCTAGGTCATCAGTCCCAACACCTAGTCCTCAGCAAACTAGCCCCCGGAGCCTCTTTCAGATCATTTCTAGCCCTCCCAGTGACTAGTGTGCCCTCCTTTGCTTCACTGCATGACAAGGGTGCCTTCTTCACCTACCAGTCCAGTTATATTCAGTTATATTGAGTTATCTTCAGTTATTTCCCTGATTTAAGGATTAACTAACTCTTTACTGAGTTTATCACTCTGTTGGACCTCCAGTGAGACTAAATTGACCATTCTGACTCCAGTTAACTCCTATGGCGCCCTCCACTGAGCCTTCTTCACTATATTAGTGCTTCCATGTGCCAGTTACACCAACCACATTCAGTTAAACTCAGTTTGACTCCCAGTTGACCATTACTTGTGCATTGATGACTTCATTGATGAGAAGGTCGACTCCTAGTTAGGCATTGATGACTCTCCACTGATTATGGATCTGTGCATGAAGGCTAATTCGAATTCCTCCTAGTGAATTTGAATCCTCATATTCAGCATTGTATATTTACCTGTTTACTATTCATTTTAATGTAACATGTGTAATTATTCTGCCTCAATCAAAGTTTCTTTGGATCTAAGTTCTATTGCTTGTCTCTTCTTCTATTATTCATAAATTCTTTCATTGTGAGGTTTACATCATCTCTTTGGATCTTATGTGGGCAATTTCACATGGTATCAAATCCATTTGAGAGTTTATTCTACCTCCATTCTTGAGAGTTTTTTGCAGGTATTTCGAAGTTCCAGCAGTTGCAGCAGCAGATTCAGCAGTTTCTTTTTGCACTTGTTCTAGCAGTCAAGATGAGCATTTCGAATGCTTCTCCTTCTTCTCCTTTGATCCTCACTCCATTCAACTAATTCGAACGGAAGGATAGGATTATATTTCACTTGTATCACAAGAGTCTAAATCGAATAGTATTTGAAAAAGATGTTATTCCTCATCATGCTATTGAAAGAACCAAGCATCTAAATAAAATGGATGAGGCTTTGGGATTCATATGCCTCCATATGTCAGAAGATCTACTGTTTCATGTTGAAGGAGTTAAGTCTCCCAATGAGTTATGGACAAAATTGGGGAATCTGTTTGGAAAACAAGATGGGATGAGAGGCTACACTCTTGAAAATGAATTGGCTTCTCTACAACCTAGCAATTTCAAGAGCATTCAAACATTCATCTCAAAATTTCAGAATTTGGTTACTCAATGCAAGCACTGTGGCATCACCAAAAGTGATGAACAATTAGTGCTCTCCATTTTGAGCAAACTTGGATCTCAATTTTCTGTTTTTGTCTCTACTTTCCATTCTGGGCGAATGTCAATCCCTGGATGGAAGTTTCCTACCTTGGAAAAATTTACTACCTCTCTCATTCAAGAAGAGGACAAATTGATTCAAATGGGTGCCATCAAAACCTCCAGAGATCTAGCTCTCTTAGCTGGTGAATCAAGTGGAGCGAATGCAAAAGGAGGACAAAAAGGAAAAATCAAGAAACCTTCAAGATCCAAGAACGATAAACAAAAGAGACCTAATTGCACCTACTGCAAGAGAGGAAATCATCCTGAGCATGCCTGCATGCACAAGAGGATTGATCTTCTAACCAAGCTTCTTGAACAAAACCAAATTATTGTTCCAAAAGAAGCAAAGATGACTGATTCTGGAAGTGGATCTGATGATTGCCATGCATTGATGTCTAGTTTTTCAAAGACAAAATCCCTCCTCATAGATTGTGGAGCCTCCAACCACATGATTGCACAAGAAGACTCCTTCTCCTCTTTGGATCTTCAAGATGGGCCTACCATTCACATGGGAGACAACTCTCAGATTTCTGCCAAAGGTTTGGGTACAGTTCAAATGGAGCATGGTAAGTTCAAAGATGTCTTGTTTGTTCCTTCTCTTATAGCTAATTTGTTGTCAGTATATCAAATGACTCATACAGGATCTCCAAAACAAGTAATTTTTTGTCCAAACACGATAGAGATTACAGAAATATCCACTGAAAAGGTTATAGCAAATGGGATTGCTAATCATGCCTCAAAGGCATATGAGTTCTCACACTTCATGCCTTTCTCTCCAACTACTCCTTCAAATTCTGATGAAGATCACAATGACTCCTCTTCCAGTGACTCCTCTTCTAGTGAAGAAGAAGATCAAGATTTTGATGTTGAGATCATGGTTCAAGAAGATTCAGAACCAACACCTATTCTCAGTCCAGATTCAAGAGAAATATGTTCTCACACAGTCCTTGCTACTACTGAGAACACAATTGATGATTTATTTGCTTGCAAAACTACTAGACTTCAGCATCATGCCAACCTTGCATTATGCCATCCATCTCTACATGAGAGATGCAATATGATGATGGGGTTCTCTCTTCCATCTTTTGGGAAGACTACTCATGTTCCATTCACTCCAGATACAAAAAAATTTCCTGAAAGACTTGCTTCATCCTCCACACAGTGGGAGACATTCCTACATGGGATCAGCTTGTCAAGTCTTTTGCAAAAGTTTTCACTGATGAAAGCTTCCTTCTTTTCTGCATGATGGTTCTTTGAGTTACTTACTGTTCTTTTGAGGGGGGGTATTTTTCCCATGAGGTTTTCCCCATTTCCTCAGTTTATGGACAGTTATGTATTTTATTATCATTTCATTTATTGTATGGGTGACCTTTGGTCCTAGTTACCAGGGCCCAGGATGGATTAAGGGGGGGTGTTAGGATATTCCTATACTCCATCCTAGTCCTACTAGCTTTCCAGTCATTTTCATTTTCACTCGTGCATGCAAAACTAGGGTTTGCATGCAATTAAGGTTTGCATGCATTTTGCATGCATTCTAGGTCATCAGTCCCAACACCTAGTCCTCAACAAACTAGCCCCCAGAGCCTCTTTCAGATAATTTCTAGCCCTCCCAATGACTAGTGCACCCTCCTTTGCTTCACTACATGACAAGGGCACCTTCTTCACCTACCAGTCCAGTTATATTCAGTTATATTGAGTTATCTTCAGTTATTTCCCTGATTTAAGGATTAACTGACTCTTTACTGAGTTTATCACTCTATTGGACCTCCAGTGAGACTAGATTGACCATTCTGACTCCAGTTAACTCCTATGGCACCCTCCACTGAGCCTTCTTCACTATATTAGTGCTTCCATGTGCCAGTTACACCAACCACATTCAGTTAGACTCAGTTTGACTCCTGGTTGACCATTACTTATGCATTGATGACTTCACTGATGAGAAGGTCGACTCCTAGTTAGGCATTGATGACTCTCCACTGATTATGGATCTGTGCATGAAGGATAATTCGAATTCCTCCTAGTGAATTCGAATCCTCATACTCAGCATTGTATATTTACCTGTTTACTATTCAGTTTAATGTAACATGTGTAATTATTCTGCCTCAATCAGAGTTTCTTTGGATCTAAGTTCTATTTCTTATCTCTTCTTCTATTATTCCTAAATTCTTTCATTGTGAGGTTTACATCATCTCTTTGGATCTTATGTGGGCAATTTCACAACACCGAGTCACCTATGACTTTCACATTTCCATTGATCCCACCACCTTTACCAATAACAAAAACATCGGATTTGTGCACCCTGTTGCACACCACATAGAAGCCTTCATCACTGCCACAAACACCCACAGTGCCTACCCATATTGGTACAGCGCCAATTCATACTATCCTGTTCTTGTTCCCATTTTCCGGATTTGTTAGTTCACCAGTAATGGCTACACTCAACCTTCCTGGTTTAACATTAGGGATACATGTATGGTACTTACTTGCTCCAAGTCCCCCGCCGACTCTGACTGTTATTTTACAACCAGTACAACCTATCCCTACTACCAACCACCCACCCCCTCCTATCACTCATCTGCAAAACAGACCGCCCCCAATAGTGACTATGGCATCAACGTCTAGAAACATCCCACCTCTGTTATGAAACACAGGGGGCAGAGGCCCACAAACTTATAACACTGGACCCATAACTCGCACCCCCCCAACAACGTCCAAGGTAGCCAAGAACCCCCCAACTATTCGCATTCCCCCTAAGTGCTCGTTTTGTGACGACGTAGGCCATGCCACTCATCAATGTCCACAATTACCTACACTCCAAGAACACATGATTATGTTGGATGACAACACCGGAGTTCCAGTGGTAAGACTTGAGCCACCTCCTCAACCTCGCGACAAAACACCCCGCACTAACCACCCTTGTGCGATATGTGGAATTTATGGCCATTATTCACACCATTTCCCTGATCTCCCAGATTATAGAGCAGCCTTATACGAGATGAACAATGCCAACTTAGAGATATCTCCTCCCCTCATCAAGGAGATCTACCCTCCAAAATCATCTTCTTCGGAAGAAGTCAATACCATCTATATGATTTCAACCACATACAAACCAGAACCCGTTGATTTATGGTCTGATTACTTTCATACTGATGAGAAAATTCTAGAAACACTCACTGCACCGGACTACCCTTGGGACGATATGCATCATCGATCATACTTCCTCCTTGAGGTGTCTACATCCACCGCAGAAAACCAACTATCAGTCGAATCGAAAGATTTTCTACCAACTAAGGTTGATTGGTTCCAAGACCCCATCCCAGCCCCAGATGCCTTCGAAGAGGGGAATATGTCCAACATTTCCCCTATTATACAAATTGACATTTCCACCACACCTGGAAAACCTGAGCTCATCTCACTAGGCGCATCATGCACTCAAGCGGAGACTCAGGCATATAAGAAACTATTCCAAGAGTTTCATGATGTCTTTTCCTGGTCTTACACCGAGATGCCTCACCTCGATCCTAACATTGTGGAACATCACATTGACACTTGGCCCAATGTGCCTCCTGTCCGAAAGAAACAATGCCCAATTCACCCATCTACACTGCCAGTCGTTAAGGCTGAGATTGAGAAACTCCAAAAAGCAGGATTCATATATCCTATTGCCTACACCACTTGGGTTTCAAACCCAGTGCCAGTAAACAAAAAAGTGGGCACCATACGCGTTTGTACTGATTTCCGAGACCTCAACCTCGCTTTTCCCAAAGACAACTTCCCCACACCTTTTATTGACCAACTAATCGATGAATGTGCAGGACATGAGGTCCTTTCTTTTATGGACGGTTTCTCCGGATATAACCAAATCAAAATCCGTAAAGAAGATCAATACAAGACAGCTTTCACTACCCCATGGGACACCTTCACCTATCGCGTCATGCCTTTCGGTCTCAAGAATGCTGGAGCCACTTTCCAACTTTCCATGGCTTATTGCTTCCACGATCTACACAGAATCATAAAAGTTTATCTGGACGACCTCACTGCTCGATCCAAGAAACGATCTAACCATTTAGACGACCTTCGACAAGTTTCTTGTGTTG
The DNA here is from genome assembly GCA_027924585.1 of Larix kaempferi. Classification (NCBI taxonomy): domain Eukaryota; kingdom Viridiplantae; phylum Streptophyta; class Pinopsida; order Pinales; family Pinaceae; genus Larix; species Larix kaempferi. Next base: position 2,140,552 of record BSBM01000877.1, on the reverse strand, counting down.
TCGAAAATACAACATCCGCTTGAACCCACTCAAGTGTGTCTTTTGCATTACAGCAAGTCGCCTACTGGGGTTTGTCATTTCAGAAAAAGGCATCACTGTAGACCCCTTGAAAGTCCAAGCCATTGTAGACTTATCGTCACCCCGTACATTACGACAACTTCAAAGCCTTCAAGGGAGGTCCAAATTCCTCCATCGCTTTGTCCTTGACTATGCCACGACATTCCACGGTTTCCTTTGACTACTACGTCTGCATACCCATTTCATGTGGGACCAACAAGCAGAATCAGCTTTCACCGACTTAAAGAAAGCACTCACGAACGCCCCATTGATCTCTCCTCCAGATTTCAAAAAATATTTCACCCTCTATGTTTCATCATCCGAATATGCCGTATCTGGAGTTCTTGTCCAAGAAGATACTGCTCACCAAGAGCATGTCATCTACTATGTGAGCCAGACCTTGTCAGGCCCACCCCTCCGCTACCCACATGAAGAGAAGATGGCCCTCGCCATCGTCTTTTTAGTACAAAAGATGCGACACTACATTCTCCTCAGCCACACCACGGTTGTAGCCAATTCCAATCCAATGGTTTACCTCTTGACATGTCGCCTCCTTCAAGGCCGCATAGCTAAATGGGTGATTATCCTGCAAGAATATGACCTAACTTTCAAAACCCCAAAGAGCACCAAGGCCCTAGCACTCGCTCAACTCATCACAGATCTCCCAACCTCTTCGTCATCACCCGCTATCCAAATGGACCTCATTGATGACCACATTTTCATCATTTCCTCCGACGACCCATGGTACGGCGACATCTTAATCTACCTCCGCACATAAAAATTTCTACCCAACATCAATCGTGACAGACACCATCGTATACGACACCACGCCCCCCGATATCTCCTATTAGGTGATGTACTTTATCGACGCGGCGTCGATACCATCTTACGATGTTGCCTATTTCATGACGAGGTAGAACAAGTCCTTAATGACTACCATAGCAGTGCCTGCGGAGGCCACTTCTCCGGCATAGCCACCGCCCAAAAGATCATCTGTGCAGTTTACTTTTGGCCTTCATTATTTACTGATTGCATCACCACAGTCAAACATTGTCAAAACTGTCAACTTTTTTCCCCCAAGGCAAGAACCCCACCCGCCCCCTTCATCCAGTCATCACTGTCAGACTATTCTGCAAATGGGCCATCGACTTCTTAGATTGTAATCCCACGTCAGCTGGCGGTCATAAACACATCATTGTGGCCATATATTATTTCACCAAATGGGCGGAAGCCATGCCAACTTACAATTGCAAAGCCGACACCGCAGCACGCTTTTTCCTCAACCATGTTATCGCTTGTTTTGGAGTGCCAAAGCAACTCGTCTCAGACCACGGCTCTCACTTTGAAGATGCCATTTGGAGAGAATTATCAACCCTACTGAAATTTGAACACCATTTCTCCTCCGCCTACTACCCCCAAGGGAATGTCCAAGTCGAAGTGATTAACAAAATTTTGAAGACCATCCTCCAACGTATTATTGACAAACACAAATCAAATTAGCATCACATGCTCTTTCCGGCACTATGGGCATACCGCACGTCAACCAAAACCGCCACCGGTTTTACCCCTTTCCATCTAGTTCACGGTGTTGAATCTGTCCTCCCCATTGAGTGCCAGATTCCAGCCCTACATATGGCCGTTGAACTCCTACCGGACACTTCCCCAATTGAGCAACACTTACTACTTCTAGAGCAAGCCAATGAAGATCGGTGCACAGCCCTCCAAACCATGGAAGCAGCCAAGAACCGATCGAAACTGAGTTACGACAAACATGTCCACCCAAGAACCTTTACTGAAGGGGACCTTGTCCTCGCCTATGATCAAGCTCATGAAAAAACCGGAAAAGGAAAGTTTGTGTCCATGTGGCAAGGCCCATACATTATACACACCTGCCTCGGACAGGGGGCATACATTCTGACCGATTCAGAAGGCAACCCCCTACGCAACCCATGCAATGGGTTGTACCTCAAGCGATTTTACCCATAGAAAATCTGATGGACACCACCATCCATTATTGTACAGTCTTATTTTGTTTTTCACAAAAAATTCAAAAAATCTAAATATTTGTTTTTTCTGCATGACCATAGATGGATCCTGTTCCACTCTGCTATGTTGGTTTCGCTGATGGTGCAAGCCGTTGGTCCCCCAATCTTGCCTCCGCAACTTGGGCAATATATTCCCCTTCACATGAGTTGATCCACATCGACAGAGTGTGCATAGGTGCCTCCACCAACAACCAAGTTGAATACGATGTCGTGACCAGTCTCCTGGCCACTGCTCTCCAAATGAGCATAAGTCACCTTAACGTTTTCTTGGACTCACAACTCCTTGTTTCCCAGCTCAACAATGATTACCAGGTACGCGATCCCTATCTTTTCAGAAAATTCCTGCGCACTAAACAAATTGTTCGACAGTTTGAATCCATTTCATTCACACATGTACCAAGGAATCTCAATAGTGTAGCAGACCATATGGCCAACAACATTCTTGATTGGCACACCAATCAAACCATGTAGTAAATACAAAATGTGCCTCCACAGGCATAAAACAAAAGGTGCATCCACGTGCATAACATGTGCTTCCACAGGCATATACAAAATTAAAAGGTGCATCCACGTGCATAACATGTGCCTCCACGGGCATATACGGAAATTGAAATGTTGCATCCACGTGCATAACATGTGCTTCCATGGGAAAACAAATAGACAATAAATGCATCCATGTGCATACACGACTATATACCAAAACATATATATATATATATAATCATATAGTCAACATGTCATAGGTGCCCTCAGCACCCAATATACAAAAATACATAAGCCGTACAAAAAGGTATTTCCCCATATGCTCATCAGCATTTGCGGGTAGATACAAGATCATCTAATCATCATGGTCTCTGGGCTCCTCTGGCGTCACCTCCGCTGGCCCCGCTGGATCATCTCGCACTCGAATCCTCCCCTCCACAGGCCCTGTCAGATCATGCCAATCCCCATCCCTCTAGTCAGCTACCACCAATGTTTCTCTAAGCAGGATAGAGCGCCACTCATGAGGCGCATCGAAACAACGCTCAACGATGTCCCGATCCAAATCCCTCCACCCATCCTCTGGAAATCCTTCCAGGATCATGTGTAATGTCTCTCGTACTCCCTTCACGGCATCATCTCGAGGCCCAGCTCCTCGACCGCGAGGCCCAACTCCTCGAGCATGAGGAGGTGGAACGACAACCATCGCCCGTCCCCTACGAACCACATGGTCAGCCGGTGGTACAGGACAAACATCTGCACAATCACGCAAGTGAACCATCATATAAATATCTCTAACTATAATCATAACAAAAACATCTAAAAAACACATGATATAGTAGAGAACAAAACACAAAAACAAACCATCTAAACCCCAGGCCTGTCCCTGGGCTTGAGGCATCTCCGGATCTCCTCGATAATCCATACCGGCATATGGATAGTCATCAATCAGCAAGGGGATCTGCTCCCATTGCTCATACATATCCTGTGAAAAGAACCCGTGGATACCACCACCACCGCGGGGCATCATCTGCCCCCACCGCACCATGTGCAGCTCAATCACCAACCCGTCTTGAACCGGCACCCATGGACGCAAGGTCAGTACCTGCTCAAAAAAGAAACAACATAGAAAGGAGTCATAGCAGAACTCTCCCCCCTCCCGGCTGGCCTTGTCCAGATCTCTCCAGACACCATCCAAAAACATCTGACCCCATGCGTAGTAGGTCCCCCTCAGCACAGAATCCACCATCATTGTTTGTCCCCCAGACAAACAATGTGGCACCGCAACACCCAACACCCACAGAACACAAGCCCCAACAAACCGCATATCCCACTCCCGCAAAGATCTCAGGCTCAAAGCGTTGTTCTGCATGATATCCCCAGGAACACAGAATGTCTCCAGTAGATCCTCGATATCCAAACCTGTCGGAATCCTCAGCAGAAGATCCCCTACCTCCCCTAAGAGAGGCAACCCAGTAAGAAAGTAAACATCGGTGAGGGTAATCTCTAACCTCTCACCCCCAACAATGAATGCACCCTCTGCAGGGACCCAGAGACCCACCAATTTGTTCAGCAGTGGTCCTACTGAATGCATCGGTGGAATCTAAGCGAACTTCAGGAGTCTGCTCACAGCCAGAGTCTGTCAGACCCCCTAATCGGTCTGAATCCGAATCATCAGGTCCTCCTCCATCTCCCACTCTCGCCATGACACCCGTGGTCTCCTCAACATCCTGCTAAAAAACAAAGAAAAGTTTTTTAGACATAGAAATTTTTTTCAAAAAATTTCATCACGGCTTTTCCATCAAAATCCACGATGATCATCACAGCTTTCATCCATGAACCCGCAATGAGCATCGCGGGTATTGACCCCACAGTCGTGATGAGCATCGCGACTATCAAACCCATAGTCACGATGAACATCACGACTTTCAGCCCCGCAATCGCGACGAACATCGGGGCTTTCATCCCGACAGCCGCGATGAACATCGCAACTATCGGCCCCAAACCCGCGATGTTCATCGCGGAAAAGGACGCGAAACCCGCGATATTCCACGTTGGAAGGCCAACATGGAATTTTGCAGCCTTCGGGGGCCCACCGCTAAACAAAAAAGACATAATTAAAAAGGCTAAGGCGAATAGGGTTACCTGAAACTTGTTGAATCGAAAACCAACGGTCGAATCTCCCAGAAATCAAGAAAGAGCTCTGATTGCTCTACCAAACTCGCACATAACAATGACACGTCATATGGGCCCCACACCCTATTTATAGAGATTTGACCATTTTTCAAACAACCATTGCGGTATCATACGACGTCCGTTCCTCAAACCGTTGGTACCATTGGAATCAGCACAGCGAGAAATTCATGATAGTCCTTTCCTTTTCTTGTTTTCACCAGGTCCATTTTTTGACCATTTTTTCATGCCCTCGTCACCTCGGTTTGCATGCCACTTCGGTCGTTCTTCATTTTTTACGAGTCTTATATCGTCGGATTCCATTTTCCGCGCTCGTGATGACGCTTGAGATAATTTCTCGCTCTCACCTCCAGATTTTGTGGGCATTTTTTCACATGCCCCCTTGTTGCCTCGGTTTGCATGCCACATTGACTGTCTTCCGCTTTTAACGAGTCTTATATTGCCAGATTCAGTTTTTCACGCTCATGATGATGCTTTAGATCATTTCTCGCTCCCATCCCCATAGTTTTCGGGCATTTTTTCAAAATGCCACCCATCACCTCGGTTTGCATGCCACATTGGCCGTTGCCCGTTTTTGACAATCTTTATGTCACCGGATTTAGTATTCCGCACTCATGACGATGCTTGAGACCTTTTCTCGCTCTCATCCATACCTTTTTGTTCAGTATAGTTTTACCCCTTTTTCGGGCCGAGCAATCCCTTTTACAAAAAAGGCACTTAGGGAGTTTCTATTAAGCTCTTTTCTGACTCCTAAAACAATGAAAAGATCACCGAGCAACCTTGCTTCCTTTCATGCTCGCTAAACAGATCTGAAAGGGCGTCTACCTGGTATAAGTTTACCCCTTTTCCAGACCTTGTAGACTAATTACGAAAAATGAAAACTCTAGTCACATTGGCTAGAAGAGTTCTCCATTTGCATCATTTTATGATTTTTCGGGCCTTGGAGACTAACTTACGAAAAAGAACACCAATGGAGTCCACTTACCACTTTCAGACTCTCTAAACATGAAAGCGATGTCGAGCAATCACCATCCTGGGCTCGTAAAAACCCACAGGACGGTACTCACAACCACTGCGGAGTCTTCTTATCATTTTCAGACTCCTTAAAAATGAAAGCACCCATGAGCACGAACAGTCCTGGGCTCACAAAATTCACAGGACAGTACCATTTCAAAGCACACTTTTATCCCTTATTGGAGCTCATTAAAACTATGAAGAAGGACCCAATGGTGCTTCTCGGCGCCACAACAGATCACGTCTACTCATATGGCAGCTTCCCCATTTGGGTCGCCTTTGTTCAAAGTATTCTGCAGTATGTCACCTTGGGAATCCCTCGACAGCACCCATCAGCTTGATCCCCCTAGAGTCAATACATACCCTTCAGTCCCTAAAAGCTATGATCCCCACACCTACAAGTCAGTTCCCTACGCTGCCAGCTCAACCATGTCATCATGCTCTGAACAAAGGAAGTTTGAGTCCACCCACTCTATGACCCCACTTACTTCCCATCCCCACAAGTATGTCAGTCCTACCATCAGTACTACCACACTTCAGTTCTACACCTCGCGCTCTTATCAAAGAAACATCATTGCCTTGTTAGTTGTTGGTCTCCCTCTGTCGACAACAACCAAATTTATTCCAGAGGATAGACCTAGAGATCCCTGTGTCTTGGACTCATCACCATTTATGATGAGTGCCTACGAATCATTTCGAGAAGAGTCCTTATTGCCTCTCCAAATGGTTGTTTCTCACATGCTTGACTTCAACACCTTGATCGCATCGTTGAGACTCGCACAGGGTATTGGTCCTTCCAGTTATTTGTTGAAGACCCTGGATACCACCTGAATCTTCCACATTTGAGAGTCTACTCATGGAAACAACCAGTTACATTTTTTCTATAGATATCTGGGTTGCGCATGGCGAGAGTATTCAGATGTACTCCAGTTTTATACTCCCTTGAGTATACAGTTACATATACTCCTCAGAGTTCACTCAGAGTCATTGAGTCCCTATAGATGTTGGACACCTTCAGATTCAGTAGTTCATCAACCCTTCTAAGACCTTGTTCAGAACGGTTGTCACTTTATTCCAGTGTATCAATTATTAAGATCAGTCATGTTATGATCATGAGTACATCCCAAAATAGTGTCCCCTTTGGACCATTATGATGTACCAGCAGATTTTTTATGTATTATTCAGGTCCCCCTTCTTGGGACTAATTGTTATGTATATGTCTTGATATGAGCATGGGTATGCCTGCCTCGTCCATTATCAGAGATTATTCCTCATTCATATTGAGGCCATGTAATATTTTTTCTTTTTGCATCTTCCAAGAGTTGTGGATCCAGTCTCCAACCGGTCTCTTCTCTTCCCCAAACCCCAGGAAAAAGACAAAAGAACTATGATATCTATCGGCCATACGATGAGCTCCTGCCCTCACACATCAAGGGGCAATCTGTTAACACCCAAAAAGTGCTCACTAGCTCATTTCCTTATTCACATGACCCATTTGTCCACTTTTCCACCATTTGAGCCTCTAAAGCCATCAAAAGGTCACCAAAAGACCATAATACACCCCTTTTTCCCCTCAAAATGAATATTTTTCCTCAAAAAGCATAAAAAACCCTAAAAAAGGGTCCATAATTCCCAAAAATATTAAAAAGGGAATAAAAATATTCAAAATATTCAAAAAAGGAAAAAGAAGGGAAAAATGTACCTAAATCATGTTGGTCAATACCATTGGTTTCCTCAAAACCATAATGGTATTCCCCACCACCAAAAACTATAAAAAGGTGGTAGGGGCTCCTCACTTTCCATCCATCCATCAACCTATCCTCACGTTGTCAAAATCTCTCATGAGACTTTTGGCCATTTTCAGCATCTTGGAGAAGAGACCATTGGAGCTTGGAGCTACTCACCCTTGGAGTTGCTCAACACAAATCCTCACCATTTGAGGTATCTTAATACAAAACATCCATTCTTTTATTTCTTGTTCTTTCCATGAATCGTTTTTAAATTTATTTGTTGTATGCACATGTTAGTTTAGATTTAGATTTAATTCATAATCGTTTTTGCTTTCAATATTGAAACTGCTATCACATTGTTGATAGGTGCCCATTGCACAAAGCTTGGTTGCAAAACCAAGCCAACACAATGGGGAAAGCTAGTGGTAGGTCATCATTGTTGTTGTCAAGAGGGAGTATATGCTCATGAAAGTTTCCCAATCTGCTTTAATAATTTCAAAAAAAAATTCTCTAGCATAGCAAGCATTCATAATGCAAGTTCTTTGTGTTAATTATTTGTCAGGGAGATGCAAATCAGCTGGAAATTCAGAAAGCTTCCCATTCATCTGAGCATGTCATTGGTTTGCTTGGACGGTTACTTTCTTCTCACCATGGGACACCCCAGGATGAGAAGTCTGTGACACATCATACCATGAATCTTCTTACATCTACCATAAAGGTGGATGCAGAGCAAACGGATTTAAGTTTTTGTTTTAGGATAATTTCTCCATTAAAGATATATACTCTACAGGTACATGCCAAGATTTAATCTCTCACAGGTGTCTATGCATGGAATATTCTCAAACTAAATCTTCCTACATTAAGTTTGATTATTGAATTTATAATTGGACAAGATTGAAAATGTTTACCGTGTTGTTTATTTTAGTAAGAAAATTCATGGAGTCTCATTATAAGCACCTTTTCCTCATATCATCTTGTATGTATTCTTCTTGTTGGTCAGAATGTAGTCTTGGTTCATCTAATAATGTTATGGATATTCTTTGCATTATTCTTCTTAGGAAGATAATGTTGTAGATCGATATTCTTTTAGTACTTGAAGCATTATTCTTGAATATGTTTGATATTCATTTTGTTCCCATGCAAAATTTGTTTGAATATCATCATTGTCAAGCAATAACAACTTCTTAAAGGGTGCTAGATCAATGGTAGAGCACCTGCCTAATTATAGGCAGGAGATTGGTGGTTCGATTCCTCCATACCCTATCATAAATTAGTGACTAAGAAAATGACTAAATTCGCATATATACGGCTATTAGTAGCTAATTTCCAGTATCTTATAGCACGACTAACGTTTAGTCATATTTAGCTTATTCATTAACATGTTATCATCTAATAGTTTATTTAGTCATATATTTGGTCATTAATTGTGACAATCAGTGACTAAATCAGTGAGTATCAATGACTAATAAGTCAACCAATTAATGACTAGTGAAATACGACTAGAGATAAGATAGTGGAAATCGGATACTACTAGTCACCAACTCAAAAATAGTAATTTATAGTCGAATTTTAGTCATTAATTTCTCATTTTGTACTAGTGTCCCACTCACCTATGCCTCCTCCTCATCGTTGATCCCTCTCACACTAAAACCTAGGTCCCGTGCCATGCCATGTCCTTCCGCACCTCTCCAATTTTCCACCCTGCGTTCCTCTCTCCAAAGATCATATATTCTTCTATAGTGAAAAATTATTCCCCTCACACCATTGCTAACACATCCTATCCCTACCTACACTTCATGCCCATTACTCAGACCGATCACCCTCCACTGTGCACTTCATCTAGGTCCTGCCACTCATCAGGCGTCCACTCGCCCACTCTTTGCATACTTCCGCAGTCACAATGTGACCTTTCCTTCGATCGAGCATGTCTTTATTGCCCATCTGCGGTCTTCAACAACCCGTTCCATCAATCTCTCCTCCATTATACCTACAAATTCCTTCACAAGATAATAGAAATTATGAGAACAATTAATCAGGCAGTTACGCTCTTGTTGTTCAGTGAATCAGAAATATTGAGTTACGAAGACATTAAATTCCAATTGAATTTTCCAGATGAATATGTTGAAGAATTGTTGCATTCAATTGCATGTACGAAGTACAAAATTATTTTGAAGCAATGCAACAACTAAACAATAAGTCCACTTCCTCATATAACTAAGAAGAATAAAGTCATCGAGACAGTGGAGAAGGATAGAATACCAGCCATTGAAGCAACAATAGTGCATATCATGAAAAATTGAAAATCCTTACATCATCAAGAATTATTGAGAAAATGTGTTAAGGAACTTCCTTCAAACCCAGAAAAAAAAGGGACTTGTAGCTTATAGTTTGAATCTTTTTTTCCTTCCACCATTTCAACTTCTCCCAAATCATGTTTCCTAGGCTTCACCACATAAGATCGATTTAGCTAACAGGGCCACCAATTGGATAATTAATGAAAGACATCTCAACAACAAAAACAAAACAAAAAAAATGACGCAACCATTGGTTATAAGGAAGTATTATTACTTTCATAAAAAGACTAGACTCAAAATGGTAAAATTTGTTAGAAAGAAGATGAATTACCAAGTTGTTCTATGATGTCATGAAGTTTAGGGTTATATCTATATTATAACTTTGAGGAAAAATCTATTTTAAGGGGTAGGCAATGTAATAGACATTTTAATTGTATTAATTAATGTTTAGGATGCTATTATTATTATCAAGAGGTGTATCTATATGGTCACAACATGAAAAGTCACTTCAAGGATTATAAATATTAAGCCATCCTCATTGTAATGGTTAATTTTTTATTCAATATCATATTATATATATATATATATATACTCTTGTATATTTAAGCACCCATCTATACGTTTCTGCTTTTACGTGCAACACTCAATCTGTGGCTCATGGGATGCCAGTCTATCCCCACTAGTAGATGGTCCTCTCTTGTCAGAAGACACTAGCCATATCCCACCAGAGGAAGAGGTCCCTTCCTGGTCAATAGTTGTACTGTGGCGTACAATGACTTGAGCTAGCGTCAGAAATGCCTCCTGTGTCTGTGGTATCATCGTATGTGCAGGAGGGACATCTGGACTAGGTAAATGGCTCCGAGGTGGAGGTATCAGTCGATTGGAATCTCTATGCCTATCATTGGGACGGTTTTGGGGCATCCCCGTACTAGTTCCCTGGGGCCCCAACATATTGAAATAGTTGACATGTTTACCAATCACAAAATCAACATAAAGTTTTCGAAGGAAGTATAGTGGTACTTCCCTGTTGTTGCGTGGGGGAATGTCAAATACCATATACCATTTATCCATCCAGTTATCTATGATTGGTGGAAAAAAACACCACTCAATTGAAATATGTGCTCTAGTAGTATCTAGAACGACCTCTGTCCCAGGAACTCTAAAAAGTGAATATTTTGCTCTTTATTTATTTTTAATTTCTTCACCTCATTATAACTCAATCCATCGACATATTCTTGCCGTTTTATTTCTCTGTATGATTCTATGTTGTACAATGCATCGTTTGAGCGACTGATAGTATCCATAATAGCATCTAGTGATGCTGCCAATTAGCGACGGAGTTCATCTCCACCCCTCCATGTTGTACCAATATCTCTCAAATGAGTGATCTCCCTCAATATCTCCGCATTCTAATCCATAATAGCCACTCCAATCATAAATACAAAAAAAATATCATTAGAAAAATACAGATGGTATAATGACATCTCTAAGTAATGGAAAATGTAAAACTAGTGTACAACAAATAACAACATGAACTATTTATAATTTGAAATTTAAAATTGAACAAATTATACACTAAAGACTAAACATTTAACATTTTTCCATCTTAAATTCATGTCATATCTATGTATTAATTTCAATTTCTAGATACATTCTTTAAATGTCCTGTCACCTACCCAAATTTTGAGACTATTTATTTTATTGCAAAAACATTTTATTAAATTATAATTACAAAGTTTTGTAATTATGACCAAACTTGGTCAAGGATAATTGTAATGATTGATTATTATTATTTAATAAATTAAAACAGGAGACAAACACCCAAGGGAACTGTTAAATGAATGTTCACGGACCCACTAGGAGGAATGGAAGTTGTTAGAAGGCATGGGACATATATCAGCATTTGCACTTCACCACTAGCTGTTGGTTATGGGACAACTACCCCTAAAATTGTGCCATTATCCCCCAGGTGGGTGGAAGAGAGCTGTTAGCTCATTAATGACAAGGTTAACCACTAAAAGGCTTAGGCATCCTAGATAAGGCAATTCGAATTGAGCAGGCAGCTCTACATTATTTTCTACAGAAATAATTCCTCAAGTGTATGAGGTGATCACTGAGAGATTCGAATAGGGAGGCTAAGTGTGAGTGCATTGTGAGTCTGCTGAAAGGATTCTGAGAAGAAAACCATAGATGCTGGTGCAGGTCTCTTTGAATGCTAAGTCTATATGACTAAATGAACTGCCTTGCTGCTGCAAGTGGATTGACCTAAAGCGTTTACAGATTCTTCTTTCTAGTGGTTCAGTGAACAGGCTCAGGGGTCCTAAGGAAAGTAATTTGGTTGTCTTCAGGAATAGGTTGGGTGAAACAGGCTCCTTGGGTTGTTTGTTTTCCTACAGTCAATCAAGTTCTACTGTTCTTCCTTATTATTTACAGTTAAATAATTTTTCTGAACTTGTAAGTTTAGTATGTACAGTTTTTCAATTGCCGACCTATAGATGATTTTTTTCAAGGATGATTAAGTAATGAGAAGATAATTAAAGGAATCTTTTCTACATTTTTCCCCATGCAAACTTTCTGCATCATACTCCAGTACAGAAAAGGAAAATTTAAGATAGAAGATTTGATGGGCATAATGCCAAATGATTGGATAGAATAACGTCGTAATGATTTCCTTTAAATTTTGATTTATCCATTAGTTATATCTAAACACATAAATAGAAAAATTTTATCATAAAAACCAGACTTATAGTATATTTCCTTACTTAGAAATAAAAGTAAAATAATTCATCTCTGCACAAGCCTAGGTTTTCAAATCTTTTCTAACCATTCCTTCTTCTATTACTTCGCAACCTTTTGTTATTTCTTTTCAACATGAAAGTGTTTTATTTCCACTTATTCTAGGGATTTAACAGCTGCAAACATTTCTTTATACGGAATTGTTACACATAAACAATAGATAGATACTTATCATTCAAAGATTATAACATCATTGTATTGTACTCTTTCGTTTAAGTATTCATACATTGCATTTCGATTTAGTTAACATCTACAATCTTTAAATTCAAATACCGTCATTATAGATATAACCCTAAACTTTGTTTTATTTGTCTTTCATCACCATTCTAGATTTTAATTTGAAAAGATACAATCATAGGGTTACTCTTTTGCAAGTTAAGATAGCTTTGGCTCTCAGCCGAAATCATCAACGTATTCCCTAGTAGAACTATTATCTATTATAAACACAGAAAATACTTAGTAAACTATTTTACGTTTTATCTCATTATAAACACAGCCTCACATTACCACTCATTATTGGATTAATCAGTGCAGCACAGAACCTTTTTATCTCATAGAAACAAGTCAACCCGTGGCACCTAAGAACACTGTACTGAATGCTCGAACATCGACAATTTGAAACTTATATATTGCATAGAAAACTATTTAAAGTTCTAACACTGTTCTTCCATTAAAAAAATGACTTAAGGTTCGTCCCCTTTACATTACATCAAAAACAATTATACATTTCAATGAAAGACACGGCGAAACGTTGTAGAGTAAGTATCAAGACAAGCCGAGGGTTCTAAACCCGAAATACTTATCATCGGCTCCAACATTTTACAAATCACTAAGCAGACATCATGCCAGGAACTAAACACCAAACCCTCACTTTTTTCAAACATCGGCCATGACAAGCAAGGAGGACCTATGAAGTAGAGAACCGCTGAGGCTTACCGGTGGACGAGCGGTTTCTTTCCTTGAGCTTTCAAAACACTGTAACCCTTCGATGTTGTGTAAAACCTGCCACAAAAACATTTATGAGGTTAAACGATTTTCGCAGAATTGTTAATATTAAAACAATAGACAACTCTAGCACCACTTATTTGAATTATTACCAGTGCATTGAAGTTCCAAGTTATGAGACACCTCCTGCAAACAAAATCGACAAAGCCATCTATCCAGCACATCAAAGAGAGTTCCAGTTCTGTACACAATGGTATATCAATGCATGAGAACCTAACATGGTTCGAATCTTCCTAATGAAAACCCCGAAGGACTACTCTCTCAACCATTCATAGAAAAACCAACTATAAATTCAACCCTCCAACATCTTAACTACTGTAAGCATTCACCGAAGGCTCAGCTTCTTAACATAATGAACAGTTGCAGGTTAAACACTCACAGGTCACAGTTTTGAGTCTGGAGACCTCTAACATTCGAAACCTTAGAGTCTCTCGGCCTGTCGGCCTCTCCCCACTACCACTACCAAGAGATATGAAAGCCAAAGAAAGCACTCCAACGATAAAATGAAAGATTAGGGTTTCATTCATAAAACCAAGAACACACAAGATCAACGATGGAGGAGAAGCTAACACGATACGTCGAAGTTCGGACAACAACTCGGTTTAATGCCACATTTATTATCACGATGCCAGTATAGTAGATTAAGGGACAACACTGTATCCAGCTCGGGGAAGATTCATTATATCAACTATGCATAGCTCGGATTATCAGCTGTATTATCCACCAGGTTTCCACGTGAAGTCAAATATGTGGACTGACAGCAGTACATTCCACCATAGAGGTTATCCAGGAGCATTAATATCTGGACACGATATATTTAACCTACCATTGCATGATAGTAGTGAATTTAATACTGATCAATTCCTTATCATTACGATGAATTTGTTTACAAAGTGTAATATCATATAATGTCAATGTTTATAGTCGTTAATACATAGGGCAGTAGTTAGGGTTTCTAACCATAGTTCATTTCATTGCTAAGTATTAATCATCGAATGCTCGATATACATATATTATGTTTTGTTCATCAAACAACTAAAGGCCGCATTTCATATAAGGGTTAAATACTTAGAACTTAGTTTAGAATGCATCGCTTGGTACATTGTAATACAGACATATCTTTTATTAAAAGTTGTATATTGTATTTCAATGCACAAATATTATTTTAGAATGGTTCAACCCTATAGTTAAAAAGGCGCAATCCTATATTGTAGCATTTTCATAATAGAAATACGATGGTAACATTATAATAGACAATGCTATATTTATATAATCCTATATGCATTTATAAATGGAGAATTATAGGAGCTATTATAGTTGTTTTGATAATTTCAAGTGAATCCATGTGTACATTGGAATCTAGCACTTAAACCAGAACTTATAGTGTAAGTTTAATACATAGAACATTACTATTCCTTGTATTTTGGCAAAACGATGACAGGACTTTAATAACAGTGATGAGTTTGTAAACCGGTACGTAAACGAGAAATAGAACAAAGATCCATACCTTCAATAATTTTGATACAAGAAGGTACTTAGAGTTCTCACTTTACATTGATGATGAATGGAAAAACATTTTTACTCTTAAACACTTGAATTGTCGTATATTTCTTACCTATGTTTTTGCACAATGAAACATGTTTAAATGCTTTAGCTAAAGGTAGATAAGTAAACCTCAGGGTACCTCGTGGGACCCCTTCGTCACCATGCAAAAGCAAACTGTCAGTATTTTAACAAGAAAATACATCGCAGGATAAACTTAACTACAGTATATAGATTTCAAATAAACATAAGCAGGACTAATGAAGTACTTTCCTTTATGAATTTTAATTGTTGCTATCGTAATTCATCATTAGTTAAAAGATTAGTAATTATTTCAATTTCCGCATTAGCAATTTCAGTATTTAATGTTGTTTGTTTAGAATTTATTATTTTCGCATTGGTAAATTTAACATTTATTGCTGCTTTAAAAATTTTAAATTTTTATGAAATTTTCGGGATGTTACATGTCCTAAGTGTATATGTTTATTGGGAATCTTCTATACCTTATTTTTAGGCTTGGATTATGAAGTTTCTTAAAAAATGTAGGGTGTTGACTAATGCCCTTGGAGTAGCAGCTCCGAGATTCTGGGTAGAGGCAAGGCCTAGAGCCTAGAGTAAGGGGCACAAGGTGCTATTGATGAATAAAATCTCAATATAGGAAAGGATTTTGATATATGTAATTATTTGTTGTGGCGTGAAGTTTTTTGGACTCTATAGACCATTTAGCATCTTTGTTTATATGTAATTTTGGGAATATATTGATTTCACTTGATGTTATTTTAGTTGTATGCACTCTTTCTATATACACATGAGAGAGTTTGCATATTTGTTTATAGTGGTTTGGGATCTATAATTCAACAGAATTAACAGTTTGCAATCTTTTAGGATTGCAAGGTTTCCACTGGATTCTATCATGTATGATAGTATGGGATTGACATGCAATCAAACACATCAACCTCGCTAGGATTCTTGATGTTGGTAGACCCTATTGTTGAACTCCTTTGTCTTGACCTTAACCAAAATGCACCCTTCACTCAAGTGAAAACATTTATCAAGCATGGGAAACTTCTCTACCCTATCTTAAAACTTGGAATAGGAAGTCTCATCAAAACTAGAAGGTGTTGACTAATGTCCTTGGAGGACTAACTTCGATATTCCGGGTATAGGAAAGGGTTAGAGTCCAAAGGAGGGGTAAATGGTGCTATTGATGAATACAATCCCAATATTGGCAATGATTTTGTTATGTTATTATTTGTTGTAGCATGAAGCTTTTTGGACTCTATAGGTCATTTAGCATCTTAGTTTATGTATTTTGGGGAAGATATGAATTGTACTTGATTTTTTTTTTAGTTGTAAGCAACCTTGCTATATACATGAGAAAAGTTGGGTATTTGTGAATATTGGTTTGGATTCATAATGATGCTCATGTATATATATGCATCTAGTGAAACTAATTTGATTTTTACGAGTAAATTGGGGTTTTAATTTGTTTTGGGAATACAAATGTGTGGAGTTATGTTCTAAATTTCTTTTATGGCATACAAATTTAAAAACTTATGGATTCAATTGATTTTAGGGCATAAAAAAAATATAGAAATTAGAAGTGTGGAATTTGATTTAAATACCCGAGGTTGAAGAAATTGGTGCTCAAGGTGGAAGATTTGGGCTCTTTCCCTCAAAACACGTTCACCACTACTCGTTCCATCGTCGCCCCTGCTCTGTCGCGGTCGTGGAGGAGATGACGGGCGTGGCCCGTTTCAAGCATAAAATCTTTTTTGAAAAATGAGTACACGTTTAGTATATCATAACATGTACGCATTTTAGGAATATATAACACGTACGCGTTCTGTTTAAGTATCCTACTTGGACTTCAACGTGGCAAGCTTGGGACTAGGTTCAGCAGGGTCAGGATTGCTTGGGATCAATTATATTTTATAGAACTTGAATGAGTTTCTTGAATATACCATAGCATCTAAAAGGTCCCTCCACTTTGTGCACCCACCAAGAAAAAGAGAGAATTAAATGATTTGAAATCCCATTGGAAAGGTGGAGTACGATCACTTACTATTAGCCAACAGAGTGAACAAGTGGGAAGGGTGCTTAAATATCATATGTAGGAGCACACATACATACATCAAAGAGTCAATTTACATTCAAGAAATTTTTCCTCACATTGGACTAAATTGTAAGGGCTTTTCATTCTATAATCATTGAACCATTTTTCTAGTTTTATATGAATTCCTCATAGTAAATGGATGTTCAATGTTCGGTTTCTATTTTTTTATGTGTAGGTTTTTGCATTTTTTATTTTGAATAATGACATCCCATGGAGAGTATTACTAGTATTTTATATGTTTTTTCCATTCTCAAATAGGATAGATACTCTATGAGGGAAATAATTCCATATCATCGAGGGAAGAAGTTTCGTTTTATAAGTATGATAATTTTCCTCCCAGTAGTAAAATGGTTGGATGGACATATTGCAGAAGCCAGGTTACGCACACTTAAAAAATGAGCTTACCAAATAGTAATCCAACATTAATTGATTGTATACGTTTAAAATTATTTCTTGACATTCATTCTAGTATGTGTGAGAAGGGTTATGTATGTGAACATTTTGAAATGGACATATCATTTTTTGTTTTGAAGAAATGTTCATTAAAGAAGAAGACTGAATTCGAATGATTATGCAAAGCATATTTGCGTATACTCATCTGACATGTTATTATGTAACTTATTTTACTCTAGATGGGATATCTTGTGAATCGAGAGAAATTAAAACGTGACTTGCGTGTGGATACACTTAATTTTGGTTAATGTTTTACAATTTTGTTTTTTTCTTTTCTTTGTTTTTCACAATGTTTGACATCACTTTCTAACTATAATTTCAACCTAGATTTAACTTGTAGATGTTCAATATTGAGACAAAATATCTATGTTTATTTTAACTTTCCACGATTTAGGTAGATAAGGGATAACATGGATTAGAATTGAATGCCAATAGAGTAAGACAGTGCAAATCTGACACCTATTCTCCCCTAATATTGATTAATATTTTTAAATACGGTGGTGCACATTTCAAAACATTGTCCATGGAAGGAAACCATAATTTGTTTTAAGTTAGAAGGCGCCTTGAATTTGAAGAGGAATCAAGCCATGAGGAAGAATTCTATTTATTTAAAAAAGAGAAAGGGTGGATGATTTTTATAGTTTATGTATGTTTCTTCATTTTACTAACACAATTCCTTAATGATATTAATTTCCATGAGAGAATAACATCATGTGCAAAAGTGTGCTCATTCCAATATAGTAGAAATTTCAAGAACATGACACAAGCCAAAACTTCTCCAACCATACATTAGGAAAATATTCTAATCTTGGTTGTCATCTTTATATTTTTGAACTAGATTTGAAATTTGGTGGAAATAGAAGTGTATGTAATTTTGTTCACTTATTCTTTTAAAATAATTTGTATTACTTGTTATTTGTAATGCATTCCCATGAATATTTTACTAAAATAGTGAACATATTGAATATTGATAGTTTTGCTTTTTCTAGTGGTGATATTTTATGTTTTAAATTATGTTTGTGGTAGCTTGAATCCTAGGTGATTATTATTTTAGATCGATTTTATATACTTCGATTAATCAAACTCAAGAAATGGAAGAAATTAAGCACAATACAAACTTAACCATACATCACATCCAAGTAACATACAAACTTAGCAATACATCACATCCAAGTAACATGTACTATGCTAGGGAAATATCTAACCAGATTCAAGTGTTAGAAACAAATTTTAACTCAACTCTTTTCATCACATCTATAGGGAAAGAAGAAGAGAAGTTGATGCAATTTAAAAAGTACAAAGAAGAAGAGAAGTTGATGCAATTTAAAAAGTGGTAGCTCAAAAATGGACAAATGACATATTCAAGCACTAAAGGATGGTGAACATGTTGAATATTTTCATCCCATTTTTTAAAGGTTTATTATGGAGGGAGTATATTGATATGTAAACTATAGGCCTCATAGTTTGACAGTGGCCAACATGGATATTTAGGAAAAAATAATTAAATGATTTGTTTACAATAGAAATTAGAATGAGATCATATTGCAACAACTCTGTCATGGAAATGAATGAACGGTACACGCTACAATAGAAATTAATCTTTCCACAATTTAAAATACCCTCATCAAAATAGAGTAACTTCCATAAAATATAAGGATCAATTAAAATTAATAAGAACAATTTTACAAGTACATATAAGAGATTCTTACATCACAACATCAATCACACAATGAATATAGTAATTTTATTTTGAAAACCCAAATTAGAAAACCAACATTTAATGGTAGTTCTCTTTTTCGGTAATCTTTGGCTAAAATACAAGGTTATGTCTGCATCCCCTGTGGCAAACATTTTGAAAGTCCAATTACAAGAAGATATATGAAAGTTGGGGTAATGGGAAGACTACCATATTGAACTTTGACTTTCCTATTTTCATTTTCTATTTTATTTAAATATTGGTTTTCCTCTCTTTTGTCTCATTTACTTTTACATATGCATGTTGTCCTTAATATTTTATCTAAAACCTCATTAATTGTGGAATTGAACTTAGGTATATAATTTTCCAACCATTATCTTGATTCAATTCATTTCGAATCATGAAAATATTCATAATCATCCCTCCAAATCAATATATTATAATTTTTCCAGATTAACACATTATGAAAATTAATCATTCTCTTGTTCACCCTTGTATATGAGAATGATTTTAATTATCTATTATTTTTCACATCATGAGAAATAATTATTAACTTTTATTCACTCTTGTATATGAGAAATAATGATTTTAATTATCTTTATTTGACCAACTCTATTTTAATAAATTTGAATGTTTTAATGATATAATTTATTTGTTAAAGGTAAAGAATATATGATTGAAAGTTTAATGAATTTGTAGTTCCATGCTTTATACTTATTCCGATCTGGAAAAAAAGGATGATACAAAACATTTGAATAGGAGATGATATAAGATGTATGTGTATAAATAAGTAACTAAAAGCATAATAAATTTAAAAAAATGACATAAACTATTTGAAGAGGAGATGCCTTAACTTGTGTGGCTGGTGAACATTGATAGGTTACTTGAGCTATAAGTTAATTGTTCTAAAAGAGCTATTCTTTGTTATTATAGAACTACTCGTAAGTTAATTTTTCTTCATGCCAGTTACACAAGTGCCTATTTATAAAAGAACTCTTCTTTGTTATTATAGAACTAGTTATCCATGCATCGGTTGTTTATTTCGAATTTCTAACCATTGTCATAAAATCAATCCTAATAACATTTTTCTCATATTGGTGCAATTAATCCACCCCAAACACTTAATAAGTAACTCATAATACTCATCTCATCTTCATGCAATTAATCAACCCAAATTGTAACATAAAAACACATCATAAGTAATTACAGTAGATGTCTTCAAAATGAAATATACAAATATTAGAATTTTTTTAAGTTTCACCATCGCTTGATGATCACCTCAGCAGCACAGTAGAGTAGCTTATAGATAGAAGAGCAGAGAGACATATTCGGATATTTTCAGTTGGTGAAGCGAATCCATTCGGCCTTGCTGGGAACATCTTGGTTGACAACGGTGAGCAGGTAGTAGCCTGAAGGAGCCACCACTGGGCTGGGCGGAGCAGTTATGGAAACTGAATATGTGCTGTTTCCCTCGGCCTTGACAAATTCCGTGGCTGCAAGCGAGAGCATTCTCTGGTGCATGGACATAGTGTGCGTGTTGAAAGGAGGGGCATATGCATGAAAATGTATGTCCTTGCTGTAAAAGCTCGAAACAGAGAAACCGACAATGAATTTCGACCCGTATTTGATCTCCCTCGTCGAAATATATGCAATGGCTGGTCGCTTGTAATCGTAGACGGAATGCAGATATGGAGGAATGTAGGCTTCCACTCTCAGGTCTGTGGGGAATGGCTTGGCGGCCGGATTATAAGTATAAGTCTTATGGGGATTGCTCCCGGCTACTAAAACCCGCCCGTCGGGTAGCACAAGGGCAGTGGAATGATACATTCTCGGGATTTTAGCCGGAGCCAGAGTTGTGAACCTCTTGCCAATGGCTTCGGTGGGCGTGTAGAGGACAGGATACAATGCAAGCACCCGCCCATTTTCCCAGCCGGCGGTGCCATTTTGGGCCCCGTTGATGATGAGAATCTTGCCCGTGGGGAGAATGAGCATGTCACCCATTACTCTCGGCCCGGTCATGTTTTCCATATGCCATTGTGGATTCTGAGACGTGATCTCCATTCTCCCGCAGCTCTTCAAGGCCTCTACATATTTGTGATCTCCATTCTGAGACGTGAAAGCTCCATCGGGGGCTCCTCCGCAGATGAGAACCTCCAGATTCTGGAAATTATTGGCGGACTCGAGAGGAAGCATGGCGGACGAAGCGGACGAAGGATAGTTCCGGGCGCCGCCACCCGGCATGGTGGGGAACGTTTTGATGACCTGGTTTTTTTTGTAGTCCAAAAGGATTGAATCCTTGTTGGCGAAGATGAAGAGATTGCCGTCCGGAACCAAATACAGAAAGGGATACAAATTGTTCTCTTCGCCCTTCGTGTTGGTCTTCACCAGGAATGGAAGCTTGAAGGCCTCAGGATCCGAGGGGTTTCTGGGTATAAATTCGTAATTAAACGATGCCCGACCGCCTACGACGATGGCCCGACCGTCGGGCAAGATCTGGTTGGAAGCGTACCATCTCTTGGAAAGCAGCGGCGTCTTGGCTTCGATCCAGTCGCAGGTTGAGTCGACGCAAGGGGTGAAGTAGCGCACGACTTTTTCTCCATCCTGCCACCCGCCCGTTATGACTAACGTCCCGTTGTAGAGAAACGCGCCCGACGAACAGAAGGTGTTCGTCAATAAATGCAGCGGCCTCACTGTATTGTTCGCGATATTGTACCCCACCGAATGCCCCCAGCGGCCTCGCTATGTCTTTTTCTGGGCACCCGTTCGTGGTTTGGTCGTACATGATAACAGTACCAGTGTGCGTGAGCGTCATGTGCATTGCAGAAAGCCCTGCGTTTTGCTTTAGAAGCTCCCATCGCCCGCTCCGCGCCTCATTCGGCAGCTGCTGCCCTCCAACCGTGGCGATCTCGCTTACGCATGTAACGATCAGGACTAACAATACTGCATAAGATCTCTGCATTTTATGGATTACCACTAAAACTCCTTCATGCTCACAAGAGGCCTGAACATTAAGATCTCTGCATTTTTAATGAATGCTTAACCAAAAAAAGAGATTTGGTCTTAGGCAAGAATGAATCTCTATGCACTCCGAGGAATGAGAAAAGGAGGACGATGGGCTTATATAATGGCGAAGGAGATCATTGCAGGGCTTTGTACAGTGGGAGGCCTCTATGGATTCATGACAACTGCGTTATTGGAATCCTTTCATTGACAATTACCAGGTGCTATTGATAAAAATATCAATAAAATTGTTGTAATGTTAAAAATTGCTCTCTCCAATTCATGTCTGTCTTTGACGTCAAATCTGACTATTGATTGCAACAAATTAACCATTTCCAAGAGGTCTTATTTTACTCAAAAATGTGTATTATCAAAAATGTGTATTATTATGTGTAGCTTAAATATTTTGTTCCGAGTTGGATTAAATATTTTGTTCCGAGTTGGATTGGAAATATGTAAAAAATCTTAGAATAACATATATTACAAATGGAAATTGTATAATTTGGGTGCTATGGGGTATTTGAGGGTGCTAAATCTATTTATCGGATTTGAACACTTAGATATTTGGAAAAACACAATTTGAACACTTCCAAATTTGGATTTTTCCAAATTTCGAAGTGTTCAAATTGTGTTTTTGAATCGATAAATAGATTTGGCACCCTCAAATACCCCATGACACCCAAATTATGCAATTTTCATAGCTAATATATGTAAATCTAACATTTTTTTTCACATTTCCAACAAAACAAAACGCAAATGTTGATCATTTTCACTTTTATTATTGGATTTATCAAAATATTAAGTTCCAAGCAAGAATTTGATTTATAGGCATTACATATATTTAGTCAACATAGAAGTCAAAATATTTATGCAACAAAGAAGTCAACATTATACAAAGAAAATTGACTAATTTACACATTCAAGGGCCTTTGGTTAAAGCTTGCATATATTCAACATTGGTTCTCTTGCACTTGGAAGCTAGAAATCAAGGAAGAATCATATATTTACCCTTGTTTGAAGGTATTCTTCATAATAAAATTTAATGAATCCAATGATAAAGATCAAATCTTGAACTTTAGTTTGGTTTTCAAGAAGATTTGGTCTTTCCATGGAACCGTAGACTCCAACGTTCCATCCCTCTTCCTCCCTCGAGCATATCTTGGTAATATTGTCTAAGATCCCTAATCATTTATGGGGATATTATTCATTATGTGATATTCAAAATGATTTAGGAAAATTTCATTTCATAAGTGAGGAGAAGGAACACTAGAACGTATCACCACATATGCACCCATATGTGTAGACATGGAATTCAAAAAGGACTTTCTAAAAGACATCAATTTTGATGCTAAGGACTATACTTGGACCCAAAACATGAACTATGAACAAGTCACTTTTAGGCGCAGGGAATGCTATGAAACATCACACATTTATACCCAATGCAATAAAGTCTCAAAAGTATGGAAAACAAAAAGAATTTGAATCACAACCCACTTGATGGGATGAAGAAATGGAGGTGCATCAATTGATCATCAAGGACCCCAAACATCCTCCCAAAAATCTCTCCAACTCACAAAGGTCACAGACTTTCCCATTTAGGAAAAGGTAGAGTATCCCCTATACATCACCTAGACATGGGTGAGTTTGGTTGACCAGGTTGAGGACAAATAAGAAAAAGAGGATAACTTGAACACCTCTCAAATCCATTAGGGAAAAATCAAAAGTGAACAATGTAAGGGAAAATGAAAGAAATAAGAACTAGTGACACCAGTTTAGGATTCAAAGGAGGACTGGATTAAAGTAGTCAAGAAGGAAAAGTGAATTTCAACTTTGTAGCCTATGATGACAATAAATCCACATAAAAATCTATTTTATATATGTAATATTTCTACATTTTTGTTTTCTCTCATTTCATATGCATTTATCCATGTATTTCAGGATTTGAACATGCTATTAAGAAGAAAAGGAAATCAATTTATGGCGATTACCTATCCTTTTAAGAGATGGGAAATTACTCAACCCTTGGATTCTCCCTTTTGTTTGTGTCCTTTCATTTTTATACATTACTGGAAATATGAAGTTTGAAAGTAAACCTTAAACCCTAAAACTAATTTCCATGTCATAGGGTAAACCTTAGATTCTTCGGAGCACATGGCCAATCAACGAAATCCCTCAAATCCATTACAACACTATTCTCATAATGAGTTCAACCTATCACTTAGGGGAACAACACCTTGCCGGGGAGGATACAACTCGGGATAGACTCAATTGAACCCTCCCCTCTCTCTGTATGTGTGTGTGTGTGTTTTGGCTTGTTTTAAGTTATTTTCAATAATAGAGTGGTATACACATACATAATCATGTTTGAACTCTTCATGAAGCTAGTGAACCATAAAGGTAAATAATTTTAGAGACTTCTCACATCAGAGGAGGTACTATGGAAGGGAATTGAAATTTATATCTATGCTTTTTTACTGCTGAAGTTGTCACTAAACTAGCATGGAGTTTATTCCAATATGAAGGAAAGAGGAAATGTACTCTATTTTGTATTGTGTATTTTGTTTCTCCCACCATCAAAGATATATACCTTTTGTTTTAGCCACATGGACATGATAACGGTTTCAAATATCTTAAGAAGAGGTGATATATTTTGTATATTTCCCATACCCTAACATCTTATGGCATCATGATTTCTCCCTTTTTTAATTAAATTCACAGAGGATGACAAAAAATTTCGACCACCCGACAACCCATGAACCACTTAGTCATCCATCATTTAGTCACTCCTTCACTCATTGAATAAAGGAATTGGTCAAAAATGTATCACCATGAACCACTTAGTCATCCATCATTTAGTCACTCCTTCACTCATTGAATAAAGGAATTGGTAAAAAATGTATCACCATTAGTAAAAAGTGATTTCTTTTTTTGAGTCCATGAAATCATATGAAATTTGTGGCTACTTTTGTGTTATTCTCTTCCATACAACATATAAATAGTTGGAGGTCCAAGTTTCCTTTAAAAGTTGGGTCCTTCTTATTCCGAGGGGATTTTTCCTAGGGTAACTAGGAAACAAAAAAAATGTTCTCAACCTAAAGATTGTTCCTAAGGTAAATAGGAAACAAACAAAATGTTCTTTTCTTGGAGATTAGGGCCTAGGGTAAACCAATGATTATCAATCAAATTTTAAATTGGCCATGATTCTCTTTTAATTTTGAGATATTAATGGGGTAATGTCATTTTAGAATGTCATGATAAAATGGTTTGCAATGTTGTTGAATTGAATTTGTTCATATTCTTTTTTCTATAATTCCTTTGTATCTTTATTGTAGACAAATGGGAACTCGTAGATCTCTGGGAAAGTTGAAAACTATTATAGTTAATAATGAAAGTGATGAAATGGGTCATTATCTGACATTATGAGTACCAAATGTATTTTGAGTTACTTCTCATCAAGAAAGGAATTGTAGATTTGGGTAGGGTGTGTGCAAGCTGATGAGGGTCTCTTTTGACATGTTAGATGCAATAGAAAATTGAAAAAGCAGACATCCATCAACTTACATGGATTTTTTGAAACATATACACAATGAATATTGCGATGAGTAAAAAAGATGAAACGTAGGTAATTAAATGACGTTTCCGAATATATAATTTGTTTCTATTGAAAATATTCTTAACTATCCTAAGTTTGATTATTTGTAACAAGAACTTTTTATTTTTTGGAGAAATTATAAGGTATATGTTTTTGTGGGTGTAGCCTTTGAGTGCATAAACGATGGAATCAACTTACGAAAACTGGTATAAATATAGAGAACACGTATTACTAGTGCATCGCTATTTCCCTCCCCCCCCCCAAAAAAAAAAAAAAAAATTCTTTAATTATCTAATTGATCGAACCTCGAAAACAGTATTCCAATTGTGGGTGCAGACTTTGAAGGTCTTAATGCAACTATTTTGAAACCATTTTTTTATAGCACGTAGAGGTCGGTGTCCTTTAGTGAACCATACAATTTTTTTCAAAATGGTTGAGAAACTGAAGAGTTATGGACAAAACACTAACAATGTGTTTTTTGAGTTGAGTAATGACACAAGAAAGTTACGGGATATGAATAAATGTTGTATTGCTGACATGTTGGGAGTTGTGCACACTCTTAACAATGTTCTGGTAGAGATTGGAAGGCATCTAGAAAGTTACGGGATATGAATAAATGTTGTATTGAAGCATTGGCTAAAATAATTGCATGACTGTATGACATATTTCTTTATGTGTAAGAATTTATTCTGAAAACTATGAGATGTTTCTAATCATGCAATTTAACTTGCCTTGTAGGAAAGATCATATACCATCACTTACAAAAGAAGGACTACAACATTTGTTCCAGCAACAAAGCTATCTATTGATGATATTTAAGTTCCCAAGATCCGGGATGAAGTAATGGAAGAATACCATGATCCGTCGATCGTGAAGAAAGATGTTTGGGATGTGGTCCCAAGACTAGATGGGAAGTTTGTTGTGACTTCCAAGTGGATCTATAAGATCAAGCATGTTGCAGTTGGTAGCATAGAGAATTACAAAGCGAGATTGGTAGCTCGTGGCTTCTCCCAGAAAGAAGGGATTAATTATGAAGAGACTTTTGCTCCTGTGGCCAAATACACTTCCATTAGATCAGTACTTGCTCTGGCTGCAAGTGATGAAATGCAAGGTACACCAGATGGATGTCAAGACATCTTTCTTGATTGGTGTAGTTGAAGAGGAAGTGTATGTGGAGCAACTACTCGGGTTTGAGACACATGACAGAGAGACTCATGTGTGCAAATTGAAGAAAGCCTTGTATGGTTTGAAACTGGCACCCAAGACCTGGTACGGCAGGATAGACAAATTCCTATCCAGTTTGGGCTTTACTAAGAGTAAAGTGGATTCCAACCTTTACTGCAAGGTTGAGGAAGGCAATCCAGTGATACTACTATTGTAT
This sequence comes from Larix kaempferi, assembly GCA_027924585.1. Taxonomy (NCBI): domain Eukaryota; kingdom Viridiplantae; phylum Streptophyta; class Pinopsida; order Pinales; family Pinaceae; genus Larix; species Larix kaempferi. The sequence continues at coordinate 2,113,158 of BSBM01000877.1, read as the reverse complement.
GTGGATGTCTTGTTTGTAACAGGTGAGGATAGATTGATTGTTGACACAAAGAGGAAGCTTGCTGCTGAGTTTGAGATGAAGGACTTGTGTATGATCCACTACTTTCTTGGTATGGAGGTGTGGCAGAGTGCAGATGGAATCTTCCTTGGACAGGGGAAGTATGCAGTAGAGATCCTGAAGAGGTTCGAGGTGATGGACTGCAAGGCCATGGCCACACCTATGGCATCAAACCTGAAGCTTCTGTGTGATGCTTCATCTGAGCCGGTTGATGCCACGATGTCTCGTCAGATGATTGGGTCCTTGATGTACCTGACGAACATGAGACCATATATTTGATTTGTAGTGAACACATTGATCCAGTTCCTGATGGATCCCAGAGGTGTTCACCTGGTTGCTGTAAAGCATATTCTGAGGTACCTGAAGGGTACGGTTGATTATGGGCTCAAGTATGATGCGAATCAAAAGTTTAACCTCGAGGGTTATGTTGATTTAGATTGGGCAGGCAGTGCCATTGATCGGAAGAGCACTTTGGGGTGCTGCTTCAGTATGGGACAAGGATGATTTTAGGGGCGAAATTTAGCCCAATGGCGAATTTAGAAGGTTTCCAATTTTTTTTAGGGCGAATTTTTATGTAAAAGAGGTTTTTGAGAATTAATTTTAATAGCCCACTATTTATTGTTTTGTAAATATTCAAAAACTATATAGCCAAAATCGTATTTAGCAGGAATTTATAGGAGAAACCAGTCGCCCGCGATTTTTGTGGAAGAAATAGGGGAAAATTGATTTTCGCCAGTTTATTTTCCTTGATTTTTCCTTGGATGCACCAGTCGCCCCTTATTTTTAGGGATGTTGTTTCCTGTAAATTCATTCGCCCGTGATTTCTGGCATGGCGGTTTTTGGAGCTATTGTTCGCCCTCAATTTCTAGCATGGGTTTTTTTGGAGCTATGGTTCACCCTCAATTTCTAGCATGGGTTTTTTTGGAGCTATGGTTCACCCTCAATTTGAGGAAATAACGGTTTTGGAGTCCAATTCGCCCACGATTTGGCTGCTAGAGTGCCAATAAAACCCCTAGCATCGCCCATGCTGAATCAAGGATGAATCACGTTGGTAAAATTCTTGATTTTCACCCATACGAGGCTCATTTTTACTGTTTGTTTCAAAGAATCGTGTTACCAGTTTGTAGCATGTATCTGGAGGTTTGCAAACTGCTTTGGCTGTACATTTCAGAAGGGTTTCGAGCATTCAAAGGTATGTGACAATGTGAAATCTCTACAATTCAATTTTAGTTGCCATCTTAGACCCTGCGTGTTTCATTTCGATCCATGATTACACTGTGAGTTTAATCCCCAAATTCTTAATGCTGTCAGACTTCGAAATCTTTTATTATAACTCGCCCTTCTCAATCACTGCGTATCCATCTTTTATTTAATAGCTTTTGCATAGACACTCCATTAAGACATTAGTCCATATTATTTTCAGTTGCAGGAATACCTTGAAGTTTTTTTTCTTGTAGATGTATTTCAATAGCATCAACAGTAAAAGAAGGGAATGGGAAAGAAGAAATCTCAAAGATATGCTACAACTTTTCCATTGCACTCACAGTAAAACATTGCTTTGTTTTTTCAAGCTAAAGAAGTTACTTTTTAGGTCAGATTCCATTCTTACAGATGTACATTAATAGCATCAATAGCCTATAGAGCAAACAAAGGCATGTTCTGTGATAAGCCATAAAAAATGTATACCTTGTGATACCTTGTAGAATCTTGCAATCTTTGGTTGCTAGCAGCTCGTCCTGTTTCAACTTCTCCATATTCTAATCATTTGTGTATAGAAAGTATTTAAATTCTCAGTGTAACAAGCTCCAAATACCACATGCTTGCATATCCATAAATACCCTGAGAATTCCTTTATTTCTTCATTTTCTTTGTCTTCATGGGTGCCTTTGCAAACAATAGGTTCTGCAAACCAACTTCTTGATGCAACATTTCCACAAAAGTAACAATTTATGTTAACTTATCCAAAGGTTAACATAGCACCGCCTTAATAATTTCCACCATTGCTATCAGCAGATATGTCTTTAATATTACTGAGTTCTCTGGAGAAGCTAAAACTTTAAATTATCTTACAAAAATTTCAATACTGATAGAATCGGAGCTCCTTGAAGAACTGAACCTGCTCTTCCTGTAAGAGCATCATAAAATATTATCATATATACATCAATGAAAAAATATTCCATTGGAAAATAAAACTACTCTTCCACAGACATCCACCAGATCTAAGCATACTATTGATTGATTGTCATCATTGCAAGACAATGAACAATAGTCACTGTTATTTTAATATATTTCTTGGACCATAATTTATGAAATGATCTCAAAACCAACACCTATGGTGTTAATTTTTTGCAATTCGCACAACCCTCTGAATTTTTGCTTGCTAGTATTGACTGGTGTATCATGGCTATTATTTTATTGACATCTGCTCCGTGGTATATTTTGAGCATTCGGCACCGCTAGTTTCAACAGATAAGCACAACTTTGTTTTGTTTGGTAGTGGGACATATCCCACCTCCATGGAGGAAAAATATTTTCTTATGTTTATATGAACAAGCATTTCAAAACCTATTCGACGCGTAGCGCAATGGTTTGGGTTGTGGGATCCCATGGTGCTCTTGTGGATGGTCTTGAAACTTGACTTGATTCTTGGCTTAACATATAGAGTGGCATGCTTGATTCGACTTGTGGAGACATAACTAAACTGTGAAGGATGTTGTCGAAGCCATATATTTTTGGTTTGCCATACCTTTGTTTGACTCATAAATTTATACTTTGGATTTTAGGTTTGGTTAAAGAACCCCACTCACTTGTTTTTATATTAAATATAAAATCATAATAATAGTCTTTCAAAAGATATTTTATATTTAAAATAAAATAATATTTATTTTAATTTAAGTAATATTAGGTAAGGCTTAACAAGGGCAACTTTTGATATTTCAAATAGAGAGAGGGAAAAATAAGCCAGATTTTCTTTTATGAAAGACATAGACATCATGACACTTGCCATGGTAACCTTTGGCAGTGATGGGATTTGACAAACTTTGACACAAATATTTGAGGCTTGGAAAAGAAAATTAGCGACATTGATGCAAACCTGATGAAAGGTTCAAAATTTTGACCTAGACAATTTCAGTGCTAACATTGGCTCCAATTTGGGATGGATTCCTCTCTGCAAGGAGCTAAGAATCGTAGACCTAGTGCCTTCATCCAACTTTTCTTTGAAGCCTGCAACTTACAAATATGCTCTGGTCACTAAAAACAAACCACTCTCTTCAAACTGAAAACCAAACTGATATGCAACCTAAAGATAAACTACAACAGTGGCTTCTCCATTAGGATATGGATTCTTATTATCAATCTATTGCAAACCAAACCAAGTGAAAAAAAATGCTAGAGCATCGAGCTTATTTATGTACATTCCTACTTCAACCATTTAAAATTTTCTTTATCAAATATAACTCCATTTCCAATGCAAGCATACAAAAAAATTGTCTGATAGAATGATTGTCTTGAATGCAGCCTCTAAAAGTACATAATATTTGTAGCAAAAATTTCATTGTCAATTCATACTTACAATGGAAAATTGATTGCATGCCAAAAGCTTCAACATTATCAACCCCTTGAAAAATTGTCTCCATCCACAAATCCATTGGATCATGAAACTCATAACCGAAGTTCAAGTGAGATTTTGGTAAGGCTGCACAAGACCCATAGCTTGTGCATAATTGTTTTTGAGAATTCATATTTTCCAAAGCTTACTCAACATGTGCACTGGTAGGGACTCTGTTGAAATGGGTGTGTAAGTAGCAGCATGGCCGTAGCAATGCCGATAGGTAGCACTATCATTGGCAGAAAAATGACATCATAGACAATAGAAGAACGATATATTTTCTAAAGCTTGGTCAATAGGTGCACTAGTAGGGACTATCTTGAAACGTGTGTGTAAGTAGCAACATGACCGTAGCAGTGCCGATAGGTAGCATTATCATTGGTAGAAAAATGACAACATGGACAATAGAAGAACAACAAGCAGTATAGCAAGGATTCTTCTGCAATCAAGCAGGTCTTGTGATAGCTAGCTGGGACTCCATCATTATGGTTTCGAAACTCATTATGATTTCATTGATTCATTGGTTAAGCTTTCATGGAAGTCATACAATAACACTGGAAAGAAGATTTCTATGGCCACTTTGAGAATTCATGAAGATAGAGTTGCCAAAATGCCTTCCATTGGCATCCGTGTGAAGTATCTTTGTGAAGGTAGCACATTCTCATCAAGGAATTTGAGTAGTTGAAAAGCTAACTGTGCTAGCAGTATCGGAGCTTGCTCCCTTTAGAGTAGTAGTTAACAAATTTTTGTACAAATCTATCCTTTGATGGTTCAATTGTGCCATAGAAAGAACATTCTTTCTTTAGTAAATTGTTTTCCTTAATCCATACATATATTTTGTATCTTGGTTTGATCCTAGCCTCAAGATGATAAAAGAAATAGTGTGGAAATGTTGGAAGAACCTACAGTGGGTCAAATGTAGTACTACAAAGAAAATCAAATTTCTTTTGGATCAAATCTGTACTTTTATTCATTAATCTTGGTTCTCTCCTCACCATGTGACAAACAACATTGAAGGGAAAACCAAGCCTTAAAAGACATTATTGCTTCCACAACAAATCTCTCTGTCAAATTTGATCATCTATTCAAGGTAGTTTAATAAGTCTAATTTCAACAAAAAAGTTTATCTTGTGCCTCTAAATTGGCTCTTGTAAAATTCCACTGATACTTATTTCTTGGGTGCCTAATGCATGCTTGAGCTTAGAATCACCGACAACTAGATCATCTCTTCTATGGACAAGTGCTGATTGTGCAGAAAGGATATTCTGATTTTTTCTGAAGAAGCTTAGTCATGGGCATTGTACTTTTTAGAAGTTCTCTGATAAACACAAAAACTCAATGCATCTCAAGCCCGCTGCAATTTACATATTCAATCAATTTGATCAAGTTCTCACATGCAAATAGTGAGGCTGACCCAAATCCATCTCTATCATCTCCTTTTGATCCAAACCAACACCAGCAAGATTTAGAGTGGCTGCCATGGATTTGCTTGGGTCCCATCTAAGAATCTTAGGATAATGTAAAATAATGTTGCCTATATTTTCAATTCTTAGTCTCGTTTGACATCACATCTACTATAGAATACAGTGCTTTCTCTGAAGTGTAGATAAAAAGTTGAGGGTTTGTATGGTATAGTATGCTTATATTAGGGGCTAAATTAGCAATGCCGATAGCAAAATGCAGATCCAGACAAGTACAAAAAATAGCCCCGACAATTACTAGAAGGTGAAAATTTACCTGTCACCCAAAATCCAGGGCCACAACAATCAGACCTTCTCATAGCATCCATGCACATTGTTAGAGAAAGAATACTTATTCTAATTACAGAAATTTGTAATAATGTGAAGCTTGATCATAGCATCTAAAATTGATATAATATGTAATCAATTATTATGCAGATAAAATCACGCCGTAGTTTGCTCTTTCTTTAGACCCAATAAAAGATGAAGATTAATTGTATATCTGGTGGGAGATAGGAGTCCTCTGTCAACAAGATTGGCTTCTGCCATATTTCAATATTCCTATCTTGATTTGAGTGTCTTTTACATATTTTTCGACAAGTGTAATTGAGCTATCCAGATTTTCTGATTCCTGTGATGGTGACACTTGTTTAAATATTTCTTATTAAATTTAATGTTTCCCTTAAAGTCAGATAGATGCAAAAAAGCATGACCTAATTGAGCCTGTTAGCAAGGAAATAATTGGGTTATCAATGGTAGCTAATTTGGCTTCACCTATGAGCACCGATTAACAAACGATTAAACTGTTATTTGTCATTTAAGTGATATATCCAAATAGTGTAGCCTCACTAACAGGAGCCTCTATAACTATCATATAAGATTGGGCATACTATAGAATCCCCACGAGAACGCAAACTGTTTTATAGAGATATCTTTGTAAATTTTCCAGCAAAATGGGACCCTATTTCACAGTAGTCTACCTTTGACTAGAAAGACAGCTAGCATGGTTATAGAATGATGGCACCATTTCAAGTAAGGCATTTCTCCTTTAGCTCCTGCCACCTATCATGTTCTGGCCTCCAAGGTAGGGCATTTTGCTCCTTTGGGTTGTCTTGCCACATGTAATGCTTTGGACCTACTGCAATGTAGGGTGTTCATCTTCTAGGTTCTCTTCTTGCTCACCCTCCATCTATGTGGCTCCAAAGCTTGTGTTCAACCTAAAAACGAGGCTTTATATTGATGCAACAAAGGGCAATGTAAGCCATGTAACCATGTCAAGTGTGTCCAAGTGGATCTCATGGTGAAATGTGCCTGTAGAAAAGACTCCATCAAGCCAACCATACTCCTACGCCCTTGTTCATGCTTTCAGATGATGAATGGTGCTCAGGCAAGATGGAACAAGGTGCATGGCCTCGAAGTCTCTCCCCGCAATATGTAACTCACTGAAATCCACAGATCATCTGCTGTGCTTGGGAGAGAAAAAAGCCTATGAAAATGCGGATTGAGACATGCATTTTCTAGTGGTAACATACTTGATACTTTGGGTATGCCAGAGTACCCAAATTTCACATCCCGTGGGTTTGGGTATGCAGAGGTACCCTGCACCCTCCATAGGTGCACAGAATTACTCACCCATGGCACCTGTCTTTGAGGATAAATTTTTTAAAAATCATTAAAATTTAGTTACTAGTTTCCTGCCCTTTCTACTTGGTCCCACCAACCCCCTACTATATAAACTGTCAACAAACACAAAAGTAATCACTGATCATTTGCTAGTGCTGGGCCATCATTTTTCTGTTGCTGGGCAGTGGTTTGGTTGCTGAAAACTCATAGCAGCAGTGGATTTGTAGCATATATATATTAAGTTTGTATTAAATTATTAATGATTATTTCTTTAGGCTTAAAACTATAAATGTTAAATATATCATTTTAAAATTTATTTATTTGGGGCAGGGTCTCCCATGTCCTACCCCTAATGTACCCTGTTGTCCCCTGAAATTGTGGGGAGTAGGCCATGGTCTCTAGATGTACTTGGTATGCATCCACGTGTACTTGTGTCCCTGCATAACATAAGGAAAAACTAGTAAAACATTTAAATGAATATGAAAAATAAGATGCTACCTGTCCTATTGTTATCACGTAAATCTGCAAGGAAAACTCATCATAGTTATATGCAAATCAACCCTTTTCATAGTTGGTGAGCCTCTCCGTTTGGATTGGTGTTTTTCCGGTCATAGGAGGGGTGTATCTAGAAGATGTATACTGTAATTTGATCTAAAATTCTGCAGATGTTATGCGGAAAACCAAATGAAATGAATGGGAATGAAGTGCCCCTTGAGTGAAAGGAAAATAAAAACAAGTGCATTTAACTACCATAACAATACAAATAGTTAGATCATTGACAACCAAGATTCAAAGAACTAGAATAAGCATAACTGATCAAATAACTCATTATCTCTGCATCATAAAGGATCATAGGTGATAGGCTGCCATAGATCTCCTTGCTTGAACTGTGTTAGTGGTCAAGGTGTTGTGGGTGAAAAACTTGAAGAGTTGTCTGCTGCTATAAATGTGCTCCGTATGTAGAAGCTCATACCCTCGCCACCAACTGACCCTAACTGCTGGAAAAAGAGGAAAGAAAGTATAGTAAAGCCAAAAGTTACTGCATGCATGCTAAATCACAAAGAAAAAAAATTCTAATACAGTCACCTTCTCTACTGGTTTTAATCACATTGCATTCAAGGGGAATATGACAGTATGGGGGGGGCGGGGGATTTCCTGTAGCTTTTCTCCACAAACCCCAACTGTTTTGAGTAGACTATTGTAAAAGCTTTCTACTCTAGCTCTTCCATCCTAGATATCCACTGTTTTCATATAGACCAACATTATGCTTGCTGTTTTACCATCGGTAATGTTGGAAAAATCGTTGAGATTCCTGCTACCAACACTTTTCTCATGTGACAACTGTCGTTTCATTGAACACAGATTTAGAATTTTCCTTTCTTTTACTTGTAAGTTGTAACACTATGGTACATCACTAAACTTCCTTCCTGTGCTTGCTGTATATACATATAACTGCTGCTGCTTTATCCTTTTTCTCACCAAATCTCCAGTCATGCACTGTCCCTTAATGATCATAATATCAAAAACCATCCCATGTGTTGCCAAGACAAGGGATGTTGACCTTTCCTTTACAAGTAAATAGAATTAGCATGAAGATTTCACACCTATGATTCTACAAGTGGCAGCTTTTCCGACTGCTAAGCTGGCCATTAAATATTCTCATCCTTCAAAGTTGAGGTTGAATTAAGCCTTTTACTTAGCTACTTAGGCGACATCGACCTCTTAGTGTTTTTTTTGGACAGAGTTTAGCAAAAGCACTTCTTCATTTTGACTTGGTGATGATCAAAAAAGGACAGGTTACCAAATCTAAGAAGGACAAACCATGCTAGCTGTCTTTCTAGGTTCTCTTCTTGCTCACCCTCCATCTTCAGGTGATCAGGTCTGAGCAAATCTAAGAAGGACAGGTTACCAACATTGCAGTCATTTGGGTTAGAGTATCTTGGAATTCAGTTCTATAAGCTATATCATCTCTTCTGGGCATAATTTCTATTAGTAACAACAAATTTTGGTAGTTCCACGGTAGTTCTGGAGTAGATGTGAAGCCACAATAAACCTCAATCATAGGTGAATTATAGAGACTGTCCTATCTTTTCTGAGTGTGTGATTGGTCAAGGTTTTCAAATTAGAACCATGTACACAGTTAGTTCATACACTTACATTTTATCTTGTACATTTATATTCTGCCTTTTGTATTATACTCTGTTTTTTCTTACTCATTGTTCACTGTCCATACGCCATGGTTTAGTTTCGAAACATTGAAAAATACAAAAAAACAATTTAAACACAAAAAAAAATTCCTTTTTCTTGGTTGTATGATTGATGGCTTGATTTTGATTAGCATTATTGACCTTCTTTCTCTTTTGCTACATTGTAGTTTAGATAGTGATTTAGTTTGAAGATATCTTAGTTTGATTTCCTTTGGTTGATTTTTTAGTTTGAAAATTCATCTCCATTTACTCGTACTTTGTTTCTTGCACACTATTTTATTCCTGCACTCTGTCTTTTGGTTGAGATTTTATATTATGGTTTTATGTCTTCTATAATTGATGTGTGTTGATTTCGTTCAATGCATTTCCTCCTGAAGTTGTAGGATAATTCTGTTTTTTTATTGATTGAATTCATTGATTTGTAGTCAGGTTTAGTATTATTCCTTGCATTTGTGTCTCAGGTTGACTGATTTTGCTATTACATGTTTGCATTTAGACCCTTTATAGTCATTTTTTATTTTTGTCTGTACTTTATAGTATGATTAGAGTTAAAAATATAAAATAAAAACAGTGGTTGTTTCTGTGCCAATTAGTCTGTTAGGTTGATCATAGTATAATTCATTCCTGTAGAATAGATTTATTCCAACTCAATTTTAAGTTGTAGGTTTGCATTAAAATCTATCCTTCTTTGGCATTCGATTTAGTCCATTTTCCAGCACTTTGTTTAGTGATTGATTCTTGTACTTAAACATTGTTTGTGGTCAGTTTATTGAATCATAATTTAGTTGATTGTTCTTTTATTCTTTCCAGTAAATGAAAAAATGAAAAAGAGCTTTGTTGTAGAAAGTTTTGATTTTATGGCACTTTTGTTTCCTTGTTGCAACCACGCCACACAAAAGCACTACCCTTTTTGAGTAATAACAACCCTAAAAACTTTTTAATAAAGTGAAATAGAAACATTTTTCTTTTTTAGGGTACACTACACCAACTAGTTTTGGTTAGTATCTTGAGTTTAAATCACCTTAAACCACTCAAGATCACACATTATGCAAAAATCGTAGTGAGACTATCACAGGTAAACCCATTTCACTCAAAACTTGCCTGGGATCTATGCAGTAGGTCATTGCGAGATCAGATTGTTGGGAATACTCCTCCTACTTTCTGTTCGAGCATACGCCAGGATTGGATTGCGTATTGGGGACTCTTTCGAGTTTCGGGCTTAGCTACCCTGCCCACGCTTTCTGATTCGATCGGTGACTGTTCCCCTAGGAGTTTTCGGTGTTGTGGTATCCTTAGTATCTGACTCTAGGTTCATACACAGGTGACAGCAGAGGGTGTATCTGCTGTACCTAAGACAAACGTGGGAGGAAATCCCTTGCAGGTCTTTGGGAGGGCGGTTGGGTGATTCCAGCGCTTGCACCCTTAGTCATTGTATTGTGAACCCTGGGTAACTATCTTTCTTCCTTCGTTGATCTGTTCTGGGCCCTCATCATCCCAGACTCTTCTCCGGAAGGCATCTTTGTTTGCCTGGTTTGTATACTTAGGACTTTTTAGTTGGCGTGATGTTTTCCCCCTAGTTGTAGTGGCCACCAGGTTCTAGTCTGTTATTTTATATTTATAATCACGGAGAATCAAGAGCTTCGTAGATCAAGGAGGTTTCAAAACCTTCCACCACTTAGAACAGAACCTTTTTAGCCAGCTAGACGACAGCGGGTAAACCCCGGTATTTCTTCAGAAACTACTCCTGAAACAGAATTTCCTGAAGAAATTCTTGCAACAGAAAACCTTGAAAAAGAGGTTCCTAAGGAACCACTACCAGGTACCACAGATCAGCGACACCCTGTATTCAGCGACAACAAAGTATTCACATGAAGGGGCATGAATGAGCTGTCATTTCCCATAGATGGTGTAAAATCTTTCCTGTTAGAAAACACTCATATCCAATCCAACAAGGGGTGGAATCCCCCAGTTGACTCATACCATTTGGACTATCTAGAGGGATGTGTCAAGTAGAGCATCTTGTGTTCATGATCTGAGATCACTATGTGGGAGTTGATCCTTTATGTCATCCAATTTGTCTTAGTAAAGCCTGGATTTTTTTTCTATTTAATGAATTTATCTTTTCCTCAAAAATATAATAAAACGCTTAATAGAAGAACTCCTCCAATTTAACCCATTGCTAGAAATGTGATAACACACAAGACTTTGGGAGCTCACTCTGCATTTGGAGGGCTTCTTGTTAAATGCAGTAAGCATATCAGTTACCAAAACAATTTCATTCAATGCTCTACACTATGCCTTTCAAGTTTCAATGATTGTGATACACCACACGAGACTAAGAATACTGCCGATGAAATAAGAGTGTTCTCTCCCAGAGAGGTATAAATCATGAAAGACATTTAGCAGCAGGTTGACAATCTAGATTCATAGGATGGGTCCAAGAGTGTTGTTGAAGGTAGCAATGCATAACTTTAGATTAAAGTTTCGAACCAGTAATGGTGCCCACCATGAAGGGGCATGTAGCTCAATGGTCAGTCAAGGGTAGGTCATGGGATTGACTCCTAGCCTATCCAGTTTTCAACATGGTATCAAAGCCAAGTAGGTTGAGGTGGCTAGAAAGCCTAAGCCAAAGTGTAGCTTAGTGGGAGAGGGGAGGGTTCAGAGCGGTGTTGGAGGTGGCAATCTGCACCCTTAGATCAAATTGTTAAAGCTTCTCATCATGAAGGGGTATGTAGCTCAATGATACAATAGTTTGTCGACAAGGGTAGTTCTTGAGTTTGATTCATAACTTGCCCAGTTTTCAAAGTGGCAACATACCCAAGTAGGCTTATATGGCTGGAAAGCCCAAGCCAAATTGTGCACTTAAGGGGGGTGTTGGAGCCTGGAGGTAGCAATCCACATCTTTAGAACAAACTGTTGAGGGTGTCCATGATGAAGGGTCATGTAGATCAAATGATAAGGTAGCCCATCATCCAAGAATACGTCATGGGTTTGAATCCTGGCCTGTCTAGTTTTCAACATGGCATCTATAGTAGGTTGAGGTGGCTAGAAGACCTAGGAAAGTGAGGCTTAAGGGGGTGAGGAACCACTCTATCTTTCAGTTTCAATACTGGTACATTAGGTATGCCAAGTTCAACAACGATGGCATCTATTCCTACACCTACTGTTGGACCTAGCAGTACAGCCAACTTTGCACCACCTCCTGCTTCTCAACTGTTATATCAGATACCTAGTACTTGGATTTCCACACCTGTTGTAGGACCAAGTGCTTCTGCAACCATGCCAGTCATGAGCACCATGACTGCACCATCCACATCAGCTTCTACTGGTTTCAATACCTTTGTAGGCCCTAACGTGAATCAATGTAGTATGCCTATAGGTAATGTCCCTTTTTCCTTATTCATAATATGTGCATCAAATTTATAGAATTTTATTAGGAAAAGTTGTTCACTAGATATCAATAGTACCCAAGCTGTTCACTGTATGTCTCTCTCCAATCCCAAATAGAAATGTGACAGAGACAAGAGGAAACCCTTTGGAAGCATAAATCCCAAATTAGATGGTTGAAAGGAGAAAAAAATTCCAAATTATTTCATCGATCAATGATCCAATATTAACATCATAATCATATTAGTTCTCTTCTTAGTAGCCAAGTCAATAAGCTAGTTAAACATGAGGATATATAGAGAGAGTTAGTCTCCTTCTAACAATCTTTACTCAAGGAGCCACCAAGGAACATAATGGAATCCATTCACAAAATTACTCAATGGATCCCCAATTTGGTCACAGATGCTAATAATGATAGACTACTTCAAGAAATAAGTATGCAAGTCATAGAGCATGCTGCTAGCAATTGTCTGAGGCCTAACATCCCTCAACAACTACTAGTTTCGGAAGGCCCTACAATCCATCTTTTCACTGAGCTTCGGTTCTTTGGAAGAGTAAGTTTGCTTGCTTGAAATCTCTAGGGAATTTTTTAATGTGTGGACACTGTTTATTTTTGTTGAGTCTAGAGAGCCATAGGATTGTTTGATTATATTTTTCAAAAATCTTTTTAAAACACATCCTTTTATCAAAATTTCTTCAAAGTGGCTACTCTCCCGACCCGCCAATCACGGCGACAGCGAGGTGAGTTCATTAGGAGCACAAGGGACCCCATCACCACAACCTTAGGAAATTTTTTATTGTGGTGTGTTGTTTGTTCCCTATTGTTCTAGTGGCCCTAGGTTAATCACTTAGTATATTTTTGGTGCAATTGTGGAGGACCAACCTCCTCGTAGGGAATTGCAGTTGTACTAATTTTATATCATTTTTCTCATGCAGGCCTCCTTCTTGTTTCTATATTGATTTGGAATATCAATTGTGGAACATTAAGTAAGAAACAAGATGTCAAACATGGATCATGGAGAGAAAAATAAAACATTAAGACAAAAGGATGTAATATCATATTTTCAAAAACATCAATCCAATCATCCACATCATATTCATGGTTCAAGCTCTCTTGAGCAAGGTATCGGTGAGAGAGATGTCAACACTTTGGAGGATGCATTTGCAAAACATACAATGGATGGTAGAATACATTCCTCTGGTGATCAAAGTGAGGCAAATGCATTTTCATCAGAAATTGGTAGCTCAAATGTTGAAGATTTTTCCTTGCAAGGTGACATAGACCATTCACTGAAGAGGAAAAAAGGCCGATGGGACTTCGGGAGACAATTCCAATCTAATTGGGTATCAAGATTCCCATTTATTGAACCGATACCTCCAACAAATAAGAATGAGACCTCACGAGAAGTTAAATGCATTTCATGTAGTTGGAAACTTGGCAAGGTAGTGAAATTGCAAATGAAGCTGGACATAATAGAGAAGCATGTTGGGAAGGTGTATGATAAGAAAACTGGAAATGATGAGAAGAAATCTACTGCTAGATGGAAATCTGATAGCCGACATCTCCAATATGAAGAGGAATACAATAAATACTTAATAAATAAGAGAAAACTAGATGAAAGTGGAGGAACCATCACTTCTCAATTCGGAAAGATGATGGAAAAAAATTTGTTATCGAAGTCGATACAATTAAGCACTGTATTTCACATCCTATCCAATGGTCGTCCTATGACAGATTATCCAAAAATGATGAAATATATATCTTTTATTCAAGTGCCAAATTTTCCATCTTCTCATTGGTCTTTAATGAGTGGTTGGGAATGGGGAAAATATCTAGCTCAAGTAGAAAAGGATGATATGAAAGAGAAGATTGTGAATGCAACATTTTTGTCACTGTCCTTGGATGAATTTACAGCTGTTGATAATACTGCATGGATTTGCATGAGCATTTATACGGTCAATTACCATATCAGGAATTCCTATCTACCTGGAATTCATAAAATGAGCAAAAGTTCTACAGCAGAAAACATTTATGAACTTGTTATTAATACTTTGAAGGAAACTGGTGGTATGGATCATTCAATGATCGCAAAAAAGTTGGTATGCGTTGGAGCAGATGGAGCATCAGTAATGCAGGGACAAAGGAACAACCTTTGTGCTAGACTACAACTCTCAGCTTCACCATATATGATTGGTATTCATTGTATGGCTCACAGAATGAATCTTGCATTTAAAATAGTGAGCAACTTTCCATTGGTTTCAAAAGTTGAATATCTTGTACGTGAGGTTCATGCATACTTTTGTCGGAGTCCCAAACGATTTTCAAAGTTTAAAAAATTTGCCAACGGTGTTACAAATGGAAACAAACTATTAAAAGATGTTGATACAAGATGGATCTCATTGAAGGGACCAGCTCAAAGACTATTCAATGAATATGCATCCTTGGTAGGGGTGATGTATGAACATTGCCTAAGTGTAGAAAAAGCTCAAACTCTTCTCTTTCTATTAACTGATATAGAGACATATTTAACATTGGCTGGAGTTCTTCCTCTGCTTCATGAAATGAATAGCCTCGTGAAGATGTCTCAGAGTCACACGATGTATATTTCTGAATACACAAATGCTAGAAAACTAGCATGCCTTGCATTAGATAATTTGTATATGATGGCAGATTCTTTTACAGGTCTAGCATTTACAAATTGGGCTAAGATAATCAATATTGAAAATGATGAAAATTTATTGAAGTTTGATGAAAAAGGGTTTCTATGTATGGAAGTGCGTGGGTATATGGTTCCTTTTTATTATAATGACAAAATAGGAAGAACCACCAAAGAGTGCCCTGTGTCAAGAGAACAATTTGACAATGTTGTGATTTCAGTGAGGCGCAGCTTGATAGAAATTGCAAAATCACTATCATCAGAGATAAGAGAACGATTTCCTCGAGATGAATTGTTGGAGGCCATGTCTGTGGTATACCCTCAATATTGGAACCATCGTCAATGTTCAAAAACTATAAAGGTTGACTTTATAGCTAAATGCAAGATTTTGCAGAGCCATTTTTGTCGAGAGACCGAGATACAAGGAGAACATATTCAAGGTATTTTAGATGGAAAAAAATTGAAAGATCAAGCCCAATGCTTTGCTGATACAATGTGGGAGCAATTTTCTAAGTTGGATAATGCTCTAGAATATGGTGCAATTACAAAATTATGGACTACACTCAATGGTAGTGAATTTCTACTGCAAAATATGTCAGAGTATTTCAAATTAGTAGATTTATGTCAAACCATGATTTTGGGATCAGTGGAGGATGAGAGAATGTTTAGTGCATTAACATTTTTGAAGTCAAAGTTGAGGAATAAGCTTGATAAAAATGTGGATACATGCTTAAGATTATATGTAACAAAGTATGAGGTTGACAATTTTCCATATGAAAGAGCAGTAGCTCTCTGGCGATCAAATTGTGAAAGAAGGGGAGAAAACAATCTGGCAAATTTATCTAATGAATTTGATATGGAACATAATGTTGTTGAGGATCATAATGACGGCTCATTCGAAGAAGGTCATGTTCAGAGTGTCAAAAATGAGGACCAGTCCCAGAATGTGAATTGGGAAATGGATTTCACCTAAGATTGTATATGATCCAATACACATGAGAGACTCTTGAGTCTTATTTTGGTATAGGTGTTCCATGGACCCTTGCAGGTGATCATTATATGTAAATTTGAGCTAGCATTTTAATTAAAAATAGATTCTACATTGTACTTTTTTGTTATAACATTGATGATATGACATACATTTCCTTGATGCAGTTTATTTTAAGATTGATGTTTTTATATTTATCTTTTACATTGTCTCTTTTTTTATGTGATAGGAAATGACACTGGAATTTGACAAAGCTAGGCCTAGGAGCTATCTCTTCACATAGATAGTGTCCTGACATTAAAGGATAAATAACTAATTTGACTACACTTTCGCTAAGCAAGAATGAGCTCATTCAAGTACATGAAACCATGTTGGTGTTTATCTCAAATATTTTGTGCAAATTTTTATGGTTTGTTTATTGCTTTTATTTGAAACATTTTGTCGATTTGTGGAGTTTGCATGTATTTTGGTTAATTATTGTGTTAGACCCTTGAATGCTTCTAGTTCTCATTTGATGCTTGATTTAACCCTTTGTTGTAGCTTGAATCAATATTAGATTTAGTTGATTTCCATTGATTTAGGGTTCGAGAAAATAAGTTTTTATTACCTTTTATTTGCATGAATTAATTGTCTTCACTTTTTCGATTTGTTTATGCTGATTGTATATTTTCTTTGTAAATACTTATCGTTATTGAGAAAAATAAATGAGCTCTACATAGCTAAGCGAAGAGAAAAATGGTCTATGCACTAGGTTCCTATGCATTGATCATAGGAGACCTATTGGCACGAGACCAACATTCCTCTAGTCCAATTGGCTCAAAATTTTCCTAGCCTCCATGGGCATAATTGGCTAGTGAAGGCCAAAATGATGCATAATGTCTAATTCTATTAGTTTATCGGTTTGTCAAGGTCCAAGTCCCCACATGTCATGGAAACTCTAATCAATAGAAAAAAACAATTTGTAATAAAAGCTCTAACATGGGTTATAATAACATCTACACACCAATATCAACAAACAATACAACATCTACAATCAAAATCAACTACTAGACACATTTAGATATGGTATCAACAAATGGTATAACATTTAGATATGGTACTAGTGTTGAGGAATTTAGATGGAAAAAAGTTACATTGTCCAAAAGTATGACACAACAATAAGATAGCCCCCAATAGTCAACACTACAGGATGCCAACAAAATCACTATAATGTTATTCAAAGTATGTGCCAAGAAAAATACTTAAGGAACATGCCTAGCTTAAAACCTATGTACAAACTTGCCTTGAAGTATCAAAAACAGTCTAGGGTAGCCACACAATCTATTGAAGGATAGTCTGTGGGTGCAATTCCTTTGTTGATTTAAGCAATTCAAAAAAGTCATCTCCCAAGACTATTAAAGAAGAAAAAGAAGAAATCTCTAATAATTGCAGGGAGGACGACAAATAGATTATAGAAACTCAAGTAGTAGAGGAAAAAATTGTAAGTAAGAAGAAGATGCAATGCTATCGTCATCAGAGCTATGAATGACAATCTCCACCCGAAGAACCCCTCTGATAATGTTCCTCCCTGCCATGTCCATGTTGAGCACATCTTGAAAGCATTGCATTCAATGAGGCTGTATTTCGCTTTGGCACTTGGCCAAACACTTTATGTGCATCCTCCAAACACCCACATTTAAAATACATGTCTCCAAGATCTACTCGGCTTTGCTTGGATATCAAGGCTTCATTAAGGCCACCACCATTTGGTATTGAGACCAAAACTTGAAATAGAGCAATTGAACTCAACATTTGAAGAAGCCTTGAACTCATAATTAACAAGCAGAGTGTCATTCATTGTGTTTTATAGATCAATGAAAGATTCGCCAAATTTTTACAATATTTTATAATTCAGTGAAATATTCGCCAAATTTTTACAATATTTTATAATTTAGTGAAATATTCGTCAACTTTTTACAATATTTTATAATTCAGTAAAATATTCGCCAAGATTTTACAATATCTTATAATTTAGTGAAAGATTTGCCAAGATTTTACAATATCATATAATAAAATGAAAGATTCACCAAAAAATTATATATACATATTATATTATTGATAAAATCGCTTTCAAATTTTCCTATATATCGAAGAGATTCGCCAATTTTTTTTACATATAAATTTTGGGGGGGTTCTTAAAATCATCCCTGGTATGGGATTATGTGTGATCTCTTCATTTAGCAGGAAGCAGTCCTGCGTAGCACTGAGTATAGCTGAAGAAGAGTATGTTGCATCTTGTTCAGCTAGTTGTGAGGCAGTATGGATTCGGAAGCTACTGTCTGAGCTATTTGATCTCCCGTTGGAGGCTACTAGTATCTTTTCCTACAACCAGAGTTGTGTGAAGCTGTCTGAGAACCTTGTGTTCCATGACAGGTCGAAGCACATTGAGATCAAATATCACTATATCAGGGATATGGTGCAGAGAGGAGTAGTGAAGCTCCTATATGTTGCGACGGATGAGCAGGTTGCGGATGTGTTGATGAAACCACTAGCCAGAGTGAATTTCGAATACTTCAGAGAGAGGCTTGGTGTTCTTCAGATTGATGACACTTTGAGGAAGAAGTGATCGACACATTTGTAGGAGCCATTCCAAGCATGGTGAAGGAGGATCCTTCCCATGGCTGTGGATATAAACATTGTGTGATGAGCATCAGGACGATGCTCCAGCTACTGCTCTATATGTATCAGGTGGATACATTGTATGATCAGGTGGATCATGTGTTTGTATATGTATCACGTGGATACATTGTATGATCAGGTGGATCATGGATTTGTATATGTATCAGGTGGATACATTGTATGATCAGGATGATCATAGATGATGAGCTTCAGGATGTTTCTCCAGATGATATGTATCAAGTGGATACATTGTATGATCAGGATGATCATGGATGACGAGCTTCAGGATGTTGCTCCAGATGATATGCATCAGGATGATGCTATGATGAGGATCATGATGATCATGTGATGATGTACATCAGGATGATGTATGATGAGTATCAGGTTGATGCTCTGTGGCCATCGACAGGTTGTACAGATGAGCATGTAACTTGACCTGGGAGATCCGAAAGGTTGGGCTGTGTTCCTGTAATCAGTCCTGGGATTCTCTTTCGAGGCATTGCTCTAGGAGGACATGTAATATTTCCCTGTGAGATCCGATAGGTTGGGCTGTGTGCCCATAATAAGTCCTGGGATGCTCTTTCGAGGTTTTGTCCTATGGCATGTAATGTAGCCCTGGGAGATCCGATAGCTTGGGCTGTGTGCCCATAATAAGTCTTGGGATGCTCTTTCGAGGTATTGCCATGACCACATGTAATGTATCCCTGGGAGGTCCGATAGGTTGGGTTGTGTGTCCGTAATAAGTCCTGGGATTCTCTTTCGAGGTTGTGTGGTGGAAATCCTAGATTTGTTCTAGGTCCCATCCAGTATGAAAAAGGACTGGCTCTATGGCAAAAATCCGAGATTTGTTCTAGGTCACATCCAGTATGAAAAAGGACTAGCTCTGTGGCGGAAATCCTAGATTTTTTCTAGGTCCCATCCAGTATGAAAAAGGACTAGCTCTATGGCAAAAATCCTAGATTTGTTCTAGGTCCCATCCAGTATGAAAAAAGATTGGCTCTGTGGCGGAAATCCTAGATTTGTTCTAGGTCCCATCCAATATGAAAAAGGACTGGCTCTGTGGAGGAAATCCTAGATTTGTTCTAGGTCCCATCCAGTATGAAAAAGGACTGGCTCTGTGGCGGAAATCCGAGATTTTTTCTAGGTCCCATCCAGTATGAAAAAGGACTGGCTATGTGGTGGAAATCCTAGATTTGTTCTAGGTCACATCTAGCATGAAAAAGGGTTGGCTCTGTGATACATCCAGCATGAAAAAGGGCTGGCTCTGTAGATGATGAAGACCTGCAGGTGGCAAGCCTACATCTAGTATGAAAAATGACTGGCTCTGTAGAACTTCCTATGACAAGTATATCGGAGATTGATTGAGATAGCAGCAATAGTGACGATGACGATGACTCGATAACGATTATCGAGTGACGATGATCCAGAGAAGAAGACTTGTGCTAACAGATCTGTGTCGAGAAATACCTTCCTAGTTAAGAGGGAGTGTTGATGTAATTGTAACTTCGAAATGTATTTCACATATGTATATTGTATTCCTATAGAGATGTTATTATTCCTCTATGCGGAAGTGTCGTCATTCATATTGTAAGTGTCATAACTTATACTTGATGGGTTATTAGACCACCTTGATGGGGTCGGCCCTGTATAAGTCATGTGGGTCAAAGGGTTATTAGACCACCCTATTGGGGGTTGGACCTGTCAGCATTATGTTATGTGGTTAAGTTAAGGCCAACCTAGTAAAGGTTATTAGACAAGTCAAGTCAAGTATAAATAGAGTGCGGGAGGAACTCTGTTTGATCATTTGCTTTCTCACTCATACTCTCATTGGAGAGTGGCGCAATTGTGGAGGAGGAGAAGCTGTCGCTAGGAGGACTATCTCTTGTACTTGGGTTGTATCATTACTCTATCTATCTCTGAGGAAGTTGTGGGGTTTTCCCCAGTGAAACTCTGTGTGTCTATTATCTCTTGTGTGCTTGCATTATTATGTCCATGTTTGATATGCTGTAGATATGCTGTACATGTTGTTCTCTCAGTTAAGATCCTAGATCAGATTGAAGTAAATTCTGAAAAACTAACAAGTACATCGGTATAGTGCTAGGGGTGTCGCTCTCTTCTGGGTCCATGGCACATAGATCATCTTCTAGGCTAATTTTGGAAACTAGGATTTTGCTTAGTAGGGGACTTTGCAATTACTGCACATAGGGGTCAAATTTGAAAATTCCTCGACCGGGAATTTGTGGTTAGCCTTCCCATGTGGAACCTTCGTAGACACACTTGCAAGACCTCCCGAAACATAGTTTTGTTGCACGGTTAGAATTCTATGCCCCCAGTAGGGATTCAACAGGAGTCGTTGAAATCATTTAGGGCGTGAGTTGTAACGGGCTATAGAATGGTGACCGTGGCTTAGATCGACGAACCATCGACTCCATTGGATTCAGGACATCGAATTGATGACAGGGTTACCCATCGCCTCTGGGTCCAACGCTTAGATATTTCCTTATAGGACGATTTTGGAAACTAGGGTTTCACTCACTAAGGATCTATGCATATTTTGCACCACAAAGGGGTCAACTTTGCAATATTTTGATTTTGATTGTATAACTAGACATTCAAAGAGTGGCACTCAAACCCACCACATTTCACTCTTAATAGATTTCTATGTCCTTTGTGTGCCACGTCATTTGACATGTCCTTAGTGTTCCACTATATTTTCATTTTGAGCAATTAATGTTTCTTTTAAGAATTCAAAGTTCCAAATAAAAAAGGGGGGTGGTGTTTCATCGATGAAACCTCTCTAATCCCTTCTAGCTTTGTCACTTTCCTTGAATTGTGCTTGTGGTTTCTTAGGATCCACTTGCAAAAAATATTTTGTCGGCCTTGATAATCTCTTTCATTTGAATTGGAGTCTTCGACAAGTATTCAAGTCATTTGTAAATTTTTATGGGGTATACAATTATTCATTTATGTGGGCCACACATGTGCATAACTTAGGTGTGTCAACTATGTGCATCCTTTATGTTTGTTAGGTTCTTATGTGGGTAAGGTGCTTATGTTTTCCACTTGGTTGGGTGACTTGCTTGGGTGTGTTGGGTGCTTATGTGTGTTAGGTATGTTGCAAAGTGACTTAGGTAGTTAGGGTTAGGATCATTAGTAGGTTGTGTGTTGGGGGTAGTGGGTTAGCCATAAATGGTATTGTGGTATATGGATTAGTGTTATAGGGGTTGCGCGGGTCAGGGTAAAATATAAGTATCAACTATGTGGGATAAATAAGTGTGTTTCATAGGTATGCCATCTATGTGCATCCTTTAATATGTCCAATAGGTTCTTATGTAGGTTAGGTATTCATGTGCTTGAGTTAGATTGGTTTCTTCCTTATGTGTGTCACTTGAGTACATTGGGTGCTAATGTGACTGAGGTGAAACATGAGATGCATTAGGTGGTTAGGATTAAGAGTGTTAGTGGGCTAGGATAAAAATGATTTGATTCTAGTTGGTGAGTTGTGATTGGGGCTTATGATAAAGGGATTATTGATTTAGGGGTCAACGGTCATGTTAATAGGATAGTGTCACATTGAACTTATGCGCATGCCCATGTTCATTTTGTTATATGAGTGTCATCACAATAAAATTTAACCTGCTTAGATGGGTTGCATGAGTGCATCAGATGTGTGTGAAAGTGTAGATACATAGCCTATGTGTGTTTGTCCCACTTGTTAAGTTTTTATGCGGGTTAGGAATTTATGTACATCACTTTGTTGTATTAGTTTCTTATTTTGTAGGTTAAGTGTGCTAGTACATTGTGTGGATTAGTTGCGTCACTCACATCATTTCAAATGAAATTTCATATAATTCGATTGTGGTCAAGAATATGTTGTAAATGTACATTGTCGTGGATTACAATTTAACATTCTATTTGCAATTTGATCGTTGTCAAGAACATTGTAAATGTGCATTGTTGTAATTGTGCATTTTTCTCAACATTATAACTCATATCTCCATGCAATCGTCCAAGCTATAAAAAATTGGGAACATTATGCATATAAACATTATTGGCCACACATGTATGATCACACATAAGACTTAACTATGAAGATTTCAAGAGACAATATGAAATATATAATATATCATGGAAGTCATATAATACAAAAATAGAAGGCCCTTAGTGGCATGTCAATGTACATGTATCAAAAAGGTCAATCATGTACATGTAAACAAAAGCACATCTATCCACAATCACACACTAAAACTATAAATTCCTCTTGTAAACAAAAGTATGTCTGTCCTAGACTACACATCAAAACTCCAACTTCCTCTTGTTTTTTCCAAACTGTGATGCATCTTTCCTCTATCTATGACCGCTACGCATCTTTGGTGACTGCAAGTCAAAGATCATATTTCTTGTTCAGGTAATTGAACTAATACTGAATCACTAAAAAAAATTAAAAAAATAAAATACGACTCAATCACCTATAAACAAACTCACCGAATTCATCCAAGGAATAGAGGCCTGTGGTGTCCTCCTCCTAGTCGAAATCCTCTCTGCAACGGTGCTCTATGAATACAATATCCTATGTCAATTAGCTCAACAATTATCAACATGTATGTGCGATAAATTACTAACCAATTTTATAATTGATGAACACGTTTGACCGAAACAATATGCTCCGGGACAGGAGACTGAGTTTCATTTATAGAGAGTGGAGGCTTAGGTTGAACATGAACCTTGGTCACATGCTCTATTGGACTAGAATGGGGCTAGGGGTGCCGCTCTCTTCTGGGTCCATGGCACATAGCTCGTCTTCTACGCTGATTTTGGAAACTAGGATTTTGCTTAGTAAGGCACTTTGCAATTACTACACATAGGGGTCAAATTTGAAAATTCCTCGACCGAAAATTTGTGGCTAGTCTTCCCATGTGGAACCTTCCTAGACACACTTGCAGGACCTCTTGGAACATAGTTTTGTTGCACGGTTGGAATTCTATGCCCCGAGTAGGGATTCAATAGGTGTCGTTGAAATCCTTTAGGGCGTGAGTTGTAACGGGCTATAGAATGGTGACCGTGGCTCAGATCGATGAACCGTCGACTCCGTTTTATCAAGGACATCGAATTGATGATAGGGTTACCCCTCCCCTCTGAGTCCAAGGCTTAGATATTTCCTTATAGGACGATTTTGGAAACTAGGGTTTCACTTAGTAAGGTTCTATGCATATTTTGCAACACAAAGGGTTCAACTTTGCAATATTTTGATTTTGATTGTATAACTAGACATTCAAAGAGTGGCACTCAAACCCACCACATTTCACTCTTAATAGATTTCTATGTCCTTTGTGTGCCACATCATTTGACATGTCCTTAGTGTTCCACTATATTTGCATGTTGAGCAATTAATGTTGTTTTTAAGAATTCAAAGTTCCAAATAAAAAAGGGGGGTGGTGTTTCATCGATGATACCTCTCTGATCCTTTCTAGCTTTGTCACTTTCCTTGACTTGTGCTTGTGGTTTCTTAGGATCCACTTGCAAAAAATATTTTGTCGGCCTTGATAATCTCTTTCATTTGAATTGGAGTCTTTGACAAGTATTCAAGTCATTTGTAAATTTTTATGGGGTATACAATTATTCATTTATGTGGGCCACACATGTGCATAACTTAGGTGTGTCAACTATGTGCATCCTTTATGTTTGTTAGGTTCTTATGTGGGTAAGGTGCTTATGTGTTCCACTTGGTTGGGTGACTTGTTTGGGTGTGTTGGGTGCTTATGTGTGTTAGGTATGTTGCAAAGTGACTTAGGAGTTAGGGTTAGGATCATTAGTAGGTTGTGTGTTGGGGGTAGTGGGTTATCCATAAATGGTATTGTGGTATATGGATTAGTGTTATAGGGGTTGCGCGGGTCAGGGTAAATTATAAGTATCAACTATGTGGGATAAATAAGTGTGTTTCATAGGTATGCCATCTATGTGCATCCTTCAATATGTCCAATAGGTTCTTATGTAGGTTAGGCATTCATGTGCTTGAGTTAGATTGGTTTGTTCCTTATGTGTGTCACTTGAGTACATTGGGTGCTAATGTGACTAAGGTAAAACATGAGTTGCATTAGGTGGTTAGGATTAACAGTGTTAGTGGGCTAGGATAAAAATAATTTGAGTCTAGTTGGTGAGTTGTGATTGGGGATTATGATAAAGGGATTATTGATTTAGGGGTCAACAGTCATGTTAATAGGATAGTGTCACAATGAACTTATGCACATGCCCATGTTCATTTTGTTATATGAGTGTCATCACAATAAAATTTAACCTGCTTATATGGGTTGCATGAGTGCATCAGATGTGTGTGAAAGTCTAAATACATAGCCTATGTGTGTTTGTCCCACTTGTTAAGTTTTTATGTGGGTTAGGAGTTTATGTACATCACTTTGTTGTATTAGTTTCTTATTTTGTAGGTTAAGTGTGTTAGTACATTGTGTGGATTAGTTGCGTCACTCACATCATTTCACATGAAATTTCATATAATTCGATTGTGGTCAAGAACATGTTGTAAATGTGCATTGTCATGGATACAATTTAACATTCTATATGCAGTTTGATCGTTGTCAAGAACATTGTAAATGTGCATGGTTTTAACTGTGCATTTTTCTCAACATTATAACTGATATCTCCATGCAATCATCCAAGCTATAAAAAATTGGGAACATTATGCATATAAACATTATTGGCCACACATGTATGATCACACATAAGACTTAACTATGAAGATTTCGAGAGACAATATGAAATATATAATATATCATGGAAGTCATATAATACAAAAATAGAAGGCCCTTAGTGGCCTGTCAATGTACATGTATCAAAAAGGTCAATGATGTACATGTAAACAACAGTACATCTGTCCACGATCACACACTAAAATTATAACTTTCTCTTGTAAACAAAAGTATGTATGTCCTAGACTACACATCAAAACTCCAACTTCCTCTTGCTTTTTCCACACTGTGATGCATCTTTCCTCTATCTATGACCGCTATGCATTTCTGGTGACTGCAAGTCAAAGATCATATTTCTTGTTCAGGTAACTGAACTAATACTGAATCACTAAAAAAATTAAAATATGACTCAATTGCTTATAAAAAACACTCACCGAATCCATCCAAGGAATAGAGGCCTGTGGTGTCCTCCTCCTAGTCAAAAGCCTCTTTGCAACAGTGCTATGTGAATACAATATCCTATGTCAATTATCTCAATAATTATCAACATGTATGTGCGATAAATTACTAACCAATTTTATAATTGATGAACACATTTGACCGAAAAAATATGCTCTGGGACAGGAGACTGAGTTTCATTTGTAGAGAGTGGAGCTGTAGGTCGAACATGAACCTTAGTCACATGCTCTACAGGACTAGACTAGGGATACATCCACCAAATGCTAAAATAGTTAGACAACATGCATGTGCATACACAATAAAACTGAACTGTACATGTACAAATATTCAAGTCGATAGAAATTACGAGAACAATTAATCAGGCAGTTACGCTCTTGTTGTTCAATGAATCAGAAATATTGAGTTACGAAGACATTAAATTCCAATCGAATTTGACAGATGAATATGTTGAAGAATTGTTGCATTCAATTGCATGTACGAAGTACAAAATTCTTTTGAAGCAACACAACAACTAAACAATAAGTCCACTTCCTCGTGTAACTAAGAAGAATAAATTCAGTAAGACAGTGGAGAAGGATAGAATACCAGCCATTGAAGAAACAATAGTGCATATCATGAAAAATTGAAAAGCCTTAAACATCATCAAGAATTATTGAGAAAATGTGTTAAGGAACTTCCTTCAAACCCAGAAAAAAGGGACTTGCGGCCTATAGTTCGAATTTTTTTTTCCTTCCACCATTTCAGCTTCTCCCAAATCATGTTGCCTAGGCTTCACCACATAAGATAGATTTAGCTAGCAGGGCCACCAATTGGAGAATTAATGAAAGACATCTCAACAACAAAACAAAAAACAAAAAAAATGACGCGACCATTGGTTATAAGGAAGTATTATTACTTTCATAAAAAGACTAGACTCAAAATCGTAAAAGCTATTAGAAAGAAGATGAATTACCAAGTTGTTCTATGATGTCATGATGTTTAGGGTTATATCTATATTACAGCTTTGAGGAGAAAGCTATTTTAAGGGTTAGGCAATGTAATAGACATTTAATTGTATTAATTAATGTTTAGGATGCTATTATTATTATCAAGAGGTGTATCTCTATGGTCACAACCTTATACGAAAATTCACTTCAAGCCTTATAAATATTAAGCCATCCTCATTGTAATGGTTAAATTTTTATTCAATATCATATTATATATATATTTACATACTCTTGTATATTTAAGCACCCAGCTATATGTTTCCGCTTTTACGCGCAACACTCAATCTGTGGCTCATGGGATGCCATTCTATCCCCACTAGTAGATGGTCCTCTCCCGTCGGAAGACACTGGCTATACCCCACCAAAGGAAGGGGTCCCTGCCTGGGCAATAGTTGTACTGTGGCGTACAATGACTTGAGCTAGCGTCAGAAATGCCTCCTGTGTCCGTGGTATCGTCGTATGTGCAGGAGGGACATCTGGACTCGGTAAATGGCTACAAGGTGGAGGTATCAGTCAATTGGAATCTCTATGCCTATCATTGGGACGGTTTTGGGGCATCCCCTTACCAGTTCCCTGGGGCCCCAGCATATCGAAATAGTTGACATGTTTACCCATCGCAAAATCAGCATAATGTTTTCGAAGGAAGTATGGTGGTAGTTCCCTGTTGTTGCGTGGGGGAATGTCAAATACCATATACCATCGATCCATCCAGTGATCTATGATTGGTGGGAAAAAACACCACTCAATTGAAATATGTGCTCTAGTAGTATCTAGAACGACATTTGTCCCAGGAACTCTAAAAAGTGAATATTTTGCTCTTTATTTATTTTTAATTTCTTCACCTCATTATAACTCAATCCATCGACATATTCTTGCCGATTTATTTCTCTGTATGATTCTATGTTGTACAATGCATCGTTTAAGCGACTGATAGTATCCACAATAGCATCTAGTGATGCTTCCAATTAGTAGTGGAATTCATCTCCACCCCTCCAAGCTATACCAATATCTCTCAAATGAGTGATCTCTCTCAATATCTCCTCATTCTAATCCATAATAGCCACTGCAATCATAAATACAAAAAAAATATCATTAGAAAAATACAGCTGGTATAATGACATCTCTAGGCAATGGAAAATGTAAAACTAGTGTACAACAAATAACAACATGAGCTATTTATAATTTGAAATTTAAAACTGAACAAATTATACACTAAAGACTAAACATTTAACATTTTTCCATCTTAAATTCGTGTCATATCTTTGTATTAATTTCAATTTCCAGATACATACTTTAAATGTCCTAAGTGTATATGTTGATTGGGAATCTTCTCTACCTTATTTTTAGGCTTGGATTATGAAGTTTCATCAAAACTGTAGGGTGTTAACAAATGCCCTTGGAGGACCAGCTCCGAGATTCCAGGTAGAGGCAAATGATAGATCCTAGAGTAGGGGGCACAAAGTGTTATTGATGAACAAAATCCCAATATAGGCAAGGATTTTGATATATGTAATTATTTGTTGTGGTGTGATGTTTTTTGGACTCTATAGACCATTTAGCATCTTTGTTTAAATGTAATTTTTGGAATATATGGATTTCACTTGATGTTATTTTAGTTGTACGCACTCTTTCTATATACACATGAGAGAGTTTGCATATTTGTTTATAGTGGTTTGTTTATAGTGGTTTGGGATCTATAATTCAACAAAATTAACAGTTTGCAATCTTTTAGGATTGCAAGGTTTCCACTAGATTCTATCATGTATGATAGTATGGGATTGACATGCAATCAAACACATCAACCTCCCTAGGATTCTTGATGTTGGTACACCCTA
The DNA here is from genome assembly GCA_027924585.1 of Larix kaempferi. Classification (NCBI taxonomy): domain Eukaryota; kingdom Viridiplantae; phylum Streptophyta; class Pinopsida; order Pinales; family Pinaceae; genus Larix; species Larix kaempferi. The sequence continues at coordinate 2,084,530 of BSBM01000877.1, read as the reverse complement.
TTGTTGAACTCCTATGTCTTGACCTTAACCAAAATGCACCCTTCACTCAAGTGAAAACATTTATCAAGCATGGGAAACTTCTCTACCCTATCTTAAAACTTGGAATAGGAAGTCTCATCAAAACTATAAGGTGTTGACTAATGTCCTTGGAGGAGTAACTTCGATATTTCGGGTATAGGAAAGGGTTAGAGTCCAAAGGAGGGGTAAATGGTGCTATTGATGAATAAAATCCCAATTTTGGCAATGATTTTGTTATGTTATTATTTGTTGTAGCATGATGCTTTTTGGACTCTATAGGCCATTTAGCATCTTAGTTTATGTATTTTGGGGAAGATATGAATTGTACTTGATATTTTTTTTTAGTTGTAAGCAACCTTGCTATATACATGAGAAAATTTGGGTATTTGTGAATATTGATTTGGATTCATAAGGATGCTCATGTATATATATGCATCTAGTGAAACTGATTTGATTTTTATGACTAGATTGGGGTTTTAATTTGTTTTGGGAATACAAATGTGTGAAGTTATGGTCTAAATTACTTCTATGGCATACAAATTTAAAAATTTATGGATTCAATTGATTTGGGGGCATAAAAAAATATAGAAATTAGAAGTGTGGAATTTGATTTAAACACCCGAGGTTGAAGAAATTGGTGCTCAAGGTGGAAGATTTGGGATCTTTCCCTCAAAACACGTTCACCACTACTCGTTCCATCGTCGCCCCTGCTCTGTCGTGGTCGTGGAGGAGATGACAGGCGTGGCCCGTTTCAAGCATAAAATATGTTTTGAAAAATGCGTACACGTTTAGTATCTCATAACGTGTACGCATTTTAGGAATATATAACGTGTACGCGTTCTGTTTAAGTATCCCACTTGGACTTCAACGTGGCAAGCTTGGGACTAGGTTCGGCAGGGTCAGGATTGCTTGGGATCAATTATATTTTATGGAACTTGAATGGGTTTCTTGAATATACCATAACATCTAAAAGGTCCCTCAACTTTGTTTACCCACCAAGAAAAAAAGAGAATTAAATGATTTGAAATCCCATTGGAAAGGTGTAGTACGATCATTTACTATTAGCCAACAGAGTGAAAAAGTGGGAAGGGTGCTTAAATATCATATGTAGGAGCACACATACATACATCAAAGAGTCAATTTACATTCAAGAAATTTTTCCTCACATTGGACTAAATTGTAAGGGCTTTTCATTCTATAATCATTGAATAACTTTTCTAGTTTTATATGAATTCCTCATAGTAAATGGATGTTCAATGTTTGGTTTCTATTTTTTCATGTGTAGGTTTGTGCATTTTTTATTTTATAATAATGACATCTCATGGAGAGTATTACTAGTATTTTATATGTTTTTTCCATTCTCAAATAGGATAGATACTCTATGAGGGAAATAATTCCATATCATCGGGGGAAGAAGTTTCGTTTTATAAGTATGATAATTTTCTTCCCAGTAGTAAAATGGTTGGATGGACATATTGCAGAAGCCAGGTTACGCACACTTAAAAAATGAGCTTGCCAAATAGTAATCCAACATTAATTGATTGTATACGTTTAAAATTATTTCTTAACATTCAATCTAGTATGTGGGAGAAGGGTTATGTATGTGAACATTTTGAAATGGACATATCATTTTTTGTTTTTGACTCAATTCGAATGACTATGCAAAGCATATTTGCATATACTCATCTCACATGTTATTATGTAACTTATTTTACTCTAGATGGGATATCTTGTGAATGGAGAGAAATAAAAATGTGACTTGTGAGTGGATACACTTAATTTTGGTTAATGTTTTACAATTTTGTGTTTTTCTTTTCTTTGTATTTCACAATGTTTGACATCACTTTCTAACTATAATTTCAACCTAGATTTAACTTGTAGATGTTCAATAGTGAGACAAAATATCTATGTTTATTTTAAAATCACTAATCAAATTTACACGCTACATTAGAAATTATTCTTTCCACAATTTAAAATACCCTCATCAAAATAGAGTAACTTCCATAAAATATAAGGATCAATTAAAATTAATAAGAACAATTTTACAAGTACATATAAGAGATTCTTACAGCACAACATCAATCACACAATGAATATAGTAATTTTATTTTGAAAACCCAAATTAGAAAACCAACATTTAATGGTAGTTCTCTTTTTCGGTAATCTTTGGCTAAAATACAAGGTTGTGTCTGCATCCCCCTCTGGCAAACATTTTGAAAGTCCAATTACAAGAAGATATATGAGAGTTGGGGTAATGGGAAGATTACCATATTGAACTTTGACTTTCCTATTTTCATTTTTTATTTTATTTAAATATTGGTTTTCCTCTCTTTTGTCTCATTTACTTTTACATATGCATGTTGTTCTTAATATTTTATCTAAAACCTCATTAATTGTGGAATTAAACTTAGGTATATAATTTTCCAACCATTATCTTGATTCAATTCATTTCAAATCATGAAAATATTCATAATCATCCCTCCAAATCAATATATTGTAATTTTTCTAGATTAACACATTATGAAAATTAATCATTCTCTTGCTCACCCTTGTATATTGTTGGAGAATCAGAGGGAGCCAGAGTGGATGCAGAGGAAGCTGAGAACAGAGCTCTACGGCTCAGCAATCTATCTATTAAAAATGGGAAAAAATATATTACATATTCAGCTTCTGGATGAATCCAAGTGAGGGCGGGAAGCCTGTTCTAGAAACTAATTTAACTTCAACTACCCTATTTAATTCACTACCTACATCATTTGACAAGTCACGTGGGCTTACCTTGGAGGTCGGAATTGTTTATTCCAACACTCCCACGCAATTCTGACCGTAAACATCTACATACAAAATGCTAAGCATATAGTCGAATGACTCTGTGGGCTTATAACAGTTCAAATTTATGCCTGCTGGTCTAAGTCTCAGCCAGGCTTACATACAGTCACAAAACAAGACAAAAATTTGTTTTACCTTCACCGGCCTTTTTCTTCCGTTTGCTCCAGACCTTGTACTCCACGATCCTTCTCGTTTTCTTCTTCTTTCTCACCTTCTTCTTCTGTATTTCTTCAAGCTCTTTTGGTCGCATTCTTCCGTCTATGTCATCGAACTTGCCAATGGCATTCTGCCATGTCTCCTCATCTTCAATGAAATTCAGAGTTGCTTTCATCATATGAGGTTCCCACATGCTATCTTCAGGTTTCATATTTTCAGCAACCTGTGAATCTGTGGCTTGCTGCCACATAAGCTCATAATAGTACCTTATCTCTTCAGGACTCCATTTCTCAAAGATCTCTTCAACTGGCTTTTCATCTTCACATCCTTCATCGTGTTCATCCATCTCCTCATTTTCAGCTGGCTCAACTGCTGTAGCAAAACTGTCACCCTTTCCTTCATCTTTTGCAGTTGCATGGCTGCCTTCTTTTTCATTCATCTTTGCAACCTCAATGTTGCTTTCAGCTAAACTTCTAACGCCTACAACATCAGTGCAGTTCAGTTCAACATAGTTTGGCTTTTCGAGCCATTCTTCAATAAATTTCAAATCTTCATCAAAATTTCTTAGTACAATGACTGCATGCTCTTTTTCTTCAGCTATTGCAGGCTGATTCTTGCTCTCAATACCTGCACACTCACAAACATCTAAACTGTTAGGAAAAATTTCTGCCCTCATGGGCATGCTCTTCATGAGCTCATCTTCATCTTCACATTCAGCCTTTACTGGCTGTCCTGCAACTTCTTGAGTTGCTAATTCACCATTCTCTGCTGCTGCTATGGCAGCTTCCTCTTCAACACCATCTTCATCCACTTGTGGCTCTGCACAGTGGGGTTCACTGTTCTCAAACTCAGCAGGCTCTGCTTGGCTGACAGAGTCCTTGACTGTTTCATACGAGCATTCAAATGCTTCTATGAATGGAGTATCTGCTGCTGCAATGGCAGCTCCATCTTCATATTCATCCACAAGTGCCTCTACACCGTGGGACTCACTAACAGCTTGGCTGTCTTCTGCTTCAACTGCAGGATTCTCAATTGCTATTTCTTCAACATGCTGTGACATTGTTGGCTGCTTACACATGTCACTCCCCCTTTCGCTGAACTCTTCTTCCAAGATTCTCCATGCTTACTTGGAAGTCTTTGCTACTGCAATCATTTGCATCAAACTGTCATCCACAGCTAGTTGGATGAGATGCAATGCCAAAGCATCTTTGGCTTCATCATTTAATTCAACATGTGCATCTACATACCGTAGATATACCCTCATTCTACTTGTCCATATGGCAAAATTCGTGCCATTAAACTGTGGAGGAGATGGCAGATCCACTCTGCTCCACTGATTTTCTTTCTTCTTGGCTTGTCTAAGCCTAGACTTTCTGCCCATTTTTGCTATGCTATGTTGCAGGTGTTCTGTGCTAGCAGAGCATAACCCCAAAAAACAGAGTATGCGACTGTGGCTAAACAGAGCAGGGGCTGTCCATTCTACTGTACTAAAGGCTGCAATAGAGGGTTTAATTCCTTATTCACAGAAGGAAAAAAGTCCTTAACACAATAAGGAGCCACAGCAAACATAAAAAGACAGATAGGCCTCCAGGACCGTCTCACAACCACTGATATTCCCTTAAACGCAATAACAGAACCACATTGGAATTAACCCGACACAGAGTCCACCAAGACCGCCTCACAGCCAGAGCCCACAACAGAAGCCCGACGGCAACCCTAACTAATCAAAACGAGGAAGGAACGAAGACCTTACCAGATTTCTCTGTGCATAAAGTTACAAATTGGAGTGCTCCTCTCCATTTCCACGGAAGAGTTCCTTCTTGATCATATTTTTTCTAGTAACCCTAATAGCGAAGAGTAGTAATCTGGTTGTGCAGTTGGCAAGCGCGCGAGTAGCCTGTAGAAAAATGAGAGGGCCGAGAGCAGTGGAAGAGGCCTGAACATGTACAGGTTACACCGAGCCAATCTGAAGCTTTAAGTCAGAGTTTAGATGTATGAACCCTCTATCACTGTTTAGAACAGAGCTTCAAAATAGTTCAACCTATTGAACCCTCTCGCACCAGAAGGAGCTGGCTCTCACAAGCCAGTTTGTTTTACAAACCCTCATTACCTCTAAAACTTTCCTTCTCTGCATCACCAGCTCTGCGGCTCTTGAAGCGGCCAGAGTTGACTTCCTTTTTCACGCAGAATTGCACAGCGAGGTCTTTCTCCACCAATTTCCTGAACCCTGGATCTCTTCACGAATTTCTTGTTTTGCAAGAAGATTTATTATTTAAACCATCGATCTCAGTTCAACCGGCGATAGTCGTGTTCTCCTCCACGATTTCTCTCTTCACAGCTTTATAATTAACAAGCTGATGTCCTCTTCCTCTCTACGGTGACAGGAGCGGCGGCTCTTAGCTGAAACGCTATGCAATTGCTGGCTCAATGTCAGCTTTTCTTCAAGCACTACATCAACACAGTAATCCGGTCTTCTCTTCTAAATTGCACCTGACGGGACCAATTCCTGTTGAGTGGCTCAACGTTCACGCCCACTCAATTCTTCAATTTGCAGAATTTAAGACAGAGGCTACATCTCCTCTGCGGATTTACTGGTCAGACAAAATTCATGGTGGACCGGCCTTACAAACTGGGACCTATGGGTTATATGGCTCTGATACCATGTTGGAGAATCAAAGGGAGCCAGAGTGGATGCAGAGGAAGCTGAGAACAAGCTGAGAACAGAGCTCTACGGCTCAGCAATCTATCTATTAAAAATGAGAAAAAACATATTACATATTCAGCTTCTGGATGAATCCAAGTGAGGGCGGGAAGCCTCTTCTAGAAACTAATTTAACTTCAACTATCCTATTTAATTCACTACCTACATCATTTGACAAGTCACGTGGGCTTACCTTGGAGGTCGGAATTGTTTATTCCAACATATATGAGAATGATTTTAATTATCTATTATTTTTCACATGATGAGAAATAATTATTAACTTTTATTCACTCTTGTATATGAGAAATAATGATTTTAATTATCTTTATTTGACCAACTCTATTTTAATAAATTTGAATGTTTTAATGATATAATTTATTTTTTAAAGGTAAAGAATATATGATTGAAAGTTTAATGAATTTGTAGTTCCATGCTTTATACTTATTTCGATCTGGAAAAAAAGGATGATACAAAACATTTGAATAGGAGATGATATAAGATGTATGTGTATAAATAAGTAACCAATAGCATAACAAATTAAAAAAAATGGCATAAACAATTTGAAGAGGAGATGTCTTAATTTGTGTGGCTGGTGAACATTGATAGGTTACTTGAGCTATAAGTTAATTGTTCTAAAAGAGCTATTCTTTGTTATTATAGAACTACTCGTAAGTTAATTTTTCTTCATGCCAGTTACACACGTGCCTATTTATAAAAGAACTCCTCTTTGTTATTATAGAACTAGTTATCCATGCATCGGTTGTTTATTTCGAATTTCTAACAATTGTCATAAAATCAATCCGAATAACATTTTTCTCATATTGGTACTATTAATCCACCCCAAACACTTAATAAGTAACTCATAATACTCATCTCATCTTCATGCAATTAATCAACCCAAATTGTAACATAAAAACACCTCAATATACAAATGGTAGAATTTTTTAAGTTTCACCATCGCTTGATGATCACCTCAGCAGCACAGTAGAGTAGCTTATAGATAGAAGAGCAGAGAGACATATTCGGATATTTTCAGTTGGTGAAGCGAATCCATTCGGCCTTGCTGGGAACATCTTGGTTGACAACGGTGAGCAGGTAGTAGCCTGAAGGAGCCACCACTGGGCTGGGCGGAGCAGTTATGGAAACTGAATATGTGCTGTTTCCCTCGGCCTTGACAAATTCCGTGGCTGCAAGCGAGAGCATTCTCTGGTGCATGGACATAGTGTGCGTGTTGAAAGGAGGGGCATATGCATGAAAATGTATGTCCTTGCTGTAAAAGCTCGAAACAGAGAAACCGACATTGAATTTCGATCCGTATTTGATCTCCCTCGTCGAAATATATGCAATGGCTGGTCGCTTGTAATCATAGACGGAATTCAGATATGGAGGAATGTAGGCTTCCACTCTCAGCTCTGTGGGGAATGGCTTGGCGGCCAGATTATAAGTCTTATGGGGATTGCTCCCGGCTACTAAAACCCGCCCGTCGGGTAGCACAAGGGCAGTGGAATGATACATTCTCGGGATTTTAGCCGGAGCCAGAGTTGTGAACCTCTTGCCAATGGCTTCGGTGGGCGTGTAGAGGACAGGATACAATGCAGGCACCCGCCCATTTTCCCAGCCGGCGGTGCCATTTTGGGCCCCGTTGATGATGAGAATCTTGCCCGTGGGGAGAATGAGCATGTCACCCATTACTCTCGGCCCGGTCATGTTTTCCATCTGCCATTGTGGATTCTGAGACGTGATCTCCATTCTCCCGCAGCTCTTCAAGGCCTCTACATATTTGTGGTCTTTTTCAGCCTCGGTGAAAGCTCCATCGGGGGCTCCTCCGCAGATGAGAACCTCCAGATTCTGGAAATTATTGGCGGACTCGAGCGGAAGCATGGCGGACGAAGCGGACGTAGGATAGTTCCGGGCGCCGCCACCCGGCATGGTGGGGAACGTTTTGATGACCTGGTTTTTTTTGTAGTCCAAAAGGATTGAATCCTTGTTGGCGAAGATGAAGAGATTGCCGTCCGGAACCAAATACAGAAAGGGATACAAATTGTTCTCTTCGCCCTTCGTGTTGGTCTTCACCAGGAATGGAAGCTTGAAGGCCTCAGGATCCGAAGGGTTTCTGGGTATAAATTCGTAATTAAACGATGCCCGACCACCTACGACGATGGCCCGACCGTCGGGCAAGATCTGGTTGGAAGCGTACCATCTCTTGGAAAGCAGCGGCGTCTTGGCTTCGATCCAGTCGCAGGTTGAGTCGACGCAAGGGGTGAAGTAGCGCACGACTTTTTCTCCATCCTGCCACCCGACCGTTATGACTAACGTCCCGTTGTAGAGAAACGCGCCCGACGAACAGAAGGTGTTCGTCAATAAATGCAGCGGCCTCATTGTATTGTTCGCGATATTGTACTCCACCGAATGCCCCCAGCAACCTTGCGGCGTGGGCCTCGCTATGTCTTTTTCTGGGCACCCGTTCGTGGTTTGGTCGTACATGATAACAGTACCATTGTGCGTGAGCGTCATGTGCATTGCAGAAAGCCCTGCGTTTTGCTTTAGAAGCTCCCATCGCCCGCTCCGCAGCTGCTGCCCTCCAACCGTGGCGACCTCGCTTACGCATGTAACGATCAGGACTAACAATATTGCATAAGATCTCTGCATTTTATGGATTACCACTAAAACTCCTTCATGCTCACAAGAGGCCTGAACTTTAAAGTATAAAGTAAGTAGCCAACGATTCCGAATATAGAGAACGAGAGAATTATTTTTAATGAATGCTTAACCAAAAAAAGAGATTTGGTCTTAGGCAAGAATGAATCTCTATGCACTCCGAGGAATGAGAAAAGGAGGACGATGGGCTTATATAATGGCGAAGGAGATCATTGCAGGGCTTTGTACAGTGGGAGGCCTCTATGGATTCATGACAACTGCGTTATTGGAATCCTTTCATTGACAATTACCAAGTGCTATTGATAAAAATTATATCAATAAAATTGTTGTAATGTTAAAAATTGCTCTCTCCAATTCATGTCTTTGTCTTTGACGTCAAATCTGACTATTGATTGCAACAAATTAACCATTTCCAAGAGCTCTTATTTTACTCAAAAATGTGTATTATTATGTGTAGCTTAACTATTTTGTTCAGAGTTGGATTGGAAATATGTAAAAACTCTTAGACTAACATATATTACAAATGGAAATTGTATAATTTGGGTGCTATGGGGTATTTGAGGGTGTTAAATTTATTTATAGAATTTGAACACTTCGAAATTTGGAAAAACACAATTTGAACACTTCCAAATTTGGATTTTTCCAAATTTCCAAGTGTTCAAATTGTGTTTTTGAATCGATAAATAGATTTAGCACCCTCAAATACCCCATGACACCCAAATTATGCAATTTTCATAGCTAATATATGTAAATCTAACATTTTTTTACACATTTCCAACATAAAACAAAACGCAAATGATCATTTTCACTTTTATTATTGGATTTATCAAAATATTAAGTTCCAAGCAAGAATTTTATTTATAGGGATTACATATATTTAGTTAAGACACACACACACACACATATATATGAATGAAACTTTACATTCTAGATTAAAAATATGGAAAAGATTTCATTTATATAAATTTAAATTATATATATATATATATATAACCGATGTGCCTAGACATAATATGAACATTGTTCTTGATTTCTTGGTGCACAATGGTTAGGGTTTTCCTTACTTGCTAGCCTCCACTAAGCTCCCCCTCCCTCTTTTGTTGTTGTTTTAGGGTTCCCATTTAGTTGCGTTGGATCCTTGCTTCTTGTGGGTTTAATCTTCTAACTCAATAACTCTCTAGACATGATTCTAGCTCCTAGATCACCCCAAGTTGTTTCCTTTGACGAAAGAGAAGGAACTTATAATCTCTCATTCAAGGAGAACATTTAAACATATTCCTTCTAAGATGCACATGGTTTTAATGAAGCTTTGCCACTTGCTATCACTATAACAAGGGATGCAACAAAGAAGTCAACATTATACAAAGAAAATTGACTGATTTACACATTCAAGGGCCTTTGGTTAAAGCTTGCATATATTCAACATTGGATCTCTTGCACTTGGAAGCTAGAAATCAAGGAAGAATCATATATTTACTGTCAAAACCCAGAATTTTCGAAAAATTTAAAATTTTTAAAATAGCTAGTAATGTTCTTAAATGCAGTCATTTAACTGTTTGTTTAGCTTACGTGATCGTAATTGTGTCTGAATGATCTTTTATTATACTTAAATTTTATTATGGGTTTCTTTTTCAGTTACTGATTGTTTTTCTGTTTTGCAACCACAAGGGGGAATTGCCATAACAGACTGGGCTTACTTAGCTTCCGAGCTAATGCAACAGATTTTCTTTCTCTTACAGATATACAGGTAATGTTCAGGTTGCTGCAAAATAATCTTTAAAGTATTATAAAACAAAATGCTATACCAAATCATTCATTAAGAGTATAAGCATGCTAGCCAGGTTATCCAGTGTTTAAAGGTAGCACTCTGCCTATGACCTCCTCAAGATCTTATTGATAGAGAGTTTTAAAGTTTACTAGAGAAAAAGATAGCTATTTTCTTGATAGCAGATGAATTAAATAACTTTATGGAGTATTTGTTCTTTGATTATTTTACTGTAATGCAAATGTGCTTTGTAACTAGCACTATAGGACACCACTGGGAATATTCGTGCTATGATTTTGTTTACCAAAACCATGATAGTGTTAATCCATGCTATGATTTTGTTGGAAACAAATGATAGAGAAAACTCATTGCAAGACTATAGCTCGTCGACCCACTGCATGGAAATTTTTAAATAGTTACGTGGTTGCTCCAGGGCCACGCATTGGTGATATTTAAACGTTGACTAACCCTAATCTTGGCATTTCTCCCTTGCCTTCGGGCTCGATCGCTCTGTAAACCCTCCTGTACGAACCTTACTGATACGTTGTGGGAGACAGCTTTCCTGCTACTTCAATCCTTCGTGTTTGTTAACTGCATTGTATGGGAGTTGTTATGCTTTGTTGTTGGCGGTTGTAAGTTGGTTATGATCCTAGGGTTTATCCTTTTGTTATCAAAATTAACCCTGTCTCGGCGTGGCCATGACTGTCGGCTTGGTTCTGTTGAAGCTTCCATTGTGGTAAATACCCTTGCTCCTGCCAGCTCGTGGTATTCGGTGACAAGGGTGGGGTTTACACTCACTCAGCTCGTGGTTATCAGGCTAATTACAGTATTAAAAACTTTCTTCCAAACACGGGTAAGCTACAGAACTACTCCGTCGTTTTTTCCAATTAAAAGTTATGGTTTTTATATAAATACGTTTGTAACTGGTACAAATTTGTCATTGCAAGTCCTGGCTCCTCTTTACAGCATGGATGGCATGAGCTTCGACAGTTGGTTGATTTCCCCGGTAAGCCTAGTTTTCACCATGGCGTTTCCTCCTTGCTGGTTGTCTGTAGGGTTAGGGTTTTTGGTTTGAACGGAATGACACAGTGATTAAAACAGCCTTGCTCAAACTTTTAATTGTATGTTTAAATGAAATATTATGGGTTTAACCCTGTGTTGTATTTGGATGTTATGGCTTCGGTCGGTATTGTAGCTATTCATCCTCCTTTTGGTATTTAGGTTTTCTACAGAAGAATTGTATTGTAAATATGAAGTGAACAATGGTTGTAAGCTTTCATGTAGTGGAGGTTACAGTCTCGTCCTCTTGTTTTCTTTACTGTATTCCTAAATCGTTTAGGTTTTTTTACTAGGGTTTTGTCATAAGATTTTAAAATAACGTTTCCTGTGTAAGTGAGCTTTGATAATACGACTTATTAGCAGTCCTTCTAGATATTTGAGCTGGTGTGTAGCGTGTATTTTAAATTCCAAGTTTCTAAAATCACCTAAACAGTGAACCTGAGCTACGGCCGTAGGTGAAATCATTGTCTTAAGTTCTAGTATTTATTTTATTTGACAAACTGGAATGTTAGGGTTCGATTCGAGCTCCACAGTCGTGATTTTGTTTAGTTGCTTACTCTATTGTTACGATTATGACTCTGTCGGAATAGGGAGTCAAGTGGAAGATATTACATGATGTTTAAGCTAGATATTTGAGCTAAATTTTGTTCTACTGTTTCCTTGTTTTTAAAACAGTGACTAGGTTATTTAACCATGATAGATTCTTTATGATAATTTCCTACTAGGGTTTTGCACATTAATTAAATGGTTATGTAAAGACTTGTTAAAATTTAATTGGGGTTTGTACCCTCATATAGAGATCCTAACTACGACTACAAAACTCCTGCAAAGACTGTCAAACATGATATAAATATGGTAAAATAATTGGTTATATTTTATTACTGTTTCTTATAGCTGTTTATTAAATTTTGTATACACAGAGCATAATTATTTTATACGTAACCCTTACTTATCCTATTCAACCATTATAATTAAACTAGGTTTATAATTGCCATAATAAACTGTTGCTTAAAGTATTACTATTGTATGGAATGCATTAAAGATACCTTAACAGTAATATAATAATGATATTAAGGAATGCTGAAAACACAATAACTCTACCAAATCTATCTACTGCTACTCTGAGATACTACTTTACCAACTAATTACTCTTCAGACATATAGAAATAAACTCATCATACATTTATTCATAATTAACAAACATAAGGAAATAAATGGCAGAACCTGTTAAGCTGTGGACAACAACAGCAATGGGAGGCAGTTCCTCCCTACCAACTCCTGGAAAGTGCTCAGACATCAACTTCTCAGGACCCCCGAGCTTGCTCTGGTCTCCCTGGCTGGAACTAGGTGCAACAAATAAATTCTCTCAGCCCAAACAACTACAATGGAACCAAGTTACTGCAACATTCCTCTCAAACAACTTCCTTACTGTATTTCCCTCTTCCTCAATGAATTTCCTAAATAACATTCACCTGAATGTATTCTCTCTGGAAAAATTTGAACCCCTAGCTCTGTTCATTGAGTACTATTTAAAAGATTGCCTAGGTCTTTGTTGGGTTAACTGTCATTAATGAGCCACCTACTCTGATTCCACTTTCTTGGGGAATCATGACCCCAAATATAGGGAAGTTGCCACCTGCAACTTAGGAAGTGTTTGAGGATGCTGCCACTTGTCTTTTGCCTTTCCACCTAGTTCCATCCACCAGTTTGACCAGTAACCTCTTTTTAACAGCTCTCCCATGCTGTTGTCTCCATAATTTATTTATTAATAATAAAATATTCTGAATTACATTCCATTTCTAGTGACTCTGCTGAGTCATCAATTCCTACTTAGCATTAAATTTAACATAATGTCTCAGGAATATAATAAAATAGTTACATAATTTTTACAAAATTGGGGTATGTGACATTTACCCTTGTTCTAAGGTATTCTTCATAATAAAATTTAATGAATCCAATGATAAAGATCAAATCTTGAACTTTAGTTTGTGGTTTTCGAGAAGATTTGGTCTTTCCATGGAACCTTAGACTCCAACGTTCCATCCCTCTTCCTCCCTCGAGCATGTCTTAGTAATATTGTCTAAGATCCCTAATCATTTATGGGGATATTATTCATTATGTGATATTCAAAATGCTTTAGGAAAATTTCATTTCAGAAGTGAGGAGAAGGAACACTAATGTATCACCACATATGCACCCATATGTGTAGACATGGAATTCAAAAAGGACTTTCTAAAAGACATCAATTTTGATGCTAAGGACTATACTTGGACCCAAAACATGAACTATGAACAAGTCACTTTAAGGCGCAGGGAATGCTATGAAACATCACACATTTATACCCAATGCAATAAAGTATCAAAAGTATGGAAAACAAAAAGAATTTGATTCACAACCCACTTGATGGGATGAAGAAATGGAGGTGCATCAATTGATCATCAAGGACCCCAAAAATCTCTCCAACTCACAAAGGTCACAGACTTGCCCATTTAGGAAAAGGTAGAGTATCCCCTATACATAACCTAGACATGGGTGAGTTTGGTTGACCAGGTTGAGGTAAACCTTAGATTGAGGTTAAAGTTTGAAAGTAAACCTTAAACCCTAAAACTAATTTCCATGTCATAGGGTAAACCTTAGATTCTTCAGAGCACATGGCCAATCAACGAAATCCCTCAAATCCATTACAGCACTATTCTCATAATGAGTTCAACCTGTCACTTAGGGGAACAAAACCTTGCCGAGGAGAATACCACTCCATTCGACAACCACTTGGGATAGACTAAATTGACCCCTCCCCTCTCTCTGTATGTGTGTGTGTGTGTGTGTGTGTGTTTTGGCTTGTTTTAAGTTATTTTCAATAATAGAGTGGTATACACATACATAATCATGTTTGAACTCTTGATGAAGCTAGTGAACCATAAAGGTAAATAATTTTAGAGACTTCTCACATCAGAGGAGGTAATATGGAAGGGAATTGAAATTTATATCTATGCTTTTTTACTGCTGAAGTTGTCACTAAACTAGCATGGAGTTTATTCCAATATGAAGGAAAGAGGAAATGTACTCTATTTTGTATTGTGTATTTTGTTTCTCCCACCATCAAAGATATATACCTTATGTTTTAGCCACATGGACATGATAACGGTTTCAAATATCTTAAGAAGAGGTGATATATTTTGTATATTTCCCATACCCTAACATCTTATGGCATCATGATTTCTCCCTTTTTTAATTAAATTCACAGAGGATGACAAAAAATTTCGACCACCCGACAACCCATGAACCACTTAGTCATCCATCATTTAGTCACTCCTTCACTCATTGAATAAAGGAATTGGTCAAAAATGTATCACCATGAACCACTCAGTCATCCATCATTTAGTCACTCCTTCACTCATTGAATAAAGGAATTGGTCAAAAATGTATCACCATTAGTAAAAAGTGATTTCTTTTTTTGAGTCCATGAAATCATATGAAATTTGTGGCTACTTTTGTGTTATTCTCTTCCATACAACATATAAATAGTTGGAGGTCCAAGTTTCCTTTAAAAGTTGGGTCCTTCTTATTCCGAGGGGATTTTTCCTAGGGTAACTAGGAAACAAAAAAAATGTTCTCAACCTAAAGATTGTTCCTAAGGTAAATAGGAAACAAACAAAATGTTCTTTTCTTGGAGATTAGGGCCCAGGGTAAACCAATGATTATCAATCAAATTTTAAATTGGCCATGATTCTCTTTTAATTTTGAGATATTAATGGGGTAATGTCATTTTAGAATGTCATGATAAAATGGTTTGCAATGTTGTTGAATTGAATTTGTTCATATTCTTTTTTCTATAATTCCTTTGTATCTTTATTGTAGACAAATGGGAACTCGTAGATCTCTGGGAAAGTTGAAAACTATTATAGTTAATAATGAAAGTGATGAAATGGGTCATTATCTGACATTATGAGTACCAATTGTATTTTGAGTTACTTCTCGTCAATAAAGGAATTGTAGATTTGGGTAGGGTGTGTGCAAGCTAATGAAGGTCTCTTTTGACATGTTAGATGCAATAGAAAATTGAAAAAGCACACATCCATCAACTTACATGGATTTTTTGAAACATATACACAATGAATATTGCGATGAGTAAAAAAAATGAAACGTAGGTAATTAAATGACGTTTCCGAATATATAATTTTTTTTCTATTGAAAATATTCTTAACTATCCTAAGTTTGATTATTTGTAACAAGAACTTTTTAGTTTTTGGAGAATTATAAGGTATATGTTTTTGTGGGTGTAGCCTTTGAGTGCATAAATGATGGAATCAACTTGCGAAAACTGGTATAAATATAGAGAACACGTATTACTAGTGCATCGCTATTGGCCCCCGCAAAAAAAAAAAAAAAAATTCTTTAATTATCTAATTGATAGAACCTCGAAAACAGTATGCCAATTGTGGGTGCAGCCTTTGAAGGTCTTAATGCAACTTTTTTGAAACCATTTTTTTAAAGCATGTAGAGGTCGGTGTCCTTTAGTGCACCATCCAATTTTTTTCAAAATGGTTGAGAAACAGAAGAGTTATGGACAAAACACTAACAATGTGTTTTTTGAGTTAAGGAGTAATGACACAAGAAAGTTACGGGATATGAATAAATGTTGTATTGCTGACATGTTGGGAGTTGTGCACACTCTTAACAATGTTCTGGTAGAGATTGGAAGGCATCTAGAAAGTTACGAGATATGAATAAATGTTGTATTGAAGCATTGGCTAAAATAATTGCATGACTGTATGACATATTTCTTTATGTGTAAGAATTTATTCTGAAAACTATGAGATGTTTCTAATCATGCAATTTAAATTGCCTTGTAGGAAAGATCATATACCATCACTTACAAAAGAAGGACTACAACATTTGTTCCAGCAATAAAGCTATCTATTGATGATATTGAAGTTCCCAGGATCCGGTATGAAGTAATGGAAGAATACCATGATCCTTCGATCGTGATGAAAGATGTTTGGGATGTGGTCCCAAGACCAGATGGGAAGTTTGTTGTGACTTCCAAGTGGATCTATAAGATCAAGCATGTTGCAGTTGGTAGCATAGAGAATTACAAAGCGAGATTGGTAGCTTGTGGCTTCTCCCAGAAAGAAGGGATTGATTATGAAGAGACTTTTGCTCCTGTGGCCAGATACACTTCCATTAGATCAGTACTTGCTCTGGCTGCAAGTGATGAAATGCAAGGTACACCAGATGGATGTCAAGACATCTTTCTTGATTGGTGTAGTTGAAGAGGAAGTGTATGTGGAGCAGCTAATAGGATTTGAGACACATGACAGAGATACTCATCTGTGCAAACTGAAGAAATCCCTGTATGGTTTGAAACTGGCACCCAGGACCTGGTACGGAAGGATAGCCAAATTCCTATCCAGTTTGGGCTTTACTAAGAGTAAAGTGGATTCCAACCTTTACTGCAAGGTTGAGGAAAGAAATCTAGTGATACTACTATTGTATGTGGATGACCTGTTTGTAACAGGTGAGGATAGATTGATTGCTGACACGAAGAGGAAGCTTGCTGCTGAGTTTGAGATGAAGGACTTGGGTCCGATGCACTACTTTCTTGGTATGGAGGTGTGGCAGAGTGCAGATGGAATCCTTCTTGGATAAGGGGAGTATGCAATAGAGATCCCGAAGAGGTTCGGGATGATGGACTGCAAGGCCATGGCCACACCTATGGCATCGAACCTGAAGCTTCTGTGTGATGCTTCATCTGAGCTGGTTGATGCCACGATGTATCGTCAGATGATTGGGTCCTTGATGTACCTCACGAACATGAGACCAGATATTTTCTTTGCAGTGAACACATTGATCCAGTTCCTAACGGATCCCATAGGTGTTCACCGGGTTGCTGTAAAGCATATTCTTAGGTACCTGAAGGGTACGGTTGATTATGGGCTCAAGTATGATGCGAATAAAAAGTTTAACCTAGAGGGTTTTGTTGATTCATATTGGGTAGGCAGTGCCATTGAGAAGAAGAGCACTTCGAGGTGCCACTTCAGTATGGGATTAGGTGTGATCTCCTGGTTTAGCGAGAAGTAGTCCTGCGTAGCACTGAGTACAGTTGAAGTAGAGTATGTTGCATCTTGTTCAGCTAGTTGTGAGGCAGTATGGATTCGGAAGCTACTGTCTGAGCTATTTGATCTCCCGTTGGAGGCTACTGGTATCTTTTCTGACAACCAGAGTTGTGTGAAGCTGTCTGAGAACCTTGTGTTCCACGACAGGTTGAAGCACATTGAGATCAAATATCACTATATCAGGGATATGGTGCAGAGAGGATTAGTGAAGCCCCTATATGTTGCGACGGATGAGCAGGTTGCGGACGTGTTGATGAAACCACTAACCAGAGTGAAGTTCGAATACTTCAGAGAGAGGCTTGGTGTTCTTCAGATTGATGACACTTCGAGGAACAAGTGATGGCCACATTTGTAGGAGCCATTCCAAGCATGGTGAAGGAGGATCCTTTCCATGGCTGTGGATATAAGCGTTGTGTGATGAGCATCAGGACGATGCTCCAGTTACTGCTCTATATGTATCAGGTGGATACATTGTATGATCATGTGGATCATGTATTCGTATATATATCAGATGGATACATTGTATGATCAGGTGGATCATGTATTTGTATATGTATCAGGTGGATACATTGTATGATCAGGTGGATCATGGATTTGTATATGTATCAGGTGGATACACTGTATGATTAGGATGATCATAGATGATGAGCTTCAGGATGTTTCTCCAGATGATATGTATCAGGTGGATACATTGTATGATCAGGATGATCATGGATGATGAGCTTCATGATGTTGCTCCAGATGATATGCATCAGGATGATGCTATGATGAGGATCATATTATATATATATATATTTATATACTCTTGTATATTTAAGCACCCAGCTATACGTTTCCACTTTTACGCGCAACACTCAATCTATGGCTCGTGGGATGCCAGTCTATCCCCACTAGTAGATGGTCCTCTCCCGTCGGAAGACGCTGGCTGTACCCCACCAGAGGAAGGGGTCCCTGCATGGTCAATAGTTGTACTGTGGCATACAATGACTTGAGCTAGCGTCAAAAATTCCTCCTGTGTCCGTGGTATCATCGTATGTGCAGGAGGGACATCTAGACTCGGTAAATGGCTACGAGGTGGAGGTATCAGTCAATTGGAATCTCTATGCCTATCATTGGGATGGTTTTGGGGCATCCCCATACCAGTTCCCTGGGGCCCCAGCATATCGAAATAGTTGACATGTTTACCCATCGCAAAATCAGCATAATGTTTTCGAAGAAAGTATAGTGGTACTTCCCTGTTGTTGCGTGGGGGAATGTCAAATACCATATACCATCGATCCATCCAGTGATCTATGATTGGTGGAAAAAAACACCACTCAATTGAAATATGTGCTCTAGTAGTATCTAGAACGACATCTATCCCGGGAACTCTAAAAAGTGAATATTTTGCCCTTTATTTATTTTTAATTTCTTCACCTCATTATAACTCAATCCATCGACATATTCTTGTCGTTTTATTTCTCTGTATGATTCTATGTTGTACAATGCATCGTTTGAGCGACTGATAGTATCCACAATAGCATCTAGTGATGCTGCCAATTAGTAGTGGAGTTCATCTCCACCCCTCCAAGCTGTACCAATATCTCTCAAATGAGTGATCTCTCTCAATATCTCTGCATTCTGATCCATAATAGCCACTGCAATCATAAATACAAAAAAAATATCATTAGAAAAATACAGATGGTATAATGACATCTCTAAGTAATGGAAAATGTAAAACTAGTGTACAACAAATAACAACATGAACTATTTATAATTTGAAATTTAAAACTGAACAAATTATACACTAAAGACTAAACATTTAACATTTTTCCATCTTAAATTCATGTCATATCTGTGTATTAATTTCAATTTCCAGATACATACTTTAAATGTCTTAAGAGTATATGTTGATTGGGAATCTTCTCTACCTTATTTTTAGGCTTGGATTGTGAAGTTTCATCAAAACTGTAGGGTGTTGACTAATGCCCTTGGAGGACCAGCTCCGAGATTCCGGGTAGAGGAAAGGGATAGATCCTAGAGTAGGGGGCACAAGGTGCTATTGATGAACAAAATCCCAATATAGGCAAGGATTTTGATATATGTAATTATTTGTTGTGGTGTGATGTTTTTTGGACTCTATAGACCATTTAGCATCTTTGTTTAGATGTAATTTTTGGAATATATGGATTTCACTTGATTTTATTTTAGTTGTATGCACTCTTTCTATATACACACGAGAGAGTTTGCATATTTGTTTATAGTGGTTTGGGATTTATAATTCAACAAAATTAACAGTTTGCAATCTTTTAGGATTGCAAGGTTTCCACTAGATTCTATCATGTATGATAGTATGGGATTGACATGCAATCAAACACATCAACCTCCCTAGGATTCTTGATGTTGGTACACCCTATTGTTGAACTCCTCTGTCTTGACCTTAACCAAAATGCACCCTTCACTCAAGTGAAAACATTTATCAAGCATGGGAAACTTCTCTACCCTATCTTAAAACTTGGAATAGGAAGCCTCATCAAAACTAGAAGGTGTTGACTAATGTCCTTCGAGGACTAACTTCGATATTCTGGGTATAGGAAAGGGTTAGAGTCCAAAGGAGGGGTAAATGGTGCTATTGATGAATAAAATCCCAATATTGGCAATGATTTTGTTATGTTATTATTTGTTGTAGCATGATGCTTTTTGGACTCTATAGGCCATTTACCATCTTAGTTTATGTATTTTGGGGAAGATATGAATTGTACTTGATTTTTTTTTTTAGTTGTAAGCAACCTTGCTATATACATGAGAAAATTTGGGTATTTGTGAATATTGATTTGGATTCATAAGGATGCTCATGTATATATATCCATCTAGTGAGACTGATTTTATTTTTACGACTAAATTGGGGTTTTAATTTGTTTTGGGAATACAAATGTGTGAAGTTATGGTCTAAATTACTTCTATGGCATACAAATTTAAAAAATTATGGATTCAATTGATTTGAGGGCATAAAAAAATATAGAAATTAGAAGTGTGGAATTTGATTTAAACACCCGAGGTTGAAGAAATTGGTGCTCAAGGTGGAAGATTTGGGCTCTTTCCCTCAAAACACGTTCACCACTACTCGTTCCATCGCCGCCCCTGCTCTGTCGCGGTTGTAGAGGAGATGATGGGCGTGGCCCGTTTCAGGCATAAAATATGTTTCGAAAAATGCGTACACGTTTAGTATCTCATAACGTTTACGCATTTTAGTAATATATAACGTGTACGCGTTCTGTTTAAGTATCCTACTTGGACTTCAACGTGGCAAGCTTGGGACTAGGTTCGGCAGGGTCGGGATTGCTTGGGATCAATTATATTTTATGGAACTTGAATGGGTTTCTTGAATATACCATAACATCTAAAAGGTCCCTCAACTTTGTTTACCCACCAAGAAAAAAAGAGAATTAAATGATTTGAAATCCCATTGGAAAGGTGTAGTACGATCATTTACTATTAGCCAACAGAGTGAACAAGTGGGAAGGGCGCTTAAATATCATATGTAGGAGCACACATACATACATCAAAGAGTCAATTTACATTCAAGAAATTTTTCCTCACATTGGACTAAATTGTAAGGGCTTTTCATTCTATAATCATTGAATATTTTTTCTAGTTTTATATGAATTCCTCATAGTAAATGGATGTTCAATGTTTGGTTTCTATTTTTTCATGTGTAGGTTTGTGCATTTTTTATTTTGAATAATGACATCTCATGGAGAGTATTACTAGTATTTTATATGTTTTTTCCATTCTCAAATAGGATAGATACTCTATGAGGGAAATAATTCCATATCATCGGGGGAAGAAGTTTCGTTTTATAAGTATGATAATTTTCTTCCCAGGAGTAAAATGGTTGGATGGGCATATTGCAGAAGCCAGGTTACGCACACTTAAAAAATGAGCTTACCAAATAGTAATCCAACATTAATTGATTGTATACGTTTAAAATTATTTCTTGACATTCAATCTAGTATGTGGGAGAAGGGTTATGTATGTGAACATTTTGAAATGGACATATCATTTTTTGTTTTTGAAGAAATGTTCATTAAAGAAGAGGACTCAATTCGAATGACTATGCAAAGCATATTTGCATATACTCATATGACATGTTATTATGTAACTTATTTTACTCTAGATGGGATATCTTGTGAATGGAGAGAAATTAAAACGTGACTCGCGTGTGGATACACTTAATTTTGGTTAATGTTTTACAATTTTGTTTTTTTCTTTTCTTTGTTTTTCACAATGTTTGACATCACTTTCTAACTATAATTTCAACCTAGATTTAACTTGTAGATGTTCAATATTGAGATGTAAAATATCTATGTTTATTTTAACTTTCCACAATTTTAGCAGATAAGGGATAACATGGATTAGAATTGAATACCAATAGAGTAAGAGAGTGCAAATCTGACACCTATTCTCCCCTAATATTGATTAATATTTTTAAAGACGGTGGTGCACATTTCAAAACATTGTCCATGGAAGGAAACCATAATTTGTTTTAAGTTAGAAGGCGCCTTGAATTTGAAGAGGAATCAAGCCATGAGGAAGAATTCTATTGATTGAAAAAAGAGAAAGGGTGGATGATTTTTATAGTTTATGTATGTTTCTTCATTTTACTAACACAATTCCTTAATGATATTAATTGCCATGAGAGAATAACATCATGTGCAAAAGTTGTGCTCATTCCAATATAGTAGAAATTTCAAGAACATGACACAAGCCAAAACTTCTCCAACCATACATTAGGAAAATATTCTAAACTTGGTTGTCATCTTTATATTTTTGAACTAGATTTGAAATTTGGTGGAAATAGAAGTGTATGTAATTTTGTTCACTTATTCTTTTAAAATAATTTGTATTGCTTGTTATTTATAATGCATTCCCATGAATATTTTACTAAAATAGTGAACATATTGAATATTGATAGTTTTGCTTTTTCTAGTGGTGATATTTTATGTTTTAAATTATGTTTGTGGTAGCTTGAATCCTAGGTGATTATTATTTTAGGTCGATTTTATATACTTCGATTAATCAAACTCAAGAAATGGAAGAAATTAAGCACAATACAAACTTAACCATACATCACATCCAAGTAACATACAAACTTAGCAATACATCACATCCAAGTAACATGTACTATGCTAGGGAAATATCTAACCATATTCAAGTGTTAGAAACAAATTTAAACTCAACTCTTTTCATCACATCTATAGGGAAAGAAGAAGAGAAGTTGATGCAATTTAAAAAGTACAAAGAAGAAGAGAAGTTGATGCAATTTAAAAAGTGGTAGCTCAAAAATGGACAAATGACATATTCAAGCACTAAAGGATGGCGAACATGTTAGAATATTTTCATCTCTTTTTTTAAAAGTTTATTATGGATGGAGTATATTGATATGTAAACTATAGGCCTCATAGTTTGAGAGTCTCACCAACATGGATATTTAGGAAAAAATAATTAAATGATTTGTTTACAATAGAAATTAGAATGAGATCATATTGCAACAACTCTGTCATGGAAATGACTGAACGGTGTGGAAAATATAGCTCTTGGTGCTATTTGTTTATTAAAGAAAATAAAATCGCTAATCAAATTTACATGCTACAATAGAGATTAATCTTTCCACAATTTAAAATACCCTCATCAAAATAGAGTAACTTCCATAAAATATAAGGATCAATTAAAATTAATAAGAACAATTTTACAAGTACATATAAGAGATTCTTACAGCACAACATCAATCACACAATGAATATAGTAATTTTATTTTGAAAACCCAAATTAGAAAACCAACATTTAATGGTAGTTCTCTTTTTCAGTAATCTTTGGCTAAAATACAAGGTTGTGTCTGCATCCCCCTCTGGCAAACATTTTGAAAGTCCAATTACAAGAAGATATATGAGAGTTGGAGTAATGGGAAGACTACCAGATTGAACTTTGACTTTCCTATTTTCATTTTCTTTTTTATTTAAATATTGGTTTTCCTCTCTTTTGTCTCATTTACTTTTACATATGCATGTTGTCCTTAATATTTTATCTAAAACCTCATTAATTGTGGAATTAAACTTAGGTATATAATTTTCCAACCATTATCTTGATTCAATTCATTTCGAATCATGAAAATATTCATAATCATCCCTCCAAATCAATATATTGTAATTTTTCCAGATTAACACATTATGAAAATTAATCATTGTCTTGTTCACCCTTGTATATGAGAATGATTTTAATTATCTATTATTTTTCACATGATGAGAAATAATTATTAACTTTTATTCACTCTTGTATATGAGAAATAATGATTTTAATTATCTTTATTTGACCAACTCTATTTTAATAAATTTGAATGTTTTAATGATATAATTTATTTTTTAAAGGTAAAGAATATATGATTGAAAGTTTAATGAATTTGTAGTTCCATGCTTTGTACTTATTCCGACCTCGAAAAAAAGGATGATACAAAACATTTGAATAGGAGATGATATAAGATGTATGTGTATAAATAAGTAACCAATAGCATAACAAATTTAAAAAAATGACATAAACTATTTGAAGAGGAGATGCCTTAACTTGTGTGGCCGGTGAACATTGATAGGTTACTTGAGCTATAAGTTAATTGTTCTAAAAGAGCTATTCTTTGTTATTATAGAACTACTCATAAGTTAATTTTTCTTCATGCCACTTACACAAGTGCCTATTTATAAAAGAACTCCTCTTTATTATTATAGAACTAGTTATCCATGCATCGGTTGTTTATTTCGAATTTCTAACCATTGTCATAAAATCAATCCGAATAACATTTGTCTCATATTGGTGCAATTAATCCACCCCAAACACTTAATAAGTAACTCATAAATCTCATCTCATCTTCATGCAATTAATCAACCCAAATTGTAACATAAAAACACCTCAATATACAAATGTTAGAATTTTTTAAGTTTCACCATCGCTTGATGATCACCTCAGCAGCACAGTAGAGTAGCTTATAGATAGAAGAGCAGAGAGACATATTCGGATATTTTCAGTTGGTGAAGCGAATCCATTCGGCCTTGCTGGGAACATCTTGGTTGACAACGGTGAGCAGGTAGTAGCCTGAAGGAGCCACCACTGGGCTGGGCGGAGCAGCTATGGAAACTGAATATGTGCTGTTTCCCTCGGCCTTGACAAATTCCGTGGCTGCAAGCGAGAGCATTCTCTGGTGCATGGACATAGTGTGCGTGTTGAAAGGAGGGGCATATGCATGAAAATGTATGTCCTTGCTGTAAAAGCTCGAAACAGAGAAACCGACATTGAATTTCGACCCGTATTTGATCTCCCTCGTCGAAATATATGCAATGGCTGGTCGCTTGTAATCGTAGACGGAATGCAGATATGGAGGAATGTAGGCTTCCACTCTCAGCTCTGTGGGGAATGGCTTGGCGGCCAGATTATAAGTCTTATGGGGATTGCTCCCGGCTACTAAAACCCGCCCGTCGGGTAGCACAAGGGCAGTGGAATGATACATTCTCGGGATTTTAGCCGGAGCCAGAGTTGTGAACCTCTTGCCAATGGCTTCGGTGGGCGTGTAGAGGACAGGATACAATGCAGGCACCCGCCCATTTTCCCAGCCGGCGGTGCCATTTTGGGCCCCGTTGATGATGAGAATCTTGCCCGTGGGGAGAATGAGCATGTCACCCATTACTCTCGGCCCGGTCATGTTTTCCATCTGCCATTGTGGATTCTGAGACGTGATCTCCATTCTCCCGCAGCTCTTCAAGGCCTCTACATATTTGTGGTCTTTTTCAGCCTCGGTGAAAGCTCCATCGGGGGCTCCTCCGCAGATGAGAACCTCCAGATTCTGGAAATTATTGGCGGACTCGAGCGGAAGCATGGCGGACGAAGCGGACGAAGGATAGTTCCGGGCGCCGCCACCCGGCATGGTGGGGAACGTTTTGATGACCTGGTTTTTTTTGTAGTCCAAAAGGATTGAATCCTTGTTGGCGAAGATGAAGAGATTGCCGTCCGGAACCAAATACAGAAAGGGATACAAATTGTTCTCTTCGCCCTTCGTGTTGGTCTTCACCAGGAATGGAAGCTTGAAGGCCTCAGGATCCGAAGGGTTTCTGGGTATAAATTCGTAATTAAACGATGCCCGACCACCTACGACGATGGCCCGACCGTCGGGCAAGATCTGGTTGGAAGCGTACCATCTCTTGGAAAGCAGCGGCGTCTTGGCTTCGATCCAGTCGCAGGTTGAGTCGACGCAAGGGGTGAAGTAGCGCACGACTTTTTCTCCATCCTGCCACCCGCCCGTTATGACTAACGTCCCGTTGTAGAGAAACGCGCCCGACGAACAGAAGGTGTTCGTCAATAAATGCAGCGGCCTCACTGTATTGTTCGCGATATTGTACTCCACCGAATGCCCCCAGCAACCTTGCGGCGTGGGCCTCGCTATGTCTTTTTCTGGGCACCCGTTCGTGGTTTGGTCGTACATGATAACAGTACCAGTGTGCGTGAGCGTCATGTGCATTGCAGAAAGCCCTGCGTTTTGCTTTAGAAGCTCCCATCGCCCGCTCCGCGCCTCATTCGGCAGCTGCTGCCCTCCAACCGTGGCGATCTCGCTTACGCATGTAACGATCAGGACTAACAATATTGCATAAGATCTCTGCATTTTATGGATTACCACTAAAACTCCTTCACGCTCACAAGAGGCTTGAACTTTAAAGTATAAAGTAAGTAGCCAACGATTCCGAATATAGAGAACGAGAGAATTATTTTTAATGAATGCTTAACCAAAAAAAGAGATTTGGTCTTAGGCAAGAATGAATCTCTATGCACTCCGAGGAATGAGAAAAGGAGGACGATGGTCTTATATAATGGCGAAGGAGATCATTGCAGGGCTTTGTACAGTGGGAGGCCTCTATGGATTCATGACAACTGCGTTAATGGAATCCTTTCATTGACAATTTCCAGGTGCTATTGATAAAAATTATATCAATAAAATTGTTGTAATGTTAAAAATTGCTCTCTCCAATTCATGTCTTTGTCTTTGTCGTCAAATCTGACTATTGATTGCAACAAATTAACCATTTCCAAGAGCTCTTATTTTACTCAAAAATGTGTATTATTATGTGTAGCTTAACTATTTTGTTCAGAGTTGGATTGGAAATATGTAAAAACTCTTAGAATAACATATATTACAAATGGAAATTGTATAATTTGGGTGCTATGGGGTATTTGAGGGTGCTAAATCTATTTATCGAATTTGAACACTTCGAAATTTGGAAAAACACAATATGAACACTTCCAAATTTGGATTTTTCCAAATTTCGAAGTGTTCAAATTGTGTTTTTGAATCGATAAATAGATTTAGCACCCTCAAATACCCCATGACACCCAAATTATGCAATTTTCATAGCTAATATATGTAAATCTAACATTTTTTACACATTTCCAACATAAAACAAAACGCAAATGTTGATCATTTTCACTTTTATTATTGGATTTATCAAAATATTAAGTTCCAAGCAAGAATTTTATTTATAGGCATTACATATATTTAGTTAAGACACACACACACACACACACACACATATATATATGAATGAAACTTTACATTCTAGAGTAAAAATATGGAAAAGATTTCATTTATATAAATTTAAATTATATATATATATAACCGATGTGCCTAGACATAATATGAACGTTGTTCTTGATTTCTTGGTGCACAATGGTTAGGGTTTTCCTTACTTGCTAGCCTCCACTAAGCTCCCCCTCCCTCTTTTGTTGTTGTTTTAGGGTTCCCATTTAGTTGCGTTGGATCCTTGCTTCTTGTGGGTTTAATCTTCTAACTCAATAACTCTCTAGACATGATTCTAGCTCCTAGATCACCCCAAGTTGTTTCCTTTGACGAAAGAGAAGGAACTTATAATCTCTCATTCAAGGAGAACGTTTAAACATATTCCTTCTAAGATGCACATGGTTTTAATGAAGCTTTGCCACTTGCTATCACTATAACAAGGGATGCAACAAAGAAGTCAACATTATACAAAGAAAATTGACTGATTTACACATTCAAGGGCCTTTGGTTAAAGCTTGCATATATTCAACATTGGATCTCTTGCACTTGGAAGCTAGAAATCAAGGAAGAATCATATATTTAGCCTTGTTCTAAGGTATTCTTCATAATAAAATTTAATGAATCCAATGATAAAGATCAAATCTTGAACTTTAGTTTGTGGTTTTCGAGAAGATTTGGTCTTTCCATGGAACCTTAGACTCCAACGTTCCATCCCTCTTCCTCCCTCGAGCATGTCTTGGTAATATTGTCTAAGATCCCTAATCATTTATGGGGATATTATTCATTATGTGATATTCAAAATGCTTTAGGAAAATTTCATTTCAGAAGTGAGGAGAAGAAACACTAACGTATCACCACATATGCACCCATATGTGTAGACATGGAATTCAAAAAGGACTTTCTAAAAGACATCAATTTTGATGCTAAGGACTATACTTGGACCCAAAACATGAACTATGAACAAGTCACTTTAAGGCGCAGGGAATGCTATGAAACATCACACATTTATACCCAATGCAATAAAGTCTCAAAAGTATGGAAAACAAAAAGAATTTGAATCACAACCCACTTGATGGGATGAAGAAATGGAGGTGCATCAATTGATCATCAAGGACCCCAAAAATCTCTCCAACTCACAAAGGTCACAGACTTGCCCATTTAGGAAAAGGTAGAGTATCCCCTATACATCACCTAGACATGGGTGAGTTTGGTTGACCAGGTTGAGGTAAACCTTAGATTGAGGTTAAAGTTTGAAAGTAAACCTTAAACCCTAAAACTAATTTCCATGTCATAGGGTAAACCTTAGATTCTTCAGAGCACATGGCCAGTCAACGAAATCCCTCAAATCCATTACAGCACTATTCTCATAATGAGTTCAACCTGTCACTTAGGGGAACAAAACCTTGCCGAGGAGAATACCACTCCATTCGACAACCACTCGGGATAGACTAAATCGACCCCTCCCCTCTCTCTGTATGTGTGTGTGTGTGTATGTGTTTTGGCTTGTTTTAAGTTATTTTCAATAATAGAGTGGTATACACATACATAATCATGTTTGAACTCTTGATGAAGCTAGTGAACCATAAAGGTAAATAATTTTAGAGACTTCTCACATCAGAGGAGGTAATATGGAAGGGAATTGAAATTTATATCTATGTTTTTTTACTGCTGAAGTTGTCACTAAACTAGCATGGAGTTTATTCCAATATGAAGGAAAGAGGAAATGTACTCTATTTTGTATTGTGTATTTTGTTTCTCCCACCATCAAAGATATATACCTTATGTTTTAGCCACATGGACATGATAACGGTTTCAAATATCTTAAGAAGAGGTGATATATTTTGTATATTTCCCATACCCTAACATCTTATGGCATCATGATTTCTCCCTTTTTTTAATTAAATTCACAGAGGATGACAAAAAATTTCGACCACCCGACAACCCATGAACCACTTAGTCATCCATCATTTAGTCACTCCTTCACTCATTGAATAAAGGAATTGGTCAAAAATGTATCACCATGAACCACTCAGTCATCCATCATTTAGTCACTCCTTCACTCATTGAATAAAGGAATTGGTCAAAAATGTATCACCATTAGTAAAAAGTGATTTCTTTTTTTGAGTCCATGAAATCATATGAAATTTGTGGCTACTTTGGTGTTATTCTCTTCCATACAACATATAAATAGTTGGAGGTCCAAGTTTCCTTTAAAAGTTGGGTCCTTCTTATTCCGAGGGGATTTTTCCATGGGTAACTAGGAAACAAAAAAAATGTTCTCAACCTAAAGATTGTTCCTAAGGTAAATAGGAAACAAACAAAATGTTCTTTTCTTGGAGATTAGGGCCTAGGGTAAACCAATGATTATCAATCAAATTTTAAATTGGCCATGATTGTCTTTTAATTTTGAGATATTAATGGGGTAATGTCATTTTAGAATGTCATGATAAAATGGTTTGCAATGTTGTTGAATTGAATTTGTTCATATTCTTTTTTCTATAATTCCTTTGTATCTTTATTGTAGACAAATGGGAACTCGTAGATCTCTGGGAAAGTTGAAAACTATTATAGTTAATAATGAAAGTGATGAAATGGGTCATTATCTGACATTATGAGTACCAATTGTATTTTGAGTTACTTCTCATCAATAAAGGAATTGTAGATTTGGGTAGGGTGTGTGCAAGCTAATGAGGGTCTCTTTTGACATGTTAGATGCAATAGAAAATTGAAAAAGCACACATCCATCAACTTACATGTATTTTTTGAAACATATACACAATGAATATTGCGATGAGTAAAAAAAATGAAACGTAGGTAATTAAATGACGTTTCCGAATATATAATTTTTTTCTATTGAAAATATTCTTAACTATCCTAAGTTTGATTATTTGTAACAAGAACTTTTTAGTTTTTGGAGAATTATAAGGTATATGTTTTTGTGGGTGTAGCCTTTGAGTGCATAAACGATGGAATCAACTTGCGAAAACTGGTATAAATATAGAGAACACTTATTACTAGTGCATCGCTATTGCCCCCCGCAAAAAAAAAAAAAATTAATTTTTTCTTTAATTATCTAATTAATAGAACCTCGAAAACAGTATGCCAATTGTGAGTGCAGCCTTTGAAGGTCTTAATGCAACCTTTTTGAAACCATTTTTTTATAGCATGTAGAGGTCGATGTCCTTTAGTGCACCATAGAATGTTTTTCAAAATGGTTGAGAAACAGAAGAGTTATGGACAAAACACTAACAATGTGTTTTTTGAGTTGAGTAATGACACAAGAAAGTTACGGGATATGAATAAATGTTGTATTGCTGACATGTTGGGAGTTGTGCACACTCTTAACAATGTTCTGGTAGAGATTGGAAGGCATCTAGAAAGTTACGAGATATGAATAAATGTTGTATTGAAGCATTGGCTAAAATAATTGCATGACTGTATGACATATTTCTTTATGTGTAAGAATTTATTCTGAAAACTATGAGATGTTTCTAATCATGCAATTTAGCTTGCCTTGTAGGAAAGATCATATACCATCACTTACAAAAGAAGGACTACAACATTTGTTCCAGCAACAAAGCTATCTATTGATGATATTGAAGTTCCCAGGATCCGGGATGAAGTAATGGAAGAATACCATGATCCTTCGATCGTGATGAAAGATGTTTGGAATGTGGTCCCAAGACCAGATGGGAAGTTTGTTGTGACTTCCAAGTGGATCTATAAGATCAAGCATGTTGCAGTTGGTAGCATAGAGAATTACAAAGAGAGATTGGTAGCTTGTGGCTTCTCCCAGAAAGAAGGGATTGATTATGAAGAGACTTTTGCTCCTGTGGCCAGATACACTTCCATTAGATCAGTACTTGCTCTGGCTGCAAGTGATGAAATGCAAGGTACACCAGATGGATGTCAAGACATCTTTCTTGATTGGTGTAGTTGAAGAGGAAGTGTATGTGGAGCATCTAATAGGGTTTGAGACACATGACAGAGATACTCATCTGTGCAAACTGAAGAAATCCCTGTATGGTTTGAAACTGGCACCCAGGACCTGGTACGGAAGGATAGCCAAATTCCTATCCAGTTTGGGCTTTACTAAGAGTAAAGTGGATTCCAACCTTTACTGCAAGGTTGAGGAAATAAATCTAGTGATACTACTATTGTATGTGGATGACCTGTTTGTAACAGGTGAGGATAGATTGATTGCTGACACGAAGAGGAAGCTTGCTGCTGAGTTTGAGATGAAGGACTTGGGTCCGATGCACTACTTTCTTGGTATGGAGGTGTGGCAGAGTGCAGATGGAATCCTCCTTGGATAAGGGGAGTATGCAATAGAGATCCCGAAGAGGTTCGGGATGATGGACTGCAAGGAAATGGCCACACCTATGGCATCGAACCTGAAGCTTCTGTGTGATGCTTCATCTGAGCCGGTTGATGCCATGATGTATCGTCAGATGATTGGGTCCTTGATGTACCTGACGAACATGAGACCAGATATTTTCTTTGCAGTGAACACATTGATCCAGTTCCTAACGGATCCCAGAGGTGTTCACCGGGTTGCTGTAAAGCATATTCTGAGGTACCTGAAGGGTACGGTTGATTATGGGCTCAAGTATGATGCGAATAAAAAGTTTAACCTAGAGGGTTTTGTTGATTCAAATTGGGTAGGCAGTGCCATTGAGCAGAAGAGCACTTCGAGGTGCTACTTCAGTATGGGATTAGGTGTGATCTCCTGGTTTAGCGAGAAGTAGTCCTGCGTAGCACTGAGTACAGTTGAAGTAGAGTATGTTGCATCTTGTTCAGCTAGTTGTGAGGCAGTATGGATTCGGAAGCTACTGTCTGAGCTATTTGATCTCCCATTGGAGGCTACTGGTATCTTTTCTGACAACCAGAGTTGTGTGAAGCTGTCTGAGAACCTTGTGTTCCACGACAGGTTGAAGCACATTGAGATCAAATATCAATATATCAGGGATATGGTGCAGAGAGGATTAGTGAAGCCCCTATATGTTGCGACGGATGAGCAGGTTGTGGACGTGTTGATGAAACCACTAGCCAAAGTGAAGTTCGAATACTTCAGAGAGAGGCTTGGTGTTCTTTAGATTGATGACACTTCGAGGAACAAGTGATGGCCACATTTGTAGGAGCCATTCCAAGCATGGTGAAGGAGGATCCTTTCCATGGCTGTGGATATAAGCGTTGTGTGATGAGCATCAAGACGATGCTCCAGTTACTGCTCTATATGTATCAGGTGGATACATTGTATGATCATGTGGATCATGTATTCGTATATATATCAGATGGATACATTGTATGATCAGGTGGATCATGTATTTGTATATTTATCAGGTGTATACATTGTATGATCAGGTGGATCATGGATTTGTATATGTATCAGGTGGATACACTGTATGATTAGGATGATCATAGATGATGAGCTTCAAGATGTTTCTCCAGATGATATGTATCAGGTGGATACATTGTATGATCAGGATGATCATGGATGATGAGCTTCATGATGTTGCTCCAGATGATATGCATCAGGATGATGCTATGATGAGGATCATATTATATATATATATATATTTATATACTCTTGTATATTTAAGCACCCAGCTATACGTTTCCGCTTTTACGCGCAACACTCAATCTGTGGCTCGTGGGATGCCAGTCTATCCCCAATAGTACATGGTCCTCTCCGGTCGGAAGACGCTGGCTGTACCCCACCAGAGGAAGGGGTCCCTTCCTGGTCAATAGTTGTACTGTGGCATACAATGACTTGAGCTAGCGTCAAAAATTCCTCCTGTGTCCGTGGTATCATCGTATGTGCAGGAGGGACATCTAGACTCGGTAAATGGCTACGAGGTGGAGGTATCAGTCAATTGGAATCTTTATGCCTATCATTGGGACGATTTTGGGGCATCCCCATGCCAGTTCCCTGGGGCCCCAGCATATCGAAATAGTTGACATGTTTACCCATCGCAAAATCAGCATAATGTTATCGAAGGAAGTATAGTGGTACTTCCCTGTTGTTGCGTGGGGGAATGTCAAATACCATATACCATCGATCCATCCAGTGATCTATGATTGGTGGAAAAAAACACCACTCAATTGAAATATGTGCTCTAGTAGTATCTAGAACGACATCTGTCCCGGGAACTCTAAAAAGTGAATATTTTTCCCTTTATTTATTTTTAATTTCTTCACCTCATTATAACTCAATCCATCGACATATTCTTGTCATTTTATTTCTCTGTATGATTCTATGTTGTACAATGCATCGTTTGAGCGACTGATAGTATCCACAATAGCATCTAGTGATGCTGCCAATTAGTAGTGGAGTTCATCTCCACCCCTCCAAGCTGTACCAATATCTCTCAAATGAGTGATCTCTCTCAATATCTCTGCATTCTAATCCATAATAGCCACTGCAATCATAAATACAAAAAAAATATCATTAGAAAAATACAGATGGTATAATGACATCTCTAAGTAATGGAAAATGTAAAACTAGTGTACAACAAATAACAACATGAACTATTTATAATTTGAAATTTAAAACTGAACAAATTATACACTAAAGACTAAACATTTAACATTTTTCCATCTTAAATTCATGTCATATCTGTGTATTAATTTCAATTTCCAGATACATAATTTAAATGTCCTAAGAGTATATGTTGATTGGGAATCTTCTCTACCTTATTTTTAGGCTTGGATTGTGAAGTTTCATCAAAACTGTAGGGTGTTGACTAATGCCCTTGGAGGACCAGCTCCGAGATTCCGGGTAGAGGAAAGGGATAGATCCTAGAGTAGGGGGCACAAGGTGCTATTGATGAACAAAATCCCAATATAGGCAAGGATTTTGATATATGTAATTATTTGTTGTGGTGTGATGTTTTTTGGACTCTATAGACCATTTAGCATCTTTGTTTAGATGTAATTTTTGGAATATATGGATTTCACTTGATTTTATTTTAGTTGTATGCACTCTTTCTATATACACACGAGAGAGTTTGCATATTTGTTTATAGTGGTTTGGGATTTATAATTCAACAAAATTAACAGTTTGCAATCTTTTAGGATTGCAAGGTTTCCACTAGATTCTATCATGTATGATAGTATGGGATTGACATGCAATCAAACACATCAACCTCCCTAGGATTCTTGATGTTGGTACACCCTATTGTTGAACTCCTCTGTCTTGACCTTAACCAAAATGCACCCTTCACTCAAGTGAAAACATTTATCAAGCATGGGAAACTTCTCTACCCTATCTTAAAACTTGGAATAGGAAGCCTCATCAAAACTAGAAGGTGTTGACTAATGTCCTTCGAGGACTAACTTCGATATTCCGGGTATAGGAAAGGGTTAGAGTCCAAAGGAGGGGTAAATGGTGCTATTGATGAATAAAATCCCAATATTGGCAATGATTTTGTTATGTTATTATTTGTTGTAGCATGATGCTTTTTGGACTCTATAGGCCATTTACCATCTTAGTTTATGTATTTTGGGGAAGATATGAATTGTACTTGATTTTTTTTTTTAGTTGTAAGCAACCTTGCTATATACATGAGAAAATTTGGGTATTTGTGAATATTGATTTGGATTCATAAGGATGCTCATGTATATATATCCATCTAGTGAGACTGATTTTATTTTTACGACTAAATTGGGGTTTTAATTTGTTTTGGGAATACAAATGTGTGAAGTTATGGTCTAAATTACTTCTATGGCATACAAATTTAAAAAATTATGGATTCAATTGATTTGAGGGCATAAAAAAATATAGAAATTAGAAGTGTGGAATTTGATTTAAACACCCGAGGTTGAAGAAATTGGTGCTCAAGGTGGAAGATTTGGGCTCTTTCCCTCAAAACACGTTCACCACTACTCGTTCCATCGCCGCCCCTGCTCTGTCGCGGTTGTAGAGGAGATGATGGGCGTGGCCCGTTTCAGGCATAAAATATGTTTCGAAAAATGCGTACACGTTTAGTATCTCATAACGTTTACGCATTTTAGTAATATATAACGTGTACGCGTTCTGTTTAAGTATCCTACTTGGACTTCAACGTGGCAAGCTTGGGACTAGGTTCGGCAGGGTCGGGATTGCTTGGGATCAATTATATTTTATGGAACTTGAATGGGTTTCTTGAATATACCATAACATCTAAAAGGTCCCTCAACTTTGTTTACCC
Source organism: Larix kaempferi (assembly GCA_027924585.1). Taxonomy (NCBI): domain Eukaryota; kingdom Viridiplantae; phylum Streptophyta; class Pinopsida; order Pinales; family Pinaceae; genus Larix; species Larix kaempferi. Next base: position 2,049,450 of record BSBM01000877.1, on the reverse strand, counting down.
ACCAAGAAAAAAAGAGAATTAAATGATTTGAAATCCCATTGGAAAGGTGTAGTACGATCATTTACTATTAGCCAACAGAGTGAACAAGTGGGAAGGGCGCTTAAATATCATATGTAGGAGCACACATACATACATCAAAGAGTCAATTTACATTCAAGAAATTTTTCCTCACATTGGACTAAATTGTAAGGGCTTTTCATTCTATAATCATTGAATATTTTTTCTAGTTTTATATGAATTCCTCATAGTAAATGGATGTTCAATGTTTGGTTTCTATTTTTTCATGTGTAGGTTTGTGCATTTTTTATTTTGAATAATGACATCTCATGGAGAGTATTACTAGTATTTTATATGTTTTTTCCATTCTCAAATAGGATAGATACTCTATGAGGGAAATAATTCCATATCATCGGGGGAAGAAGTTTCGTTTTATAAGTATGATAATTTTCTTCCCAGGAGTAAAATGGTTGGATGGGCATATTGCAGAAGCCAGGTTACGCACACTTAAAAAATGAGCTTACCAAATAGTAATCCAACATTAATTGATTGTATACGTTTAAAATTATTTCTTGACATTCAATCTAGTATGTGGGAGAAGGGTTATGTATGTGAACATTTTGAAATGGACATATCATTTTTTGTTTTTGAAGAAATGTTCATTAAAGAAGAGGACTCAATTCGAATGACTATGCAAAGCATATTTGCATATACTCATATGACATGTTATTATGTAACTTATTTTACTCTAGATGGGATATCTTGTGAATGGAGAGAAATTAAAACGTGACTCGCGTGTGGATACACTTAATTTTGGTTAATGTTTTACAATTTTGTTTTTTTCTTTTCTTTGTTTTTCACAATGTTTGACATCACTTTCTAACTATAATTTCAACCTAGATTTAACTTGTAGATGTTCAATATTGAGATGTAAAATATCTATGTTTATTTTAACTTTCCACGATTTAAGCAGATAAGGGATAACATGGATTAGAATTGAATGCCAATAGAGTAAGAGAGTGCAAATCTGACACCTATTCTCCCCTAATATTGATTAATATTTTTAAAGACGGTGGTGCACATTTCAAAACATTGTCCATGGAAGGAAACCATAATTTGTTTTAAGTTAGAAGGCGCCTTGAATTTGAAGAGGAATCCAGCCATGAGGAAGAATTCTATTGATTGAAAAAAGAGAAAGGGTGGATGATTTTTATAGTTTATGTATGTTTCTTCATTTTACTAACACAATTCCTTAATGATATTAATTGCCATGAGAGAATAACATCATGTGCAAAAGTTGTGCTCATTCCAATATAGTAGAAATTTCAAGAACATGACACAAGCCAAAACTTCTCCAACCATACATTAGGAAAATATTCTAAACTTGGTTGTCATCTTTATATTTTTGAACTAGATTTGAAATTTGGTGGAAATAGAAGTGTATGTAATTTTGTTCACTTATTCTTTTAAAATAATTTGTATTGCTTGTTATTTATAATGCATTCCCATGAATATTTTACTAAAATAGTGAACATATTGAATATTGATAGTTTTGCTTTTTCTAGTGGTGATATTTTATGTTTTAAATTATGTTTGTGGTAGCTTGAATCCTAGGTGATTATTATTTTAGGTCGATTTTATATACTTCGATTAATCAAACTCAAGAAATGGAAGAAATTAAGCACAATACAAACTTAACCATACATCACATCCAAGTAACATACAAACTTAGCAATACATCACATCCAAGTAACATGTACTATGCTAGGGAAATATCTAACCATATTCAAGTGTTAGAAACAAATTTAAACTCAACTCTTTTCATCACATCTATAGGGAAAGAAGAAGAGAAGTTGATGCAATTTAAAAAGTACAAAGAAGAAGAGAAGTTGATGCAATTTAAAAAGTGGTAGCTCAAAAATGGACAAATGACATATTCAAGCACTAAAGGATGGCGAACATGTTAGAATATTTTCATCTCTTTTTTTAAAAGTTTATTATGGATGGAGTATATTGATATGTAAACTATAGGCCTCATAGTTTGAGAGTCTCACCAACATGGATATTTAGGAAAAAATAATTAAATGATTTGTTTACAATAGAAATTAGAATGAGATCATATTGCAACAACTCTGTCATGGAAATGACTGAACGGTGTGGAAAATATAGCTCTTGGTGCTATTTGTTTATTAAAGAAAATAAAATCGCTAATCAAATTTACATGCTACAATAGAGATTAATCTTTCCACAATTTAAAATACCCTCATCAAAATAGAGTAACTTCCATAAAATATAAGGATCAATTAAAATTAATAAGAACAATTTTACAAGTACATATAAGAGATTCTTACAGCACAACATCAATCACACAATGAATATAGTAATTTTATTTTGAAAACCCAAATTAGAAAACCAACATTTAATGGTAGTTCTCTTTTTCAGTAATCTTTGGCTAAAATACAAGGTTGTGTCTGCATCCCCCTCTGGCAAACATTTTGAAAGTCCAATTACAAGAAGATATATGAGAGTTGGAGTAATGGGAAGACTACCAGATTGAACTTTGACTTTCCTATTTTCATTTTCTTTTTTATTTAAATATTGGTTTTCCTCTCTTTTGTCTCATTTACTTTTACATATGCATGTTGTCCTTAATATTTTATCTAAAACCTCATTAATTGTGGAATTAAACTTAGGTATATAATTTTCCAACCATTATCTTGATTCAATTCATTTCGAATCATGAAAATATTCATAATCATCCCTCCAAATCAATATATTGTAATTTTTCCAGATTAACACATTATGAAAATTAATCATTGTCTTGTTCACCCTTGTATATGAGAATGATTTTAATTATCTATTATTTTTCACATGATGAGAAATAATTATTAACTTTTATTCACTCTTGTATATGAGAAATAATGATTTTAATTATCTTTATTTGACCAACTCTATTTTAATAAATTTGAATGTTTTAATGATATAATTTATTTTTTAAAGGTAAAGAATATATGATTGAAAGTTTAATGAATTTGTAGTTCCATGCTTTGTACTTATTCCGACCTCGAAAAAAAGGATGATACAAAACATTTGAATAGGAGATGATATAAGATGTATGTGTATAAATAAGTAACCAATAGCATAACAAATTTAAAAAAATGACATAAACTATTTGAAGAGGAGATGCCTTAACTTGTGTGGCCGGTGAACATTGATAGGTTACTTGAGCTATAAGTTAATTGTTCTAAAAGAGCTATTCTTTGTTATTATAGAACTACTCATAAGTTAATTTTTCTTCATGCCACTTACACAAGTGCCTATTTATAAAAGAACTCCTCTTTATTATTATAGAACTAGTTATCCATGCATCGGTTGTTTATTTCGAATTTCTAACCATTGTCATAAAATCAATCCGAATAACATTTGTCTCATATTGGTGCAATTAATCCACCCCAAACACTTAATAAGTAACTCATAAATCTCATCTCATCTTCATGCAATTAATCAACCCAAATTGTAACATAAAAACACCTCAATATACAAATGTTAGAATTTTTTAAGTTTCACCATCGCTTGATGATCACCTCAGCAGCACAGTAGAGTAGCTTATAGATAGAAGAGCAGAGAGACATATTCGGATATTTTCAGTTGGTGAAGCGAATCCATTCGGCCTTGCTGGGAACATCTTGGTTGACAACGGTGAGCAGGTAGTAGCCTGAAGGAGCCACCACTGGGCTGGGCGGAGCAGCTATGGAAACTGAATATGTGCTGTTTCCCTCGGCCTTGACAAATTCCGTGGCTGCAAGCGAGAGCATTCTCTGGTGCATGGACATAGTGTGCGTGTTGAAAGGAGGGGCATATGCATGAAAATGTATGTCCTTGCTGTAAAAGCTCGAAACAGAGAAACCGACATTGAATTTCGACCCGTATTTGATCTCCCTCGTCGAAATATATGCAATGGCTGGTCGCTTGTAATCGTAGACGGAATGCAGATATGGAGGAATGTAGGCTTCCACTCTCAGCTCTGTGGGGAATGGCTTGGCGGCCAGATTATAAGTCTTATGGGGATTGCTCCCGGCTACTAAAACCCGCCCGTCGGGTAGCACAAGGGCAGTGGAATGATACATTCTCGGGATTTTAGCCGGAGCCAGAGTTGTGAACCTCTTGCCAATGGCTTCGGTGGGCGTGTAGAGGACAGGATACAATGCAGGCACCCGCCCATTTTCCCAGCCGGCGGTGCCATTTTGGGCCCCGTTGATGATGAGAATCTTGCCCGTGGGGAGAATGAGCATGTCACCCATTACTCTCGGCCCGGTCATGTTTTCCATCTGCCATTGTGGATTCTGAGACGTGATCTCCATTCTCCCGCAGCTCTTCAAGGCCTCTACATATTTGTGGTCTTTTTCAGCCTCGGTGAAAGCTCCATCGGGGGCTCCTCCGCAGATGAGAACCTCCAGATTCTGGAAATTATTGGCGGACTCGAGCGGAAGCATGGCGGACGAAGCGGACGAAGGATAGTTCCGGGCGCCGCCACCCGGCATGGTGGGGAACGTTTTGATGACCTGGTTTTTTTTGTAGTCCAAAAGGATTGAATCCTTGTTGGCGAAGATGAAGAGATTGCCGTCCGGAACCAAATACAGAAAGGGATACAAATTGTTCTCTTCGCCCTTCGTGTTGGTCTTCACCAGGAATGGAAGCTTGAAGGCCTCAGGATCCGAAGGGTTTCTGGGTATAAATTCGTAATTAAACGATGCCCGACCACCTACGACGATGGCCCGACCGTCGGGCAAGATCTGGTTGGAAGCGTACCATCTCTTGGAAAGCAGCGGCGTCTTGGCTTCGATCCAGTCGCAGGTTGAGTCGACGCAAGGGGTGAAGTAGCGCACGACTTTTTCTCCATCCTGCCACCCGCCCGTTATGACTAACGTCCCGTTGTAGAGAAACGCGCCCGACGAACAGAAGGTGTTCGTCAATAAATGCAGCGGCCTCACTGTATTGTTCGCGATATTGTACTCCACCGAATGCCCCCAGCAACCTTGCGGCGTGGGCCTCGCTATGTCTTTTTCTGGGCACCCGTTCGTGGTTTGGTCGTACATGATAACAGTACCAGTGTGCGTGAGCGTCATGTGCATTGCAGAAAGCCCTGCGTTTTGCTTTAGAAGCTCCCATCGCCCGCTCCGCGCCTCATTCGGCAGCTGCTGCCCTCCAACCGTGGCGATCTCGCTTACGCATGTAACGATCAGGACTAACAATATTGCATAAGATCTCTGCATTTTATGGATTACCACTAAAACTCCTTCACGCTCACAAGAGGCTTGAACTTTAAAGTATAAAGTAAGTAGCCAACGATTCCGAATATAGAGAACGAGAGAATTATTTTTAATGAATGCTTAACCAAAAAAAGAGATTTGGTCTTAGGCAAGAATGAATCTCTATGCACTCCGAGGAATGAGAAAAGGAGGACGATGGTCTTATATAATGGCGAAGGAGATCATTGCAGGGCTTTGTACAGTGGGAGGCCTCTATGGATTCATGACAACTGCGTTAATGGAATCCTTTCATTGACAATTACCAGGTGCTATTGATAAAAATTATATCAATAAAATTGTTGTAATGTTAAAAATTGCTCTCTCCAATTCATGTCTTTGTCTTTGTCGTCAAATCTGACTATTGATTGCAACAAATTAACCATTTCCAAGAGCTCTTATTTTACTCAAAAATGTGTATTATTATGTGTAGCTTAACTATTTTGTTCAGAGTTGGATTGGAAATATGTAAAAACTCTTAGAATAACATATATTACAAATGGAAATTGTATAATTTGGGTGCTATGGGGTATTTGAGGGTGCTAAATCTATTTATCGAATTTGAACACTTCGAAATTTGGAAAAACACAATATGAACACTTCCAAATTTGGATTTTTCCAAATTTCGAAGTGTTCAAATTGTGTTTTTGAATCGATAAATAGATTTAGCACCCTCAAATACCCCATGACACCCAAATTATGCAATTTTCATAGCTAATATATGTAAATCTAACATTTTTTACACATTTCCAACATAAAACAAAACGCAAATGTTGATCATTTTCACTTTTATTATTGGATTTATCAAAATATTAAGTTCCAAGCAAGAATTTTATTTATAGGCATTACATATATTTAGTTAAGACACACACACACACACACACACACACATATATATGAATGAAACTTTACATTCTAGAGTAAAAATATGGAAAAGATTTCATTTATATAAATTTAAATTATATATATATATAACCGATGTGCCTAGACATAATATGAACGTTGTTCTTGATTTCTTGGTGCACAATGGTTAGGGTTTTCCTTACTTGCTAGCCTCCACTAAGCTCCCCCTCCCTCTTTTGTTGTTGTTTTAGGGTTCCCATTTAGTTGCGTTGGATCCTTGCTTCTTGTGGGTTTAATCTTCTAACTCAATAACTCTCTAGACATGATTCTAGCTCCTAGATCACCCCAAGTTGTTTCCTTTGACGAAAGAGAAGGAACTTATAATCTCTCATTCAAGGAGAACGTTTAAACATATTCCTTCTAAGATGCACATGGTTTTAATGAAGCTTTGCCACTTGCTATCACTATAACAAGGGATGCAACAAAGAAGTCAACATTATACAAAGAAAATTGACTGATTTACACATTCAAGGGCCTTTGGTTAAAGCTTGCATATATTCAACATTGGATCTCTTGCACTTGGAAGCTAGAAATCAAGGAAGAATCATATATTTAGCCTTGTTCTAAGGTATTCTTCATAATAAAATTTAATGAATCCAATGATAAAGATCAAATCTTGAACTTTAGTTTGTGGTTTTCGAGAAGATTTGGTCTTTCCATGGAACCTTAGACTCCAACGTTCCATCCCTCTTCCTCCCTCGAGCATGTCTTGGTAATATTGTCTAAGATCCCTAATCATTTATGGGGATATTATTCATTATGTGATATTCAAAATGCTTTAGGAAAATTTCATTTCAGAAGTGAGGAGAAGAAACACTAACGTATCACCACATATGCACCCATATGTGTAGACATGGAATTCAAAAAGGACTTTCTAAAAGACATCAATTTTGATGCTAAGGACTATACTTGGACCCAAAACATGAACTATGAACAAGTCACTTTAAGGCGCAGGGAATGCTATGAAACATCACACATTTATACCCAATGCAATAAAGTCTCAAAAGTATGGAAAACAAAAAGAATTTGAATCACAACCCACTTGATGGGATGAAGAAATGGAGGTGCATCAATTGATCATCAAGGACCCCAAAAATCTCTCCAACTCACAAAGGTCACAGACTTGCCCATTTAGGAAAAGGTAGAGTATCCCCTATACATCACCTAGACATGGGTGAGTTTGGTTGACCAGGTTGAGGTAAACCTTAGATTGAGGTTAAAGTTTGAAAGTAAACCTTAAACCCTAAAACTAATTTCCATGTCATAGGGTAAACCTTAGATTCTTCAGAGCACGTGGCCAGTCAACGAAATCCCTCAAATCCATTACAGCACTATTCTCATAATGAGTTCAACCTGTCACTTAGGGGAACAAAACCTTGCCGAGGAGAATACCACTCCATTCGACAACCACTCGGGATAGACTAAATCGACCCCTCCCCTCTCTCTGTATGTGTGTGTGTGTGTATGTGTTTTGGCTTGTTTTAAGTTATTTTCAATAATAGAGTGGTATACACATACATAATCATGTTTGAACTCTTGATGAAGCTAGTGAACCATAAAGGTAAATAATTTTAGAGACTTCTCACATCAGAGGAGGTAATATGGAAGGGAATTGAAATTTATATCTATGTTTTTTTACTGCTGAAGTTGTCACTAAACTAGCATGGAGTTTATTCCAATATGAAGGAAAGAGGAAATGTACTCTATTTTGTATTGTGTATTTTGTTTCTCCCACCATCAAAGATATATACCTTATGTTTTAGCCACATGGACATGATAACGGTTTCAAATATCTTAAGAAGAGGTGATATATTTTGTATATTTCCCATACCCTAACATCTTATGGCATCATGATTTCTCCCTTTTTTTAATTAAATTCACAGAGGATGACAAAAAATTTCGACCACCCGACAACCCATGAACCACTTAGTCATCCATCATTTAGTCACTCCTTCACTCATTGAATAAAGGAATTGGTCAAAAATGTATCACCATGAACCACTCAGTCATCCATCATTTAGTCACTCCTTCACTCATTGAATAAAGGAATTGGTCAAAAATGTATCACCATTAGTAAAAAGTGATTTCTTTTTTTGAGTCCATGAAATCATATGAAATTTGTGGCTACTTTGGTGTTATTCTCTTCCATACAACATATAAATAGTTGGAGGTCCAAGTTTCCTTTAAAAGTTGGGTCCTTCTTATTCCGAGGGGATTTTTCCATGGGTAACTAGGAAACAAAAAAAATGTTCTCAACCTAAAGATTGTTCCTAAGGTAAATAGGAAACAAACAAAATGTTCTTTTCTTGGAGATTAGGGCCTAGGGTAAACCAATGATTATCAATCAAATTTTAAATTGGCCATGATTGTCTTTTAATTTTGAGATATTAATGGGGTAATGTCATTTTAGAATGTCATGATAAAATGGTTTGCAATGTTGTTGAATTGAATTTGTTCATATTCTTTTTTCTATAATTCCTTTGTATCTTTATTGTAGACAAATGGGAACTCGTAGATCTCTGGGAAAGTTGAAAACTATTATAGTTAATAATGAAAGTGATGAAATGGGTCATTATCTGACATTATGAGTACCAATTGTATTTTGAGTTACTTCTCATCAATAAAGGAATTGTAGATTTGGGTAGGGTGTGTGCAAGCTAATGAGGGTCTCTTTTGACATGTTAGATGCAATAGAAAATTGAAAAAGCACACATCCATCAACTTACATGGATTTTTTGAAACATATACACAATGAATATTGCGATGAGTAAAAAAAATGAAACGTAGGTAATTAAATGACGTTTCCGAATATATAATTTTTTTCTATTGAAAATATTCTTAACTATCCTAAGTTTGATTATTTGTAACAAGAACTTTTTAGTTTTTGGAGAATTATAAGGTATATGTTTTTGTGGGTGTAGCCTTTGAGTGCATAAACGATGGAATCAACTTGCGAAAACTGGTATAAATATAGAGAACACGTATTACTAGTGCATCTCTATTGCCCCCCGCAAAAAAAAAAAAAAATTAATTTTTTCTTTAATTATCTAATTAATAGAACCTCGAAAACAGTATGCCAATTGTGAGTGCAGCCTTTGAAGGTCTTAATGCAACCTTTTTGAAACCATTTTTTTATAGCATGTAGAGGTCGATGTCCTTTAGTGCACCATAGAATTTTTTTCAAAATGGTTGAGAAACAGAAGAGTTATGGACAAAACACTAACAATGTGTTTTTTGAGTTGAGTAATGACACAAGAAAGTTACGGGATATGAATAAATGTTGTATTGCTGACATGTTGGGAGTTGTGCACACTCTTAACAATGTTCTGGTAGAGATTGGAAGGCATCTAGAAAGTTACGAGATATGAATAAATGTTGTATTGAAGCATTGGCTAAAATAATTGCATGACTGTATGACATATTTCTTTATGTGTAAGAATTTATTCTGAAAACTATGAGATGTTTCTAATCATGCAATTTAGCTTGCCTTGTAGGAAAGATCATATACCATCACTTACAAAAGAAGGACTACAACATTTGTTCCAGCAACAAAGCTATCTATTGATGATATTGAAGTTCCCAGGATCCGGGATGAAGTAATGGAAGAATACCATGATCCTTCGATCGTGATGAAAGATGTTTGGAATGTGGTCCCAAGACCAGATGGGAAGTTTGTTGTGACTTCCAAGTGGATCTATAAGATCAAGCATGTTGCAGTTGGTAGCATAGAGAATTACAAAGAGAGATTGGTAGCTTGTGGCTTCTCCCAGAAAGAAGGGATTGATTATGAAGAGACTTTTGCTCCTGTGGCCAGATACACTTCCATTAGATCAGTACTTGCTCTGGCTGCAAGTGATGAAATGCAAGGTACACCAGATGGATGTCAAGACATCTTTCTTGATTGGTGTAGTTGAAGAGGAAGTGTATGTGGAGCATCTAATAGGGTTTGAGACACATGACAGAGATACTCATCTGTGCAAACTGAAGAAATCCCTGTATGGTTTGAAACTGGCACCCAGGACCTGGTACGGAAGGATAGCCAAATTCCTATCCAGTTTGGGCTTTACTAAGAGTAAAGTGGATTCCAACCTTTACTGCAAGGTTGAGGAAAGAAATCTAGTGATACTACTATTGTATGTGGATGACCTGTTTGTAACAGGTGAGGATAGATTGATTGCTGACACGAAGAGGAAGCTTGCTGCTGAGTTTGAGATGAAGGACTTGGGTCCGATGCACTACTTTCTTGGTATGGAGGTGTGGCAGAGTGCAGATGGAATCCTCCTTGGATAAGGGGAGTATGCAATAGAGATCCCGAAGAGGTTCGGGATGATGGACTGCAAGGCAATGGCCACACCTATGGCATCGAACCTGAAGCTTCTGTGTGATGCTTCATCTGAGCCGGTTGATGCCACGATGTATCGTCAGATGATTGGGTCCTTGATGTACCTGACGAACATGAGACCAGATATTTTCTTTGCAGTGAACACATTGATCCAGTTCCTAACGGATCCCAGAGGTGTTCACCGGGTTGCTGTAAAGCATATTCTGAGGTACCTGAAGGGTACGGTTGATTATGGGCTCAAGTATGATGCGAATAAAAAGTTTAACCTAGAGGGTTTTGTTGATTCAAATTGGGTAGGCAGTGCCATTCAGCAGAAGAGCACTTCGAGGTGCTACTTCAGTATGGGATTAGGTGTGATCTCCTGGTTTAGCGAGAAGTAGTCCTGCGTAGCACTGAGTACAGTTGAAGTAGAGTATGTTGCATCTTGTTCAGCTAGTTGTGAGGCAGTATGGATTCGGAAGCTACTATCTGAGCTATTTGATCTCCCGTTGGAGGCTACTGGTATCTTTTCTGACAACCAGAGTTGTGTGAAGCTGTCTGAGAACCTTGTGTTCCACGACAGGTTGAAGCACATTGAGATCAAATATCAATATATCAGGGATATGGTGCAGAGAGGATTAGTGAAGCCCCCATATGTTGCGACGGATGAGCAGGTTGTGGACGTGTTGATGAAACCACTAGCCAAAGTGAAGTTCGAATACTTCAGAGAGAGGCTTGGTGTTCTTTAGATTGATGACACTTCGAGGAACAAGTGATGGCCACATTTGTAGGAGCCATTCCAAGCATGGTGAAGGAGGATCCTTTCCATGGCTGTGGATATAAGCGTTGTGTGATGAGCATCAGGACGATGCTCCAGTTACTGCTCTATATGTATCAGGTGGATACATTGTATGATCATGTGGATCATGTATTCGTATATATATCAGATGGATACATTGTATGATCAGGTGGATCATGTATTTGTATATGTATCAGGTGTATACATTGTATGATCAGGTGGATCATGGATTTGTATATGTATCAGGTGGATACACTGTATGATTAGGATGATCATAGATGATGAGCTTCAAGATGTTTCTCCAGATGATATGTATCAGGTGGATACATTGTATGATCAGGATGATCATGGATGATGAGCTTCATGATGTTGCTCCAGATGATATGCATCAGGATGATGCTATGATGAGGATCATATTATATATATATATATATTTATATACTCTTGTATATTTAAGCACCCAGCTATACGTTTTCGCTTTTACGCGCAACACTCAATCTGTGGCTCGTGGGATGCCAGTCTATCCCCAATAGTACATGGTCCTCTCCGGTCGGAAGACGCTGGCTGTACCCCACCAGAGGAAGGGGTCCCTTCCTGGTCAATAGTTGTACTGTGGCATACAATGACTTGAGCTAGCGTCAAAAATTCCTCCTGTGTCCGTGGTATCATCGTATGTGCAGGAGGGACATCTAGACTCGGTAAATGGCTACGAGGTGGAGGTATCAGTCAATTGGAATCTTTATGCCTATCATTGGGACGATTTTGGGGCATCCCCATGCCAGTTCCCTGGGGCCCCAGCATATCGAAATAGTTGACATGTTTACCCATCGCAAAATCAGCATAATGTTATCGAAGGAAGTATAGTGGTACTTCCCTGTTGTTGCGTGGGGGAATGTCAAATACCATATACCATCGATCCATCCAGTGATCTATGATTGGTGGAAAAAAACACCACTCAATTGAAATATGTGCTCTAGTAGTATCTAGAACGACATCTGTCCCGGGAACTCTAAAAAGTGAATATTTTGCCCTTTATTTATTTTTAATTTCTTCACCTCATTATAACTCAATCCATCGACATATTCTTGTCGTTTTATTTCTCTGTATGATTCTATGTTGTACAATGCATCGTTTGAGCGACTGATAGTATCCACAATAGCATCTAGTGATGCTGCCAATTAGTAGTGGAGTTCATCTCCACCCCTCCAAGCTGTACCAATATCTCTCAAATGAGTGATCTCTCTCAATATCTCTGCATTCTGATCCATAATAGCCACTGCAATCATAAATACAAAAAAAATATCATTAGAAAAATACAGATGGTATAATGACATCTCTAAGTAATGGAAAATGTAAAACTAGTGTACAACAAATAACAACATGAACTATTTATAATTTGAAATTTAAAACTGAACAAATTATACACTAAAGACTAAACATTTAACATTTTTCCATCTTAAATTCATGTCATATCTGTGTATTAATTTCAATTTCCAGATACATAATTTAAATGTCCTAAGAGTATATGTTGATTGGGAATCTTCTCTACCTTATTTTTAGGCTTGGATTGTGAAGTTTCATCAAAACTATAGGGTGTTGACTAATGCCCTTGGAGGACCAGCTCCGAGATTCCGGGTAGAGGAAAGGGATAGATCCTAGAGTAGGGGGCACAAGGTGCTATTGATGAACAAAATCCCAATATAGGCAAGGATTTTGATATATGTAATTATTTGTTGTGGTGTGATGTTTTTTGGACTCTATAGACCATTTAGCATCTTTGTTTAGATGTAATTTTTGGAATATATGGATTTCACTTGATTTTATTTTAGTTGTATGCACTCTTTCTATATACACACGAGAGAGTTTGCATATTTGTTTATAGTGGTTTGGGATTTATAATTCAACAAAATTAACAGTTTGCAATCTTTTAGGATTGCAAGGTTTCCACTAGATTCTATCATGTATGATAGTATGGGATTGACATGCAATCAAACACATCAACCTCCCTAGGATTCTTGATGTTGGTACACCCTATTGTTGAACTCCTCTGTCTTGACCTTAACCAAAATGCACCCTTCACTCAAGTGAAAACATTTATCAAGCATGGGAAACTTCTCTACCCTATCTTAAAACTTGGAATAGGAAGCCTCATCAAAACTAGAAGGTGTTGACTAATGTCCTTCGAGGACTAACTTCGATATTCCGGGTATAGGAAAGGGTTAGAGTCCAAAGGAGGGGTAAATGGTGCTATTGATGAATAAAATCCCAATATTGGCAATGATTTTGTTATGTTATTATTTGTTGTAGCATGATGCTTTTTGGACTCTATAGTCCATTTACCATCTTAGTTTATGTATTTTGGGGAAGATATGAATTGTACTTGATTTTTTTTTTTAGTTGTAAGCAACCTTGCTATATACATGAGAAAATTTGGGTATTTGTGAATATTGATTTGGATTCATAAGGATGCTCATGTATATATATCCATCTAGTGAGACTGATTTTATTTTTACGACTAAATTGGGGTTTTAATTTGTTTTGGGAATACAAATGTGTGAAGTTATGGTCTAAATTACTTCTATGGCATACAAATTTAAAAAATTATGGATTCAATTGATTTGAGGGCATAAAAAAATATAGAAATTAGAAGTGTGGAATTTGATTTAAACACCCGAGGTTGAAGAAATTGGTGCTCAAGGTGGAAGATTTGGGCTCTTTCCCTCAAAACACGTTCACCACTACTCGTTCCATCGCCGCCCCTGCTCTGTCGCGGTTGTAGAGGAGATGATGGGCGTGGCCCGTTTCAGGCATAAAATATGTTTCGAAAAATGCGTACACGTTTAGTATCTCATAACGTTTACGCATTTTAGTAATATATAACGTGTACGCGTTCTGTTTAAGTATCCTACTTGGACTTCAACGTGGCAAGCTTGGGACTAGGTTCGGCAGGGTCGGGATTGCTTGGGATCAATTATATTTTATGGAACTTGAATGGGTTTCTTGAATATACCATAACATCTAAAAGGTCCCTCAACTTTGTTTACCCACCAAGAAAAAAAGAGAATTAAATGATTTGAAATCCCATTGGAAAGGTGTAGTACGATCATTTACTATTAGCCAACAGAGTGAACAAGTGGGAAGGGCGCTTAAATATCATATGTAGGAGCACACATACATACATCAAAGAGTCAATTTACATTCAAGAAATTTTTCCTCACATTGGACTAAATTGTAAGGGCTTTTCATTCTATAATCATTGAATATTTTTTCTAGTTTTATATGAATTCCTCATAGTAAATGGATGTTCAATGTTTGGTTTCTATTTTTTCATGTGTAGGTTTGTGCATTTTTTATTTTGAATAATGACATCTCATGGAGAGTATTACTAGTATTTTATATGTTTTTTCCATTCTCAAATAGGATAGATACTCTATGAGGGAAATAATTCCATATCATCGGGGGAAGAAGTTTCGTTTTATAAGTATGATAATTTTCTTCCCAGGAGTAAAATGGTTGGATGGACATATTGCAGAAGCCAGGTTACGCACACTTAAAAAATGAGCTTACCAAATAGTAATCCAACATTAATTGATTGTATACGTTTAAAATTATTTCTTGACATTCAATCTAGTATGTGGGAGAAGGGTTATGTATGTGAACATTTTGAAATGGACATATCATTTTTTGTTTTTGAAGAAATGTTCATTAAAGAAGAGGACTCAATTCGAATGACTATGCAAAGCATATTTGCATATACTCATATGACATGTTATTATGTAACTTATTTTACTCTAGATGGGATATCTTGTGAATGGAGAGAAATTAAAACGTGACTCCCGTGTGGATACACTTAATTTTGGTTAATGTTTTACAATTTTGTTTTTTTCTTTTCTTTGTTTTTCACAATGTTTGACATCACTTTCTAACTATAATTTCAACCTAGATTTAACTTGTAGATGTTCAATATTGAGATGTAAAATATCTATGTTTATTTTAACTTTCCAAGATTTAAGCAGATAAGGGATAACATGGATTAGAATTGAATGCCAATAGAGTAAGACAGTGCAAATCTGACACCTATTCTCCCCTAATATTGATTAATATTTTTAAAGACGGTGGTGCACATTTCAAAACATTGTCCATGGAAGGAAACCATAATTTGTTTTAAGTTAGAAGGCGCCTTGAATTTGAAGAGGAATCAAGCCATGAGGAAGAATTCTATTGATTGAAAAAAGAGAAAGGGTGGATGATTTTTATAGTTTATGTATGTTTCTTCATTTTACTAACACAATTCCTTAATGATATTAATTGCCATGAGAGAATAACATCATGTGCAAAAGTTGTGCTCATTCCAATATAGTAGAAATTTCAAGAACATGACACAAGCCAAAACTTCTCCAACCATACATTAGGAAAATATTCTAAACTTGGTTGTCATCTTTATATTTTTGAACTAGATTTGAAATTTGGTGGAAATAGAAGTGTATGTAATTTTGTTCACTTATTCTTTTAAAATAATTTGTATTGCTTGTTATTTATAATGCATTCCCATGAATATTTTACTAAAATAGTGAACATATTGAATATTGATAGTTTTGCTTTTTCTAGTGGTGATATTTTATGTTTTAAATTATGTTTGTGGTAGCTTGAATCCTAGGTGATTATTATTTTAGGTCGATTTTATATACTTCGATTAATCAAACTCAAGAAATGGAAGAAATTAAGCACAATACAAACTTAACCATACATCACATCCAAGTAACATACAAACTTAGCAATACATCACATCCAAGTAACATGTACTATGCTAGGGAAATATCTAACCATATTCAAGTGTTAGAAACAAATTTAAACTCAACTCTTTTCATCACATCTATAGGGAAAGAAGAAGAGAAGTTGATGCAATTTAAAAAGTACAAAGAAGAAGAGAAGTTGATGCAATTTAAAAAGTGGTAGCTCAAAAATGGACAAATGACATATTCAAGCACTAAAGGATGGCGAACATGTTAGAATATTTTCATCTCTTTTTTTAAAAGTTTATTATGGATGGAGTATATTGATATGTAAACTATAGGCCTCATAGTTTGAGAGTCTCACCAACATGGATATTTAGGAAAAAATAATTAAATGATTTGTTTACAATAGAAATTAGAATGAGATCATATTGCAACAACTCTGTCATGGAAATGACTGAACGGTGTGGAAAATATAGCTCTTGGTGCTATTTGTTTATTAAAGAAAATAAAATCGCTAATCAAATTTACATGCTACAATAGAGATTAATCTTTCCACAATTTAAAATACCCTCATCAAAATAGAGTAACTTCCATAAAATATAAGGATCAATTAAAATTAATAAGAACAATTTTACAAGTACATATAAGAGATTCTTACAGCACAACATCAATCACACAATGAATATAGTAATTTTATTTTGAAAACCCAAATTAGAAAACCAACATTTAATGGTAGTTCTCTTTTTCAGTAATCTTTGGCTAAAATACAAGGTTGTGTCTGCATCCCCCTCTGGCAAACATTTTGAAAGTCCAATTACAAGAAGATATATGAGAGTTGGAGTAATGGGAAGACTACCAGATTGAACTTTGACTTTCCTATTTTCATTTTCTTTTTTATTTAAATATTGGTTTTCCTCTCTTTTGTCTCATTTACTTTTACATATGCATGTTGTCCTTAATGTTTTATCTAAAACCTCATTAATTGTGGAATTAAACTTAGGTATATAATTTTCCAACCATTATCTTGATTCAATTCATTTCGAATCATGAAAATATTCATAATCATCCCTCCAAATCAATATATTGTAATTTTTCCAGATTAACACATTATGAAAATTAATCATTGTCTTGTTCACCCTTGTATATGAGAATGATTTTAATTATCTATTATTTTTCACATGATGAGAAATAATTATTAACTTTTATTCACTCTTGTATATGAGAAATAATGATTTTAATTATCTTTATTTGACCAACTCTATTTTAATAAATTTGAATGTTTTAATGATATAATTTATTTTTTAAAGGTAAAGAATATATGATTGAAAGTTTAATGAATTTGTAGTTCCATGCTTTGTACTTATTCCGACCTGGAAAAAAAGGATGATACAAAACATTTGAATAGGAGATGATATAAGATGTATGTGTATAAATAAGTAACCAATAGCATAACAAATTAAAAAAAATGACATAAACTATTTGAAGAGGAGATGCCTTAACTTGTGTGGCCGGTGAACATTGATAGGTTACTTGAGCTATAAGTTAATTGTTCTAAAAGAGCTATTCTTTGTTATTATAGAACTACTCATAAGTTAATTTTTCTTCATGCCACTTACACAAGTGCCTATTTATAAAAGAACTCCTCTTTATTATTATAGAACTAGTTATCCATGCATCGGTTGTTTATTTCGAATTTCTAACCATTGTCATAAAATCAATCCGAATAACATTTGTCTCATATTGGTGCAATTAATCCACCCCAAACACTTAATAAGTAACTCATAAATCTCATCTCATCTTCATGCAATTAATCAACCCAAATTGTAACATAAAAACACCTCAATATACAAATGTTAGAATTTTTTAAGTTTCACCATCGCTTGATGATCACCTCAGCAGCACAGTAGAGTAGCTTATAGATAGAAGAGCAGAGAGACATATTCGGATATTTTCAGTTGGTGAAGCGAATCCATTCGGCCTTGCTGGGAACATCTTGGTTGACAACGGTGAGCAGGTAGTAGCCTGAAGGAGCCACCACTGGGCTGGGCGGAGCAGCTATGGAAACTGAATATGTGCTGTTTCCCTCGGCCTTGACAAATTCCGTGGCTGCAAGCGAGAGCATTCTCTGGTGCATGGACATAGTGTGCGTGTTGAAAGGAGGGGCATATGCATGAAAATGTATGTCCTTGCTGTAAAAGCTCGAAACAGAGAAACCGACATTGAATTTCGACCCGTATTTGATCTCCCTCGTCGAAATATATGCAATGGCTGGTCGCTTGTAATCGTAGACGGAATGCAGATATGGAGGAATGTAGGCTTCCACTCTCAGCTCTGTGGGGAATGGCTTGGCGGCCAGATTATAAGTCTTATGGGGATTGCTCCCGGCTACTAAAACCCGCCCGTCGGGTAGCACAAGGGCAGTGGAATGATACATTCTCGGGATTTTAGCCGGAGCCAGAGTTGTGAACCTCTTGCCAATGGCTTCGGTGGGCGTGTAGAGGACAGGATACAATGCAGGCACCCGCCCATTTTCCCAGCCGGCGGTGCCATTTTGGGCCCCGTTGATGATGAGAATCTTGCCCGTGGGGAGAATGAGCATGTCACCCATTACTCTCGGCCCGGTCATGTTTTCCATCTGCCATTGTGGATTCTGAGACGTGATCTCCATTCTCCCGCAGCTCTTCAAGGCCTCTACATATTTGTGGTCTTTTTCAGCTTCGGTGAAAGCTCCATCGGGGGCTCCTCCGCAGATGAGAACCTCCAGATTCTGGAAATTATTGGCGGACTCGAGCGGAAGCATGGCGGACGAAGCGGACGAAGGATAGTTCCGGGCGCCGCCACCCGGCATGGTGGGGAACGTTTTGATGACCTGGTTTTTTTTGTAGTCCAAAAGGATTGAATCCTTGTTGGCGAAGATGAAGAGATTGCCGTCCGGAACCAAATACAGAAAGGGATACAAATTGTTCTCTTCGCCCTTCGTGTTGGTCTTCACCAGGAATGGAAGCTTGAAGGCCTCAGGATCCGAAGGGTTTCTGGGTATAAATTCGTAATTAAACGATGCCCGACCACCTACGACGATGGCCCGACCGTCGGGCAAGATCTGGTTGGAAGCGTACCATCTCTTGGAAAGCAGCGGCGTCTTGGCTTCGATCCAGTCGCAGGTTGAGTCGACGCAAGGGGTGAAGTAGCGCACGACTTTTTCTCCATCCTGCCACCCGCCCGTTATGACTAACGTCCCGTTGTAGAGAAACGCGCCCGACGAACAGAAGGTGTTCGTCAATAAATGCAGCGGCCTCACTGTATTGTTCGCGATATTGTACTCCACCGAATGCCCCCAGCAACCTTGCGGCGTGGGCCTCGCTATGTCTTTTTCTGGGCACCCGTTCGTGGTTTGGTCGTACATGATAACAGTACCAGTGTGCGTGAGCGTCATGTGCATTGCAGAAAGCCCTGCGTTTTGCTTTAGAAGCTCCCATCGCCCGCTCCGCGCCTCATTCGGCAGCTGCTGCCCTCCAACCGTGGCGATCTCGCTTACGCATGTAACGATCAGGACTAACAATATTGCATAAGATCTCTGCATTTTATGGATTACCACTAAAACTCCTTCACGCTCACAAGAGGCTTGAACTTTAAAGTATAAAGTAAGTAGCCAACGATTCCGAATATAGAGAACGAGAGAATTATTTTTAATGAATGCTTAACCAAAAAAAGAGATTTGGTCTTAGGCAAGAATGAATCTCTATGCACTCCGAGGAATGAGAAAAGGAGGACGATGGTCTTATATAATGGCGAAGGAGATCATTGCAGGGCTTTGTACAGTGGGAGGCCTCTATGGATTCATGACAACTGCGTTAATGGAATCCTTTCATTGACAATTACCAGGTGCTATTGATAAAAATTATATCAATAAAATTGTTGTAATGTTAAAAATTGCTCTCTCCAATTCATGTCTTTGTCTTTGTCGTCAAATCTGACTATTGATTGCAACAAATTAACCATTTCCAAGAGCTCTTATTTTACTCAAAAATGTGTATTATTATGTGTAGCTTAACTATTTTGTTCAGAGTTGGATTGGAAATATGTAAAAACTCTTAGAATAACATATATTACAAATGGAAATTGTATAATTTGGGTGCTATGGGGTATTTGAGGGTGCTAAATCTATTTATCGAATTTGAACACTTCGAAATTTGGAAAAACACAATATGAACACTTCCAAATTTGGATTTTTCCAAATTTCGAAGTGTTCAAATTGTGTTTTTGAATCGATAAATAGATTTAGCACCCTCAAATACCCCATGACACCCAAATTATGCAATTTTCATAGCTAATATATGTAAATCTAACATTTTTTACACATTTCCAACATAAAACAAAACGCAAATGTTGATCATTTTCACTTTTATTATTGGATTTATCAAAATATTAAGTTCCAAGCAAGAATTTTATTTATAGGCATTACATATATTTAGTTAAGACACACACACACACACACACACACACATATATATGAATGAAACTTTACATTCTAGAGTAAAAATATGGAAAAGATTTCATTTATATAAATTTAAATTATATATATATATAACCGATGTGCCTAGACATAATATGAACGTTGTTCTTGATTTCTTGGTGCACAATGGTTAGGGTTTTCCTTACTTGCTAGCCTCCACTAAGCTCCCCCTCCCTCTTTTGTTGTTGTTTTAGGGTTCCCATTTAGTTGCGTTGGATCCTTGCTTCTTGTGGGTTTAATCTTCTAACTCAATAACTCTCTAGACATGATTCTAGCTCCTAGATCACCCCAAGTTGTTTCCTTTGACGAAAGAGAAGGAACTTATAATCTCTCATTCAAGGAGAACGTTTAAACATATTCCTTCTAAGATGCACATGGTTTTAATGAAGCTTTGCCACTTGCTATCACTATAACAAGGGATGCAACAAAGAAGTCAACATTATACAAAGAAAATTGACTGATTTACACATTCAAGGGCCTTTGGTTAAAGCTTGCATATATTCAACATTGGATCTCTTGCACTTGGAAGCTAGAAATCAAGGAAGAATCATATATTTAGCCTTGTTCTAAGGTATTCTTCATAATAAAATTTAATGAATCCAATGATAAAGATCAAATCTTGAACTTTAGTTTGTGGTTTTCGAGAAGATTTGGTCTTTCCATGGAACCTTAGACTCCAACGTTCCATCCCTCTTCCTCCCTCGAGCATGTCTTGGTAATATTGTCTAAGATCCCTAATCATTTATGGGGATATTATTCATTATGTGATATTCAAAATGCTTTAGGAAAATTTCATTTCAGAAGTGAGGAGAAGAAACACTAACGTATCACCACATATGCACCCATATGTGTAGACATGGAATTCAAAAAGGACTTTCTAAAAGACATCAATTTTGATGCTAAGGACTATACTTGGACCCAAAACATGAACTATGAACAAGTCACTTTAAGGCGCAAGGAATGCTATGAAACATCACACATTTATACCCAATGCAATAAAGTCTCAAAAGTATGGAAAACAAAAAGAATTTGAATCACAACCCACTTGATGGGATGAAGAAATGGAGGTGCATCAATTGATCATCAAGGACCCCAAAAATCTCTCCAACTCACAAAGGTCACAGACTTGCCCATTTAGGAAAAGGTAGAGTATCCCCTATACATCACCTAGACATGGGTGAGTTTGGTTGACCAGGTTGAGGTAAACCTTAGATTGAGGTTAAAGTTTGAAAGTAAACCTTAAACCCTAAAACTAATTTCCATGTCATAGGGTAAACCTTAGATTCTTCAGAGCACGTGGCCAGTCAACGAAATCCCTCAAATCCATTACAGCACTATTCTCATAATGAGTTCAACCTGTCACTTAGGGGAACAAAACCTTGCCGAGGAGAATACCACTCCATTCGACAACCACTCGGGATAGACTAAATCGACCCCTCCCCTCTCTCTGTATGTGTGTGTGTGTGTATGTGTTTTGGCTTGTTTTAAGTTATTTTCAATAATAGAGTGGTATACACATACATAATCATGTTTGAACTCTTGATGAAGCTAGTGAACCATAAAGGTAAATAATTTTAGAGACTTCTCACATCAGAGGAGGTAATATGGAAGGGAATTGAAATTTATATCTATGTTTTTTTACTGCTGAAGTTGTCACTAAACTAGCATGGAGTTTATTCCAATATGAAGGAAAGAGGAAATGTACTCTATTTTGTATTGTGTATTTTGTTTCTCCCACCATCAAAGATATATACCTTATGTTTTAGCCACATGGACATGATAACGGTTTCAAATATCTTAAGAAGAGGTGATATATTTTGTATATTTCCCATACCCTAACATCTTATGGCATCATGATTTCTCCCTTTTTTTAATTAAATTCACAGAGGATGACAAAAAATTTCGACCACCCGACAACCCATGAACCACTTAGTCATCCATCATTTAGTCACTCCTTCACTCATTGAATAAAGGAATTGGTCAAAAATGTATCACCATGAACCACTCAGTCATCCATCATTTAGTCACTCCTTCACTCATTGAATAAAGGAATTGGTCAAAAATGTATCACCATTAGTAAAAAGTGATTTCTTTTTTTGAGTCCATGAAATCATATGAAATTTGTGGCTACTTTGGTGTTATTCTCTTCCATACAACATATAAATAGTTGGAGGTCCAAGTTTCCTTTAAAAGTTGGGTCCTTCTTATTCCGAGGGGATTTTTCCATGGGTAACTAGGAAACAAAAAAAATGTTCTCAACCTAAAGATTGTTCCTAAGGTAAATAGGAAACAAACAAAATGTTCTTTTCTTGGAGATTAGGGCCTAGGGTAAACCAATGATTATCAATCAAATTTTAAATTGGCCATGATTGTCTTTTAATTTTGAGATATTAATGGGGTAATGTCATTTTAGAATGTCATGATAAAATGGTTTGCAATGTTGTTGAATTGAATTTGTTCATATTCTTTTTTCTATAATTCCTTTGTATCTTTATTGTAGACAAATGGGAACTCGTAGATCTCTGGGAAAGTTGAAAACTATTATAGTTAATAATGAAAGTGATGAAATGGGTCATTATCTGACATTATGAGTACCAATTGTATTTTGAGTTACTTCTCATCAATAAAGGAATTGTAGATTTGGGTAGGGTGTGTGCAAGCTAATGAGGGTCTCTTTTGACATGTTAGATGCAATAGAAAATTGAAAAAGCACACATCCATCAACTTACATGGATTTTTTGAAACATATACACAATGAATATTGCGATGAGTAAAAAAAATGAAACGTAGGTAATTAAATGACGTTTCCGAATATATAATTTTTTTCTATTGAAAATATTCTTAACTATCCTAAGTTTGATTATTTGTAACAAGAACTTTTTAGTTTTTGGAGAATTATAAGGTATATGTTTTTGTGGGTGTAGCCTTTGAGTGCATAAACGATGGAATCAACTTGCGAAAACTGGTATAAATATAGAGAACACGTATTACTAGTGCATCGCTATTGCCCCCCGCAAAAAAAAAAAAAAATTAATTTTTTCTTTAATTATCTAATTAATAGAACCTCGAAAACAGTATGCCAATTGTGAGTGCAGCCTTTGAAGGTCTTAATGCAACCTTTTTGAAACCATTTTTTTATAGCATGTAGAGGTCGATGTCCTTTAGTGCACCATAGAATTTTTTTCAAAATGGTTGAGAAACAGAAGAGTTATGGACAAAACACTAACAATGTGTTTTTTGAGTTGAGTAATGACACAAGAAAGTTACGGGATATGAATAAATGTTGTATTGCTGACATGTTGGGAGTTGTGCACACTCTTAACAATGTTCTGGTAGAGATTGGAAGGCATCTAGAAAGTTACGAGATATGAATAAATGTTGTATTGAAGCATTGGCTAAAATAATTGCATGACTGTATGACATATTTCTTTATGTGTAAGAATTTATTCTGAAAACTATGAGATGTTTCTAATCATGCAATTTAGCTTGCCTTGTAGGAAAGATCATATACCATCACTTACAAAAGAAGGACTACAACATTTGTTCCAGCAACAAAGCTATCTATTGATGATATTGAAGTTCCCAGGATCCGGGATGAAGTAATGGAAGAATACCATGATCCTTCGATCGTGATGAAAGATGTTTGGAATGTGGTCCCAAGACCAGATGGGAAGTTTGTTGTGACTTCCAAGTGGATCTATAAGATCAAGCATGTTGCAGTTGGTAGCATAGAGAATTACAAAGAGAGATTGGTAGCTTGTGGCTTCTCCCAAAAAGAAGGGATTGATTATGAAGAGACTTTTGCTCCTGTGGCCAGATACACTTCCATTAGATCAGTACTTGCTCTGGCTGCAAGTGATGAAATGCAAGGTACACCAGATGGATGTCAAGACATCTTTCTTGATTGGTGTATTTGAAGAGGAAGTGTATGTGGAGCATCTAATAGGGTTTGAGACACATGACAGAGATACTCATCTGTGCAAACTGAAGAAATCCCTGTATGGTTTGAAACTGGCACCCAGGACCTGGTACGGAAGGATAGCCAAATTCCTATCCAGTTTGGGCTTTACTAAGAGTAAAGTGGATTCCAACCTTTACTGCAAGGTTGAGGAAAGAAATCTAGTGATACTACTATTGTATGTGGATGACCTGTTTGTAACAGGTGAGGATAGATTGATTGCTGACACGAAGAGGAAGCTTGCTGCTGAGTTTGAGATGAAGGACTTGGGTCCGATGCACTACTTTCTTGGTATGGAGGTGTGGCAGAGTGCAGATGGAATCCTCCTTGGATAAGGGGAGTATGCAATAGAGATCCCGAAGAGGTTCGGGATGATGGACTGCAAGGCAATGGCCACACCTATGGCATCGAACCTGAAGCTTCTGTGTGATGCTTCATCTGAGCCGGTTGATGCCACGATGTATCGTCAGATGATTGGGTCCTTGATGTACCTGACGAACATGAGACCAGATATTTTCTTTGCAGTGAACACATTGATCCAGTTCCTAACGGATCCCAGAGGTGTTCACCGGGTTGCTGTAAAGCATATTCTGAGGTACCTGAAGGGTACGGTTGATTATGGGCTCAAGTATGATGCGAATAAAAAGTTTAACCTAGAGGGTTTTGTTGATTCAAATTGGGTAGGCAGTGCCATTCAGCAGAAGAGCACTTCGAGGTGCTACTTCAGTATGGGATTAGGTGTGATCTCCTGGTTTAGCGAGAAGTAGTCCTGCGTAGCACTGAGTACAGTTGAAGTAGAGTATGTTGCATCTTGTTCAGCTAGTTGTGAGGCAGTATGGATTCGGAAGCTACTATCTGAGCTATTTGATCTCCCGTTGGAGGCTACTGGTATCTTTTCTGACAACCAGAGTTGTGTGAAGCTGTCTGAGAACCTTGTGTTCCACGACAGGTTGAAGCACATTGAGATCAAATATCAATATATCAGGGATATGGTGCAGAGAGGATTAGTGAAGCCCCCATATGTTGCGACGGATGAGCAGGTTGTGGACGTGTTGATGAAACCACTAGCCAAAGTGAAGTTCGAATACTTCAGAGAGAGGCTTGGTGTTCTTTAGATTGATGACACTTCGAGGAACAAGTGATGGCCACATTTGTAGGAGCCATTCCAAGCATGGTGAAGGAGGATCCTTTCCATGGCTGTGGATATAAGCGTTGTGTGATGAGCATCAGGACGATGCTCCAGTTACTGCTCTATATGTATCAGGTGGATACATTGTATGATCATGTGGATCATGTATTCGTATATATATCAGATGGATACATTGTATGATCAGGTGGATCATGTATTTGTATATGTATCAGGTGTATACATTGTATGATCAGGTGGATCATGGATTTGTATATGTATCAGGTGGATACACTGTATGATTAGGATGATCATAGATGATGAGCTTCAAGATGTTTCTCCAGATGATATGTATCAGGTGGATACATTGTATGATCAGGATGATCATGGATGATGAGCTTCATGATGTTGCTCCAGATGATATGCATCAGGATGATGCTATGATGAGGATCATATTATATATATATATATATTTATATACTCTTGTATATTTAAGCACCCAGCTATACGTTTTCGCTTTTACGCGCAACACTCAATCTGTGGCTCGTGGGATGCCAGTCTATCCCCAATAGTACATGGTCCTCTCCGGTCGGAAGACGCTGGCTGTACCCCACCAGAGGAAGGGGTCCCTTCCTGGTCAATAGTTGTACTGTGGCATACAATGACTTGAGCTAGCGTCAAAAATTCCTCCTGTGTCCGTGGTATCATCGTATGTGCAGGAGGGACATCTAGACTCGGTAAATGGCTACGAGGTGGAGGTATCAGTCAATTGGAATCTTTATGCCTATCATTGGGACGATTTTGGGGCATCCCCATGCCAGTTCCCTGGGGCCCCAGCATATCGAAATAGTTGACATGTTTACCCATCGCAAAATCAGCATAATGTTATCGAAGGAAGTATAGTGGTACTTCCCTGTTGTTGCGTGGGGGAATGTCAAATACCATATACCATCGATCCATCCAGTGATCTATGATTGGTGGAAAAAAACACCACTCAATTGAAATATGTGCTCTAGTAGTATCTAGAACGACATCTGTCCCGGGAACTCTAAAAAGTGAATATTTTGCCCTTTATTTATTTTTAATTTCTTCACCTCATTATAACTCAATCCATCGACATATTCTTGTCGTTTTATTTCTCTGTATGATTCTATGTTGTACAATGCATCGTTTGAGCGACTGATAGTATCCACAATAGCATCTAGTGATGCTGCCAATTAGTAGTGGAGTTCATCTCCACCCCTCCAAGCTGTACCAATATCTCTCAAATGAGTGATCTCTCTCAATATCTCTGCATTCTGATCCATAATAGCCACTGCAATCATAAATACAAAAAAAATATCATTAGAAAAATACAGATGGTATAATGACATCTCTAAGTAATGGAAAATGTAAAACTAGTGTACAACAAATAACAACATGAACTATTTATAATTTGAAATTTAAAACTGAACAAATTATACACTAAAGACTAAACATTTAACATTTTTCCATCTTAAATTCATGTCATATCTGTGTATTAATTTCAATTTCCAGATACATAATTTAAATGTCCTAAGAGTATATGTTGATTGGGAATCTTCTCTACCTTATTTTTAGGCTTGGATTGTGAAGTTTCATCAAAACTATAGGGTGTTGACTAATGCCCTTGGAGGACCAGCTCCGAGATTCCGGGTAGAGGAAAGGGATAGATCCTAGAGTAGGGGGCACAAGGTGCTATTGATGAACAAAATCCCAATATAGGCAAGGATTTTGATATATGTAATTATTTGTTGTGGTGTGATGTTTTTTGGACTCTATAGACCATTTAGCATCTTTGTTTAGATGTAATTTTTGGAATATATGGATTTCACTTGATTTTATTTTAGTTGTATGCACTCTTTCTATATACACACGAGAGAGTTTGCATATTTGTTTATAGTGGTTTGGGATTTATAATTCAACAAAATTAACAGTTTGCAATCTTTTAGGATTGCAAGGTTTCCACTAGATTCTATCATGTATGATAGTATGGGATTGACATGCAATCAAACACATCAACCTCCCTAGGATTCTTGATGTTGGTACACCCTATTGTTGAACTCCTCTGTCTTGACCTTAACCAAAATGCACCCTTCACTCAAGTGAAAACATTTATCAAGCATGGGAAACTTCTCTACCCTATCTTAAAACTTGGAATAGGAAGCCTCATCAAAACTAGAAGGTGTTGACTAATGTCCTTCGAGGACTAACTTCGATATTCCGGGTATAGGAAAGGGTTAGAGTCCAAAGGAGGGGTAAATGGTGCTATTGATGAATAAAATCCCAATATTGGCAATGATTTTGTTATGTTATTATTTGTTGTAGCATGATGCTTTTTGGACTCTATAGTCCATTTACCATCTTAGTTTATGTATTTTGGGGAAGATATGAATTGTACTTGATTTTTTTTTTTAGTTGTAAGCAACCTTGCTATATACATGAGAAAATTTGGGTATTTGTGAATATTGATTTGGATTCATAAGGATGCTCATGTATATATATCCATCTAGTGAGACTGATTTTATTTTTACGACTAAATTGGGGTTTTAATTTGTTTTGGGAATACAAATGTGTGAAGTTATGGTCTAAATTACTTCTATGGCATACAAATTTAAAAAATTATGGATTCAATTGATTTGAGGGCATAAAAAAATATAGAAATTAGAAGTGTGGAATTTGATTTAAACACCCGAGGTTGAAGAAATTGGTGCTCAAGGTGGAAGATTTGGGCTCTTTCCCTCAAAACACGTTCACCACTACTCGTTCCATCGCCGCCCCTGCTCTGTCGCGGTTGTAGAGGAGATGATGGGCGTGGCCCGTTTCAGGCATAAAATATGTTTCGAAAAATGCGTACACGTTTAGTATCTCATAACGTTTACGCATTTTAGTAATATATAACGTGTACGCGTTCTGTTTAAGTATCCTACTTGGACTTCAACGTGGCAAGCTTGGGACTAGGTTCGGCAGGGTCGGGATTGCTTGGGATCAATTATATTTTATGGAACTTGAATGGGTTTCTTGAATATACCATAACATCTAAAAGGTCCCTCAACTTTGTTTACCCACCAAGAAAAAAAGAGAATTAAATGATTTGAAATCCCATTGGAAAGGTGTAGTACGATCATTTACTATTAGCCAACAGAGTGAACAAGTGGGAAGGGCGCTTAAATATCATATGTAGGAGCACACATACATACATCAAAGAGTCAATTTACATTCAAGAAATTTTTCCTCACATTGGACTAAATTGTAAGGGCTTTTCATTCTATAATCATTGAATATTTTTTCTAGTTTTATATGAATTCCTCATAGTAAATGGATGTTCAATGTTTGGTTTCTATTTTTTCATGTGTAGGTTTGTGCATTTTTTATTTTGAATAATGACATCTCATGGAGAGTATTACTAGTATTTTATATGTTTTTTCCATTCTCAAATAGGATAGATACTCTATGAGGGAAATAATTCCATATCATCGGGGGAAGAAGTTTCGTTTTATAAGTATGATAATTTTCTTCCCAGGAGTAAAATGGTTGGATGGACATATTGCAGAAGCCAGGTTACGCACACTTAAAAAATGAGCTTACCAAATAGTAATCCAACATTAATTGATTGTATACGTTTAAAATTATTTCTTGACATTCAATCTAGTATGTGGGAGAAGGGTTATGTATGTGAACATTTTGAAATGGACATATCATTTTTTGTTTTTGAAGAAATGTTCATTAAAGAAGAGGACTCAATTCGAATGACTATGCAAAGCATATTTGCATATACTCATATGACATGTTATTATGTAACTTATTTTACTCTAGATGGGATATCTTGTGAATGGAGAGAAATTAAAACGTGACTCCCGTGTGGATACACTTAATTTTGGTTAATGTTTTACAATTTTGTTTTTTTCTTTTCTTTGTTTTTCACAATGTTTGACATCACTTTCTAACTATAATTTCAACCTAGATTTAACTTGTAGATGTTCAATATTGAGATGTAAAATATCTATGTTTATTTTAACTTTCCAAGATTTAAGCAGATAAGGGATAACATGGATTAGAATTGAATGCCAATAGAGTAAGACAGTGCAAATCTGACACCTATTCTCCCCTAATATTGATTAATATTTTTAAAGACGGTGGTGCACATTTCAAAACATTGTCCATGGAAGGAAACCATAATTTGTTTTAAGTTAGAAGGCGCCTTGAATTTGAAGAGGAATCAAGCCATGAGGAAGAATTCTATTGATTGAAAAAAGAGAAAGGGTGGATGATTTTTATAGTTTATGTATGTTTCTTCATTTTACTAACACAATTCCTTAATGATATTAATTGCCATGAGAGAATAACATCATGTGCAAAAGTTGTGCTCATTCCAATATAGTAGAAATTTCAAGAACATGACACAAGCCAAAACTTCTCCAACCATACATTAGGAAAATATTCTAAACTTGGTTGTCATCTTTATATTTTTGAACTAGATTTGAAATTTGGTGGAAATAGAAGTGTATGTAATTTTGTTCACTTATTCTTTTAAAATAATTTGTATTGCTTGTTATTTATAATGCATTCCCATGAATATTTTACTAAAATAGTGAACATATTGAATATTGATAGTTTTGCTTTTTCTAGTGGTGATATTTTATGTTTTAAATTATGTTTGTGGTAGCTTGAATCCTAGGTGATTATTATTTTAGGTCGATTTTATATACTTCGATTAATCAAACTCAAGAAATGGAAGAAATTAAGCACAATACAAACTTAACCATACATCACATCCAAGTAACATACAAACTTAGCAATACATCACATCCAAGTAACATGTACTATGCTAGGGAAATATCTAACCATATTCAAGTGTTAGAAACAAATTTAAACTCAACTCTTTTCATCACATCTATAGGGAAAGAAGAAGAGAAGTTGATGCAATTTAAAAAGTACAAAGAAGAAGAGAAGTTGATGCAATTTAAAAAGTGGTAGCTCAAAAATGGACAAATGACATATTCAAGCACTAAAGGATGGCGAACATGTTAGAATATTTTCATCTCTTTTTTTAAAAGTTTATTATGGATGGAGTATATTGATATGTAAACTATAGGCCTCATAGTTTGAGAGTCTCACCAACATGGATATTTAGGAAAAAATAATTAAATGATTTGTTTACAATAGAAATTAGAATGAGATCATATTGCAACAACTCTGTCATGGAAATGACTGAACGGTGTGGAAAATATAGCTCTTGGTGCTATTTGTTTATTAAAGAAAATAAAATCGCTAATCAAATTTACATGCTACAATAGAGATTAATCTTTCCACAATTTAAAATACCCTCATCAAAATAGAGTAACTTCCATAAAATATAAGGATCAATTAAAATTAATAAGAACAATTTTACAAGTACATATAAGAGATTCTTACAGCACAACATCAATCACACAATGAATATAGTAATTTTATTTTGAAAACCCAAATTAGAAAACCAACATTTAATGGTAGTTCTCTTTTTCAGTAATCTTTGGCTAAAATACAAGGTTGTGTCTGCATCCCCCTCTGGCAAACATTTTGAAAGTCCAATTACAAGAAGATATATGAGAGTTGGAGTAATGGGAAGACTACCAGATTGAACTTTGACTTTCCTATTTTCATTTTCTTTTTTATTTAAATATTGGTTTTCCTCTCTTTTGTCTCATTTACTTTTACATATGCATGTTGTCCTTAATGTTTTATCTAAAACCTCATTAATTGTGGAATTAAACTTAGGTATATAATTTTCCAACCATTATCTTGATTCAATTCATTTCGAATCATGAAAATATTCATAATCATCCCTCCAAATCAATATATTGTAATTTTTCCAGATTAACACATTATGAAAATTAATCATTGTCTTGTTCACCCTTGTATATGAGAATGATTTTAATTATCTATTATTTTTCACATGATGAGAAATAATTATTAACTTTTATTCACTCTTGTATATGAGAAATAATGATTTTAATTATCTTTATTTGACCAACTCTATTTTAATAAATTTGAATGTTTTAATGATATAATTTATTTTTTAAAGGTAAAGAATATATGATTGAAAGTTTAATGAATTTGTAGTTCCATGCTTTGTACTTATTCCGACCTGGAAAAAAAGGATGATACAAAACATTTGAATAGGAGATGATATAAGATGTATGTGTATAAATAAGTAACCAATAGCATAACAAATTAAAAAAAATGACATAAACTATTTGAACATTGATAGGTTACTTGAGCTATAAGTTAATTGTTCTAAAAGAGCTATTCTTTGTTATTATAGAACTACTCATAAGTTAATTTTTCTTCATGCCACTTACACAAGTGCCTATTTATAAAAGAACTCCTCTTTATTATTATATTATAGAACTAGTTATCCATGCATCGGTTGTTTATTTCGAATTTCTAACCATTGTCATAAAATCAATCCGAATAACATTTGTCTCATATTGGTGCAATTAATCCACCCCAAACACTTAATAAGTAACTCATAAATCTCATCTCATCTTCATGCAATTAATCAACCCAAATTGTAACATAAAAACACCTCAATATACAAATGTTAGAATTTTTTAAGTTTCACCATCGCTTGATGATCACCTCAGCAGCACAGTAGAGTAGCTTATAGATAGAAGAGCAGAGAGACATATTCGGATATTTTCAGTTGGTGAAGCGAATCCATTCGGCCTTGCTGGGAACATCTTGGTTGACAACGGTGAGCAGGTAGTAGCCTGAAGGAGCCACCACTGGGCTGGGCGGAGCAGCTATGGAAACTGAATATGTGCTGTTTCCCTCGGCCTTGACAAATTCCGTGGCTGCAAGCGAGAGCATTCTCTGGTGCATGGACATAGTGTGCGTGTTGAAAGGAGGGGCATATGCATGAAAATGTATGTCCTTGCTGTAAAAGCTCGAAACAGAGAAACCGACATTGAATTTCGACCCGTATTTGATCTCCCTCGTCGAAATATATGCAATGGCTGGTCGCTTGTAATCGTAGACGGAATGCAGATATGGAGGAATGTAGGCTTCCACTCTCAGCTCTGTGGGGAATGGCTTGGCGGCCAGATTATAAGTCTTATGGGGATTGCTCCCGGCTACTAAAACCCGCCCGTCGGGTAGCACAAGGGCAGTGGAATGATACATTCTCGGGATTTTAGCCGGAGCCAGAGTTGTGAACCTCTTGCCAATGGCTTCGGTGGGCGTGTAGAGGACAGGATACAATGCAGGCACCCGCCCATTTTCCCAGCCGGCGGTGCCATTTTGGGCCCCGTTGATGATGAGAATCTTGCCCGTGGGGAGAATGAGCATGTCACCCATTACTCTCGGCCCGGTCATGTTTTCCATCTGCCATTGTGGATTCTGAGACGTGATCTCCATTCTCCCGCAGCTCTTCAAGGCCTCTACATATTTGTGGTCTTTTTCAGCCTCGGTGAAAGCTCCATCGGGGGCTCCTCCGCAGATGAGAACCTCCAGATTCTGGAAATTATTGGCGGACTCGAGCGGAAGCATGGCGGACGAAGCGGACGAAGGATAGTTCCGGGCGCCGCCACCCGGCATGGTGGGGAACGTTTTGATGACCTGGTTTTTTTTGTAGTCCAAAAGGATTGAATCCTTGTTGGCGAAGATGAAGAGATTGCCGTCCGGAACCAAATACAGAAAGGGATACAAATTGTTCTCTTCGCCCTTCGTGTTGGTCTTCACCAGGAATGGAAGCTTGAAGGCCTCAGGATCCGAAGGGTTTCTGGGTATAAATTCGTAATTAAACGATGCCCGACCACCTACGACGATGGCCCGACCGTCGGGCAAGATCTGGTTGGAAGCGTACCATCTCTTGGAAAGCAGCGGCGTCTTGGCTTCGATCCAGTCGCAGGTTGAGTCGACGCAAGGGGTGAAGTAGCGCACGACTTTTTCTCCATCCTGCCACCCGCCCGACGAACAGAAGGTGTTCGTCAATAAATGCAGCGGCCTCACTGTATTGTTCGCGATATTGTACTCCACCGAATGCCCCCAGCAACCTTGCGGCGTGGGCCTCGCTATGTCTTTTTCTGGGCACCCGTTCGTGGTTTGGTCGTACATGATAACAGTACCAGTGTGCGTGAGCGTCATGTGCATTGCAGAAAGCCCTGCGTTTTGCTTTAGAAGCTCCCATCGCCCGCTCCGCGCCTCATTCGGCAGCTGCTGCCCTCCAACCGTGGCGATCTCGCTTACGCATGTAACGATCAGGACTAACAATATTGCATAAGATCTCTGCATTTTATGGATTACCACTAAAACTCCTTCACGCTCACAAGAGGCTTGAACTTTAAAGTATAAAGTAAGTAGCCAACGATTCCGAATATAGAGAACGAGAGAATTATTTTTAATGAATGCTTAACCAAAAAAAGAGATTTGGTCTTAGGCAAGAATGAATCTCTATGCACTCCGAGGAATGAGAAAAGGAGGACGATGGTCTTATATAATGGCGAAGGAGATCATTGCAGGGCTTTGTACAGTGGGAGGCCTCTATGGATTCATGACAACTGCGTTAATGGAATCCTTTCATTGACAATTACCAGGTGCTATTGATAAAAATTATATCAATAAAATTGTTGTAATGTTAAAAATTGCTCTCTCCAATTCATGTCTTTGTCTTTGTCGTCAAATCTGACTATTGATTGCAACAAATTAACCATTTCCAAGAGCTCTTATTTTACTCAAAAATGTGTATTATTATGTGTAGCTTAACTATTTTGTTCAGAGTTGGATTGGAAATATGTAAAAACTCTTAGAATAACATATATTACAAATGGAAATTGTATAATTTGGGTGCTATGGGGTATTTGAGGGTGCTAAATCTATTTATCGAATTTGAACACTTCGAAATTTGGAAAAACACAATATGAACACTTCCAAATTTGGATTTTTCCAAATTTCGAAGTGTTCAAATTGTGTTTTTGAATCGATAAATAGATTTAGCACCCTCAA
Organism: Larix kaempferi; assembly: GCA_027924585.1. Classification (NCBI taxonomy): domain Eukaryota; kingdom Viridiplantae; phylum Streptophyta; class Pinopsida; order Pinales; family Pinaceae; genus Larix; species Larix kaempferi. Next base: position 2,014,788 of record BSBM01000877.1, on the reverse strand, counting down.
ATACCCCATGACACCCAAATTATGCAATTTTCATAGCTAATATATGTAAATCTAACATTTTTTACACATTTCCAACATAAAACAAAACGCAAATGTTGATCATTTTCACTTTTATTATTGGATTTATCAAAATATTAAGTTCCAAGCAAGAATTTTATTTATAGGCATTACATATATTTAGTTAAGACACACACACACACACACACACACACATATATATGAATGAAACTTTACATTCTAGAGTAAAAATATGGAAAAGATTTCATTTATATAAATTTAAATTATATATATATATAACCGATGTGCCTAGACATAATATGAACGTTGTTCTTGATTTCTTGGTGCACAATGGTTAGGGTTTTCCTTACTTGCTAGCCTCCACTAAGCTCCCCCTCCCTCTTTTGTTGTTGTTTTAGGGTTCCCATTTAGTTGCGTTGGATCCTTGCTTCTTGTGGGTTTAATCTTCTAACTCAATAACTCTCTAGACATGATTCTAGCTCCTAGATCACCCCAAGTTGTTTCCTTTGACGAAAGAGAAGGAACTTATAATCTCTCATTCAAGGAGAACGTTTAAACATATTCCTTCTAAGATGCACATGGTTTTAATGAAGCTTTGCCACTTGCTATCACTATAACAAGGGATGCAACAAAGAAGTCAACATTATACAAAGAAAATTGACTGATTTACACATTCAAGGGCCTTTGGTTAAAGCTTGCATATATTCAACATTGGATCTCTTGCACTTGGAAGCTAGAAATCAAGGAAGAATCATATATTTACCCTTGTTCTAAGGTATTCTTCATAATAAAATTTAATGAATCCAATGATAAAGATCAAATCTTGAACTTTAGTTTGTGGTTTTCGAGAAGATTTGGTCTTTCCATGGAACCTTAGACTCCAACGTTCCATCCCTCTTCCTCCCTCGAGCATGTCTTAGTAATATTGTCTAAGATCCCTAATCATTTATGGGGATATTATTCATTATGTGATATTCAAAATGCTTTAGGAAAATTTCATTTCAGAAGTGAGGAGAAGGAACACTAATGTATCACCACATATGCACCCATATGTGTAGACATGGAATTCAAAAAGGACTTTCTAAAAGACATCAATTTTGATGCTAAGGACTATACTTGGACCCAAAACATGAACTATGAACAAGTCACTTTAAGGCGCAGGGAATGCTATGAAACATCACACATTTATACCCAATGCAATAAAGTATCAAAAGTATGGAAAACAAAAAGAATTTGATTCACAACCCACTTGATGGGATGAAGAAATGGAGGTGCATCAATTGATCATCAAGGACCCCAAAAATCTCTCCAACTCACAAAGGTCACAGACTTGCCCATTTAGGAAAAGGTAGAGTATCCCCTATACATAACCTAGACATGGGTGAGTTTGGTTGACCAGGTTGAGGTAAACCTTAGATTGAGGTTAAAGTTTGAAAGTAAACCTTAAACCCTAAAACTAATTTCCATGTCATAGGGTAAACCTTAGATTCTTCAGAGCACATGGCCAATCAACGAAATCCCTCAAATCCATTACAGCACTATTCTCATAATGAGTTCAACCTGTCACTTAGGGGAACAAAACCTTGCCGAGGAGAATACCACTCCATTCGACAACCACTTGGGATAGACTAAATTGACCCCTCCCCTCTCTCTGTATGTGTGTGTGTGTGTGTGTGTGTGTTTTGGCTTGTTTTAAGTTATTTTCAATAATAGAGTGGTATACACATACATAATCATGTTTGAACTCTTGATGAAGCTAGTGAACCATAAAGGTAAATAATTTTAGAGACTTCTCACATCAGAGGAGGTAATATGGAAGGGAATTGAAATTTATATCTATGCTTTTTTACTGCTGAAGTTGTCACTAAACTAGCATGGAGTTTATTCCAATATGAAGGAAAGAGGAAATGTACTCTATTTTGTATTGTGTATTTTGTTTCTCCCACCATCAAAGATATATACCTTATGTTTTAGCCACATGGACATGATAACGGTTTCAAATATCTTAAGAAGAGGTGATATATTTTGTATATTTCCCATACCCTAACATCTTATGGCATCATGATTTCTCCCTTTTTTAATTAAATTCACAGAGGATGACAAAAAATTTCGACCACCCGACAACCCATGAACCACTTAGTCATCCATCATTTAGTCACTCCTTCACTCATTGAATAAAGGAATTGGTCAAAAATGTATCACCATGAACCACTCAGTCATCCATCATTTAGTCACTCCTTCACTCATTGAATAAAGGAATTGGTCAAAAATGTATCACCATTAGTAAAAAGTGATTTCTTTTTTTGAGTCCATGAAATCATATGAAATTTGTGGCTACTTTTGTGTTATTCTCTTCCATACAACATATAAATAGTTGGAGGTCCAAGTTTCCTTTAAAAGTTGGGTCCTTCTTATTCCGAGGGGATTTTTCCTAGGGTAACTAGGAAACAAAAAAAATGTTCTCAACCTAAAGATTGTTCCTAAGGTAAATAGGAAACAAACAAAATGTTCTTTTCTTGGAGATTAGGGCCCAGGGTAAACCAATGATTATCAATCAAATTTTAAATTGGCCATGATTCTCTTTTAATTTTGAGATATTAATGGGGTAATGTCATTTTAGAATGTCATGATAAAATGGTTTGCAATGTTGTTGAATTGAATTTGTTCATATTCTTTTTTCTATAATTCCTTTGTATCTTTATTGTAGACAAATGGGAACTCGTAGATCTCTGGGAAAGTTGAAAACTATTATAGTTAATAATGAAAGTGATGAAATGGGTCATTATCTGACATTATGAGTACCAATTGTATTTTGAGTTACTTCTCGTCAATAAAGGAATTGTAGATTTGGGTAGGGTGTGTGCAAGCTAATGAAGGTCTCTTTTGACATGTTAGATGCAATAGAAAATTGAAAAAGCACACATCCATCAACTTACATGGATTTTTTGAAACATATACACAATGAATATTGCGATGAGTAAAAAAAATGAAACGTAGGTAATTAAATGACGTTTCCGAATATATAATTTTTTTTCTATTGAAAATATTCTTAACTATCCTAAGTTTGATTATTTGTAACAAGAACTTTTTAGTTTTTGGAGAATTATAAGGTATATGTTTTTGTGGGTGTAGCCTTTGAGTGCATAAATGATGGAATCAACTTGCGAAAACTGGTATAAATATAGAGAACACGTATTACTAGTGCATCGCTATTGGCCCCCGCAAAAAAAAAAAAAAAAATTCTTTAATTATCTAATTGATAGAACCTCGAAAACAGTATGCCAATTGTGGGTGCAGCCTTTGAAGGTCTTAATGCAACTTTTTTGAAACCATTTTTTTAAAGCATGTAGAGGTCGGTGTCCTTTAGTGCACCATCCAATTTTTTTCAAAATGGTTGAGAAACAGAAGAGTTATGGACAAAACACTAACAATGTGTTTTTTGAGTTAAGGAGTAATGACACAAGAAAGTTACGGGATATGAATAAATGTTGTATTGCTGACATGTTGGGAGTTGTGCACACTCTTAACAATGTTCTGGTAGAGATTGGAAGGCATCTAGAAAGTTACGAGATATGAATAAATGTTGTATTGAAGCATTGGCTAAAATAATTGCATGACTGTATGACATATTTCTTTATGTGTAAGAATTTATTCTGAAAACTATGAGATGTTTCTAATCATGCAATTTAAATTGCCTTGTAGGAAAGATCATATACCATCACTTACAAAAGAAGGACTACAACATTTGTTCCAGCAATAAAGCTATCTATTGATGATATTGAAGTTCCCAGGATCCGGTATGAAGTAATGGAAGAATACCATGATCCTTCGATCGTGATGAAAGATGTTTGGGATGTGGTCCCAAGACCAGATGGGAAGTTTGTTGTGACTTCCAAGTGGATCTATAAGATCAAGCATGTTGCAGTTGGTAGCATAGAGAATTACAAAGCGAGATTGGTAGCTTGTGGCTTCTCCCAGAAAGAAGGGATTGATTATGAAGAGACTTTTGCTCCTGTGGCCAGATACACTTCCATTAGATCAGTACTTGCTCTGGCTGCAAGTGATGAAATGCAAGGTACACCAGATGGATGTCAAGACATCTTTCTTGATTGGTGTAGTTGAAGAGGAAGTGTATGTGGAGCAGCTAATAGGATTTGAGACACATGACAGAGATACTCATCTGTGCAAACTGAAGAAATCCCTGTATGGTTTGAAACTGGCACCCAGGACCTGGTACGGAAGGATAGCCAAATTCCTATCCAGTTTGGGCTTTACTAAGAGTAAAGTGGATTCCAACCTTTACTGCAAGGTTGAGGAAAGAAATCTAGTGATACTACTATTGTATGTGGATGACCTGTTTGTAACAGGTGAGGATAGATTGATTGCTGACACGAAGAGGAAGCTTGCTGCTGAGTTTGAGATGAAGGACTTGGGTCCGATGCACTACTTTCTTGGTATGGAGGTGTGGCAGAGTGCAGATGGAATCCTTCTTGGATAAGGGGAGTATGCAATAGAGATCCCGAAGAGGTTCGGGATGATGGACTGCAAGGCCATGGCCACACCTATGGCATCGAACCTGAAGCTTCTGTGTGATGCTTCATCTGAGCTGGTTGATGCCACGATGTATCGTCAGATGATTGGGTCCTTGATGTACCTCACGAACATGAGACCAGATATTTTCTTTGCAGTGAACACATTGATCCAGTTCCTAACGGATCCCATAGGTGTTCACCGGGTTGCTGTAAAGCATATTCTTAGGTACCTGAAGGGTACGGTTGATTATGGGCTCAAGTATGATGCGAATAAAAAGTTTAACCTAGAGGGTTTTGTTGATTCATATTGGGTAGGCAGTGCCATTGAGAAGAAGAGCACTTCGAGGTGCCACTTCAGTATGGGATTAGGTGTGATCTCCTGGTTTAGCGAGAAGTAGTCCTGCGTAGCACTGAGTACAGTTGAAGTAGAGTATGTTGCATCTTGTTCAGCTAGTTGTGAGGCAGTATGGATTCGGAAGCTACTGTCTGAGCTATTTGATCTCCCGTTGGAGGCTACTGGTATCTTTTCTGACAACCAGAGTTGTGTGAAGCTGTCTGAGAACCTTGTGTTCCACGACAGGTTGAAGCACATTGAGATCAAATATCACTATATCAGGGATATGGTGCAGAGAGGATTAGTGAAGCCCCTATATGTTGCGACGGATGAGCAGGTTGCGGACGTGTTGATGAAACCACTAACCAGAGTGAAGTTCGAATACTTCAGAGAGAGGCTTGGTGTTCTTCAGATTGATGACACTTCGAGGAACAAGTGATGGCCACATTTGTAGGAGCCATTCCAAGCATGGTGAAGGAGGATCCTTTCCATGGCTGTGGATATAAGCGTTGTGTGATGAGCATCAGGACGATGCTCCAGTTACTGCTCTATATGTATCAGGTGGATACATTGTATGATCATGTGGATCATGTATTCGTATATATATCAGATGGATACATTGTATGATCAGGTGGATCATGTATTTGTATATGTATCAGGTGGATACATTGTATGATCAGGTGGATCATGGATTTGTATATGTATCAGGTGGATACACTGTATGATTAGGATGATCATAGATGATGAGCTTCAGGATGTTTCTCCAGATGATATGTATCAGGTGGATACATTGTATGATCAGGATGATCATGGATGATGAGCTTCATGATGTTGCTCCAGATGATATGCATCAGGATGATGCTATGATGAGGATCATATTATATATATATATATTTATATACTCTTGTATATTTAAGCACCCAGCTATACGTTTCCACTTTTACGCGCAACACTCAATCTATGGCTCGTGGGATGCCAGTCTATCCCCACTAGTAGATGGTCCTCTCCCGTCGGAAGACGCTGGCTGTACCCCACCAGAGGAAGGGGTCCCTGCATGGTCAATAGTTGTACTGTGGCATACAATGACTTGAGCTAGCGTCAAAAATTCCTCCTGTGTCCGTGGTATCATCGTATGTGCAGGAGGGACATCTAGACTCGGTAAATGGCTACGAGGTGGAGGTATCAGTCAATTGGAATCTCTATGCCTATCATTGGGATGGTTTTGGGGCATCCCCATACCAGTTCCCTGGGGCCCCAGCATATCGAAATAGTTGACATGTTTACCCATCGCAAAATCAGCATAATGTTTTCGAAGAAAGTATAGTGGTACTTCCCTGTTGTTGCGTGGGGGAATGTCAAATACCATATACCATCGATCCATCCAGTGATCTATGATTGGTGGAAAAAAACACCACTCAATTGAAATATGTGCTCTAGTAGTATCTAGAACGACATCTATCCCGGGAACTCTAAAAAGTGAATATTTTGCCCTTTATTTATTTTTAATTTCTTCACCTCATTATAACTCAATCCATCGACATATTCTTGTCGTTTTATTTCTCTGTATGATTCTATGTTGTACAATGCATCGTTTGAGCGACTGATAGTATCCACAATAGCATCTAGTGATGCTGCCAATTAGTAGTGGAGTTCATCTCCACCCCTCCAAGCTGTACCAATATCTCTCAAATGAGTGATCTCTCTCAATATCTCTGCATTCTGATCCATAATAGCCACTGCAATCATAAATACAAAAAAAATATCATTAGAAAAATACAGATGGTATAATGACATCTCTAAGTAATGGAAAATGTAAAACTAGTGTACAACAAATAACAACATGAACTATTTATAATTTGAAATTTAAAACTGAACAAATTATACACTAAAGACTAAACATTTAACATTTTTCCATCTTAAATTCATGTCATATCTGTGTATTAATTTCAATTTCCAGATACATACTTTAAATGTCTTAAGAGTATATGTTGATTGGGAATCTTCTCTACCTTATTTTTAGGCTTGGATTGTGAAGTTTCATCAAAACTGTAGGGTGTTGACTAATGCCCTTGGAGGACCAGCTCCGAGATTCCGGGTAGAGGAAAGGGATAGATCCTAGAGTAGGGGGCACAAGGTGCTATTGATGAACAAAATCCCAATATAGGCAAGGATTTTGATATATGTAATTATTTGTTGTGGTGTGATGTTTTTTGGACTCTATAGACCATTTAGCATCTTTGTTTAGATGTAATTTTTGGAATATATGGATTTCACTTGATTTTATTTTAGTTGTATGCACTCTTTCTATATACACACGAGAGAGTTTGCATATTTGTTTATAGTGGTTTGGGATTTATAATTCAACAAAATTAACAGTTTGCAATCTTTTAGGATTGCAAGGTTTCCACTAGATTCTATCATGTATGATAGTATGGGATTGACATGCAATCAAACACATCAACCTCCCTAGGATTCTTGATGTTGGTACACCCTATTGTTGAACTCCTCTGTCTTGACCTTAACCAAAATGCACCCTTCACTCAAGTGAAAACATTTATCAAGCATGGGAAACTTCTCTACCCTATCTTAAAACTTGGAATAGGAAGCCTCATCAAAACTAGAAGGTGTTGACTAATGTCCTTCGAGGACTAACTTCGATATTCTGGGTATAGGAAAGGGTTAGAGTCCAAAGGAGGGGTAAATGGTGCTATTGATGAATAAAATCCCAATATTGGCAATGATTTTGTTATGTTATTATTTGTTGTAGCATGATGCTTTTTGGACTCTATAGGCCATTTACCATCTTAGTTTATGTATTTTGGGGAAGATATGAATTGTACTTGATTTTTTTTTTTAGTTGTAAGCAACCTTGCTATATACATGAGAAAATTTGGGTATTTGTGAATATTGATTTGGATTCATAAGGATGCTCATGTATATATATCCATCTAGTGAGACTGATTTTATTTTTACGACTAAATTGGGGTTTTAATTTGTTTTGGGAATACAAATGTGTGAAGTTATGGTCTAAATTACTTCTATGGCATACAAATTTAAAAAATTATGGATTCAATTGATTTGAGGGCATAAAAAAATATAGAAATTAGAAGTGTGGAATTTGATTTAAACACCCGAGGTTGAAGAAATTGGTGCTCAAGGTGGAAGATTTGGGCTCTTTCCCTCAAAACACGTTCACCACTACTCGTTCCATCGCCGCCCCTGCTCTGTCGCGGTTGTAGAGGAGATGATGGGCGTGGCCCGTTTCAGGCATAAAATATGTTTCGAAAAATGCGTACACGTTTAGTATCTCATAACGTTTACGCATTTTAGTAATATATAACGTGTACGCGTTCTGTTTAAGTATCCTACTTGGACTTCAACGTGGCAAGCTTGGGACTAGGTTCGGCAGGGTCGGGATTGCTTGGGATCAATTATATTTTATGGAACTTGAATGGGTTTCTTGAATATACCATAACATCTAAAAGGTCCCTCAACTTTGTTTACCCACCAAGAAAAAAAGAGAATTAAATGATTTGAAATCCCATTGGAAAGGTGTAGTACGATCATTTACTATTAGCCAACAGAGTGAACAAGTGGGAAGGGCGCTTAAATATCATATGTAGGAGCACACATACATACATCAAAGAGTCAATTTACATTCAAGAAATTTTTCCTCACATTGGACTAAATTGTAAGGGCTTTTCATTCTATAATCATTGAATATTTTTTCTAGTTTTATATGAATTCCTCATAGTAAATGGATGTTCAATGTTTGGTTTCTATTTTTTCATGTGTAGGTTTGTGCATTTTTTATTTTGAATAATGACATCTCATGGAGAGTATTACTAGTATTTTATATGTTTTTTCCATTCTCAAATAGGATAGATACTCTATGAGGGAAATAATTCCATATCATCGGGGGAAGAAGTTTCGTTTTATAAGTATGATAATTTTCTTCCCAGGAGTAAAATGGTTGGATGGGCATATTGCAGAAGCCAGGTTACGCACACTTAAAAAATGAGCTTACCAAATAGTAATCCAACATTAATTGATTGTATACGTTTAAAATTATTTCTTGACATTCAATCTAGTATGTGGGAGAAGGGTTATGTATGTGAACATTTTGAAATGGACATATCATTTTTTGTTTTTGAAGAAATGTTCATTAAAGAAGAGGACTCAATTCGAATGACTATGCAAAGCATATTTGCATATACTCATATGACATGTTATTATGTAACTTATTTTACTCTAGATGGGATATCTTGTGAATGGAGAGAAATTAAAACGTGACTCGCGTGTGGATACACTTAATTTTGGTTAATGTTTTACAATTTTGTTTTTTTCTTTTCTTTGTTTTTCACAATGTTTGACATCACTTTCTAACTATAATTTCAACCTAGATTTAACTTGTAGATGTTCAATATTGAGATGTAAAATATCTATGTTTATTTTAACTTTCCACAATTTTAGCAGATAAGGGATAACATGGATTAGAATTGAATACCAATAGAGTAAGAGAGTGCAAATCTGACACCTATTCTCCCCTAATATTGATTAATATTTTTAAAGACGGTGGTGCACATTTCAAAACATTGTCCATGGAAGGAAACCATAATTTGTTTTAAGTTAGAAGGCGCCTTGAATTTGAAGAGGAATCAAGCCATGAGGAAGAATTCTATTGATTGAAAAAAGAGAAAGGGTGGATGATTTTTATAGTTTATGTATGTTTCTTCATTTTACTAACACAATTCCTTAATGATATTAATTGCCATGAGAGAATAACATCATGTGCAAAAGTTGTGCTCATTCCAATATAGTAGAAATTTCAAGAACATGACACAAGCCAAAACTTCTCCAACCATACATTAGGAAAATATTCTAAACTTGGTTGTCATCTTTATATTTTTGAACTAGATTTGAAATTTGGTGGAAATAGAAGTGTATGTAATTTTGTTCACTTATTCTTTTAAAATAATTTGTATTGCTTGTTATTTATAATGCATTCCCATGAATATTTTACTAAAATAGTGAACATATTGAATATTGATAGTTTTGCTTTTTCTAGTGGTGATATTTTATGTTTTAAATTATGTTTGTGGTAGCTTGAATCCTAGGTGATTATTATTTTAGGTCGATTTTATATACTTCGATTAATCAAACTCAAGAAATGGAAGAAATTAAGCACAATACAAACTTAACCATACATCACATCCAAGTAACATACAAACTTAGCAATACATCACATCCAAGTAACATGTACTATGCTAGGGAAATATCTAACCATATTCAAGTGTTAGAAACAAATTTAAACTCAACTCTTTTCATCACATCTATAGGGAAAGAAGAAGAGAAGTTGATGCAATTTAAAAAGTACAAAGAAGAAGAGAAGTTGATGCAATTTAAAAAGTGGTAGCTCAAAAATGGACAAATGACATATTCAAGCACTAAAGGATGGCGAACATGTTAGAATATTTTCATCTCTTTTTTTAAAAGTTTATTATGGATGGAGTATATTGATATGTAAACTATAGGCCTCATAGTTTGAGAGTCTCACCAACATGGATATTTAGGAAAAAATAATTAAATGATTTGTTTACAATAGAAATTAGAATGAGATCATATTGCAACAACTCTGTCATGGAAATGACTGAACGGTGTGGAAAATATAGCTCTTGGTGCTATTTGTTTATTAAAGAAAATAAAATCGCTAATCAAATTTACATGCTACAATAGAGATTAATCTTTCCACAATTTAAAATACCCTCATCAAAATAGAGTAACTTCCATAAAATATAAGGATCAATTAAAATTAATAAGAACAATTTTACAAGTACATATAAGAGATTCTTACAGCACAACATCAATCACACAATGAATATAGTAATTTTATTTTGAAAACCCAAATTAGAAAACCAACATTTAATGGTAGTTCTCTTTTTCAGTAATCTTTGGCTAAAATACAAGGTTGTGTCTGCATCCCCCTCTGGCAAACATTTTGAAAGTCCAATTACAAGAAGATATATGAGAGTTGGAGTAATGGGAAGACTACCAGATTGAACTTTGACTTTCCTATTTTCATTTTCTTTTTTATTTAAATATTGGTTTTCCTCTCTTTTGTCTCATTTACTTTTACATATGCATGTTGTCCTTAATATTTTATCTAAAACCTCATTAATTGTGGAATTAAACTTAGGTATATAATTTTCCAACCATTATCTTGATTCAATTCATTTCGAATCATGAAAATATTCATAATCATCCCTCCAAATCAATATATTGTAATTTTTCCAGATTAACACATTATGAAAATTAATCATTGTCTTGTTCACCCTTGTATATGAGAATGATTTTAATTATCTATTATTTTTCACATGATGAGAAATAATTATTAACTTTTATTCACTCTTGTATATGAGAAATAATGATTTTAATTATCTTTATTTGACCAACTCTATTTTAATAAATTTGAATGTTTTAATGATATAATTTATTTTTTAAAGGTAAAGAATATATGATTGAAAGTTTAATGAATTTGTAGTTCCATGCTTTGTACTTATTCCGACCTCGAAAAAAAGGATGATACAAAACATTTGAATAGGAGATGATATAAGATGTATGTGTATAAATAAGTAACCAATAGCATAACAAATTTAAAAAAATGACATAAACTATTTGAAGAGGAGATGCCTTAACTTGTGTGGCCGGTGAACATTGATAGGTTACTTGAGCTATAAGTTAATTGTTCTAAAAGAGCTATTCTTTGTTATTATAGAACTACTCATAAGTTAATTTTTCTTCATGCCACTTACACAAGTGCCTATTTATAAAAGAACTCCTCTTTATTATTATAGAACTAGTTATCCATGCATCGGTTGTTTATTTCGAATTTCTAACCATTGTCATAAAATCAATCCGAATAACATTTGTCTCATATTGGTGCAATTAATCCACCCCAAACACTTAATAAGTAACTCATAAATCTCATCTCATCTTCATGCAATTAATCAACCCAAATTGTAACATAAAAACACCTCAATATACAAATGTTAGAATTTTTTAAGTTTCACCATCGCTTGATGATCACCTCAGCAGCACAGTAGAGTAGCTTATAGATAGAAGAGCAGAGAGACATATTCGGATATTTTCAGTTGGTGAAGCGAATCCATTCGGCCTTGCTGGGAACATCTTGGTTGACAACGGTGAGCAGGTAGTAGCCTGAAGGAGCCACCACTGGGCTGGGCGGAGCAGCTATGGAAACTGAATATGTGCTGTTTCCCTCGGCCTTGACAAATTCCGTGGCTGCAAGCGAGAGCATTCTCTGGTGCATGGACATAGTGTGCGTGTTGAAAGGAGGGGCATATGCATGAAAATGTATGTCCTTGCTGTAAAAGCTCGAAACAGAGAAACCGACATTGAATTTCGACCCGTATTTGATCTCCCTCGTCGAAATATATGCAATGGCTGGTCGCTTGTAATCGTAGACGGAATGCAGATATGGAGGAATGTAGGCTTCCACTCTCAGCTCTGTGGGGAATGGCTTGGCGGCCAGATTATAAGTCTTATGGGGATTGCTCCCGGCTACTAAAACCCGCCCGTCGGGTAGCACAAGGGCAGTGGAATGATACATTCTCGGGATTTTAGCCGGAGCCAGAGTTGTGAACCTCTTGCCAATGGCTTCGGTGGGCGTGTAGAGGACAGGATACAATGCAGGCACCCGCCCATTTTCCCAGCCGGCGGTGCCATTTTGGGCCCCGTTGATGATGAGAATCTTGCCCGTGGGGAGAATGAGCATGTCACCCATTACTCTCGGCCCGGTCATGTTTTCCATCTGCCATTGTGGATTCTGAGACGTGATCTCCATTCTCCCGCAGCTCTTCAAGGCCTCTACATATTTGTGGTCTTTTTCAGCCTCGGTGAAAGCTCCATCGGGGGCTCCTCCGCAGATGAGAACCTCCAGATTCTGGAAATTATTGGCGGACTCGAGCGGAAGCATGGCGGACGAAGCGGACGAAGGATAGTTCCGGGCGCCGCCACCCGGCATGGTGGGGAACGTTTTGATGACCTGGTTTTTTTTGTAGTCCAAAAGGATTGAATCCTTGTTGGCGAAGATGAAGAGATTGCCGTCCGGAACCAAATACAGAAAGGGATACAAATTGTTCTCTTCGCCCTTCGTGTTGGTCTTCACCAGGAATGGAAGCTTGAAGGCCTCAGGATCCGAAGGGTTTCTGGGTATAAATTCGTAATTAAACGATGCCCGACCACCTACGACGATGGCCCGACCGTCGGGCAAGATCTGGTTGGAAGCGTACCATCTCTTGGAAAGCAGCGGCGTCTTGGCTTCGATCCAGTCGCAGGTTGAGTCGACGCAAGGGGTGAAGTAGCGCACGACTTTTTCTCCATCCTGCCACCCGCCCGTTATGACTAACGTCCCGTTGTAGAGAAACGCGCCCGACGAACAGAAGGTGTTCGTCAATAAATGCAGCGGCCTCACTGTATTGTTCGCGATATTGTACTCCACCGAATGCCCCCAGCAACCTTGCGGCGTGGGCCTCGCTATGTCTTTTTCTGGGCACCCGTTCGTGGTTTGGTCGTACATGATAACAGTACCAGTGTGCGTGAGCGTCATGTGCATTGCAGAAAGCCCTGCGTTTTGCTTTAGAAGCTCCCATCGCCCGCTCCGCGCCTCATTCGGCAGCTGCTGCCCTCCAACCGTGGCGATCTCGCTTACGCATGTAACGATCAGGACTAACAATATTGCATAAGATCTCTGCATTTTATGGATTACCACTAAAACTCCTTCACGCTCACAAGAGGCTTGAACTTTAAAGTATAAAGTAAGTAGCCAACGATTCCGAATATAGAGAACGAGAGAATTATTTTTAATGAATGCTTAACCAAAAAAAGAGATTTGGTCTTAGGCAAGAATGAATCTCTATGCACTCCGAGGAATGAGAAAAGGAGGACGATGGTCTTATATAATGGCGAAGGAGATCATTGCAGGGCTTTGTACAGTGGGAGGCCTCTATGGATTCATGACAACTGCGTTAATGGAATCCTTTCATTGACAATTTCCAGGTGCTATTGATAAAAATTATATCAATAAAATTGTTGTAATGTTAAAAATTGCTCTCTCCAATTCATGTCTTTGTCTTTGTCGTCAAATCTGACTATTGATTGCAACAAATTAACCATTTCCAAGAGCTCTTATTTTACTCAAAAATGTGTATTATTATGTGTAGCTTAACTATTTTGTTCAGAGTTGGATTGGAAATATGTAAAAACTCTTAGAATAACATATATTACAAATGGAAATTGTATAATTTGGGTGCTATGGGGTATTTGAGGGTGCTAAATCTATTTATCGAATTTGAACACTTCGAAATTTGGAAAAACACAATATGAACACTTCCAAATTTGGATTTTTCCAAATTTCGAAGTGTTCAAATTGTGTTTTTGAATCGATAAATAGATTTAGCACCCTCAAATACCCCATGACACCCAAATTATGCAATTTTCATAGCTAATATATGTAAATCTAACATTTTTTACACATTTCCAACATAAAACAAAACGCAAATGTTGATCATTTTCACTTTTATTATTGGATTTATCAAAATATTAAGTTCCAAGCAAGAATTTTATTTATAGGCATTACATATATTTAGTTAAGACACACACACACACACACACACACATATATATATGAATGAAACTTTACATTCTAGAGTAAAAATATGGAAAAGATTTCATTTATATAAATTTAAATTATATATATATATAACCGATGTGCCTAGACATAATATGAACGTTGTTCTTGATTTCTTGGTGCACAATGGTTAGGGTTTTCCTTACTTGCTAGCCTCCACTAAGCTCCCCCTCCCTCTTTTGTTGTTGTTTTAGGGTTCCCATTTAGTTGCGTTGGATCCTTGCTTCTTGTGGGTTTAATCTTCTAACTCAATAACTCTCTAGACATGATTCTAGCTCCTAGATCACCCCAAGTTGTTTCCTTTGACGAAAGAGAAGGAACTTATAATCTCTCATTCAAGGAGAACGTTTAAACATATTCCTTCTAAGATGCACATGGTTTTAATGAAGCTTTGCCACTTGCTATCACTATAACAAGGGATGCAACAAAGAAGTCAACATTATACAAAGAAAATTGACTGATTTACACATTCAAGGGCCTTTGGTTAAAGCTTGCATATATTCAACATTGGATCTCTTGCACTTGGAAGCTAGAAATCAAGGAAGAATCATATATTTAGCCTTGTTCTAAGGTATTCTTCATAATAAAATTTAATGAATCCAATGATAAAGATCAAATCTTGAACTTTAGTTTGTGGTTTTCGAGAAGATTTGGTCTTTCCATGGAACCTTAGACTCCAACGTTCCATCCCTCTTCCTCCCTCGAGCATGTCTTGGTAATATTGTCTAAGATCCCTAATCATTTATGGGGATATTATTCATTATGTGATATTCAAAATGCTTTAGGAAAATTTCATTTCAGAAGTGAGGAGAAGAAACACTAACGTATCACCACATATGCACCCATATGTGTAGACATGGAATTCAAAAAGGACTTTCTAAAAGACATCAATTTTGATGCTAAGGACTATACTTGGACCCAAAACATGAACTATGAACAAGTCACTTTAAGGCGCAGGGAATGCTATGAAACATCACACATTTATACCCAATGCAATAAAGTCTCAAAAGTATGGAAAACAAAAAGAATTTGAATCACAACCCACTTGATGGGATGAAGAAATGGAGGTGCATCAATTGATCATCAAGGACCCCAAAAATCTCTCCAACTCACAAAGGTCACAGACTTGCCCATTTAGGAAAAGGTAGAGTATCCCCTATACATCACCTAGACATGGGTGAGTTTGGTTGACCAGGTTGAGGTAAACCTTAGATTGAGGTTAAAGTTTGAAAGTAAACCTTAAACCCTAAAACTAATTTCCATGTCATAGGGTAAACCTTAGATTCTTCAGAGCACATGGCCAGTCAACGAAATCCCTCAAATCCATTACAGCACTATTCTCATAATGAGTTCAACCTGTCACTTAGGGGAACAAAACCTTGCCGAGGAGAATACCACTCCATTCGACAACCACTCGGGATAGACTAAATCGACCCCTCCCCTCTCTCTGTATGTGTGTGTGTGTGTATGTGTTTTGGCTTGTTTTAAGTTATTTTCAATAATAGAGTGGTATACACATACATAATCATGTTTGAACTCTTGATGAAGCTAGTGAACCATAAAGGTAAATAATTTTAGAGACTTCTCACATCAGAGGAGGTAATATGGAAGGGAATTGAAATTTATATCTATGTTTTTTTACTGCTGAAGTTGTCACTAAACTAGCATGGAGTTTATTCCAATATGAAGGAAAGAGGAAATGTACTCTATTTTGTATTGTGTATTTTGTTTCTCCCACCATCAAAGATATATACCTTATGTTTTAGCCACATGGACATGATAACGGTTTCAAATATCTTAAGAAGAGGTGATATATTTTGTATATTTCCCATACCCTAACATCTTATGGCATCATGATTTCTCCCTTTTTTTAATTAAATTCACAGAGGATGACAAAAAATTTCGACCACCCGACAACCCATGAACCACTTAGTCATCCATCATTTAGTCACTCCTTCACTCATTGAATAAAGGAATTGGTCAAAAATGTATCACCATGAACCACTCAGTCATCCATCATTTAGTCACTCCTTCACTCATTGAATAAAGGAATTGGTCAAAAATGTATCACCATTAGTAAAAAGTGATTTCTTTTTTTGAGTCCATGAAATCATATGAAATTTGTGGCTACTTTGGTGTTATTCTCTTCCATACAACATATAAATAGTTGGAGGTCCAAGTTTCCTTTAAAAGTTGGGTCCTTCTTATTCCGAGGGGATTTTTCCATGGGTAACTAGGAAACAAAAAAAATGTTCTCAACCTAAAGATTGTTCCTAAGGTAAATAGGAAACAAACAAAATGTTCTTTTCTTGGAGATTAGGGCCTAGGGTAAACCAATGATTATCAATCAAATTTTAAATTGGCCATGATTGTCTTTTAATTTTGAGATATTAATGGGGTAATGTCATTTTAGAATGTCATGATAAAATGGTTTGCAATGTTGTTGAATTGAATTTGTTCATATTCTTTTTTCTATAATTCCTTTGTATCTTTATTGTAGACAAATGGGAACTCGTAGATCTCTGGGAAAGTTGAAAACTATTATAGTTAATAATGAAAGTGATGAAATGGGTCATTATCTGACATTATGAGTACCAATTGTATTTTGAGTTACTTCTCATCAATAAAGGAATTGTAGATTTGGGTAGGGTGTGTGCAAGCTAATGAGGGTCTCTTTTGACATGTTAGATGCAATAGAAAATTGAAAAAGCACACATCCATCAACTTACATGTATTTTTTGAAACATATACACAATGAATATTGCGATGAGTAAAAAAAATGAAACGTAGGTAATTAAATGACGTTTCCGAATATATAATTTTTTTCTATTGAAAATATTCTTAACTATCCTAAGTTTGATTATTTGTAACAAGAACTTTTTAGTTTTTGGAGAATTATAAGGTATATGTTTTTGTGGGTGTAGCCTTTGAGTGCATAAACGATGGAATCAACTTGCGAAAACTGGTATAAATATAGAGAACACTTATTACTAGTGCATCGCTATTGCCCCCCGCAAAAAAAAAAAAAATTAATTTTTTCTTTAATTATCTAATTAATAGAACCTCGAAAACAGTATGCCAATTGTGAGTGCAGCCTTTGAAGGTCTTAATGCAACCTTTTTGAAACCATTTTTTTATAGCATGTAGAGGTCGATGTCCTTTAGTGCACCATAGAATGTTTTTCAAAATGGTTGAGAAACAGAAGAGTTATGGACAAAACACTAACAATGTGTTTTTTGAGTTGAGTAATGACACAAGAAAGTTACGGGATATGAATAAATGTTGTATTGCTGACATGTTGGGAGTTGTGCACACTCTTAACAATGTTCTGGTAGAGATTGGAAGGCATCTAGAAAGTTACGAGATATGAATAAATGTTGTATTGAAGCATTGGCTAAAATAATTGCATGACTGTATGACATATTTCTTTATGTGTAAGAATTTATTCTGAAAACTATGAGATGTTTCTAATCATGCAATTTAGCTTGCCTTGTAGGAAAGATCATATACCATCACTTACAAAAGAAGGACTACAACATTTGTTCCAGCAACAAAGCTATCTATTGATGATATTGAAGTTCCCAGGATCCGGGATGAAGTAATGGAAGAATACCATGATCCTTCGATCGTGATGAAAGATGTTTGGAATGTGGTCCCAAGACCAGATGGGAAGTTTGTTGTGACTTCCAAGTGGATCTATAAGATCAAGCATGTTGCAGTTGGTAGCATAGAGAATTACAAAGAGAGATTGGTAGCTTGTGGCTTCTCCCAGAAAGAAGGGATTGATTATGAAGAGACTTTTGCTCCTGTGGCCAGATACACTTCCATTAGATCAGTACTTGCTCTGGCTGCAAGTGATGAAATGCAAGGTACACCAGATGGATGTCAAGACATCTTTCTTGATTGGTGTAGTTGAAGAGGAAGTGTATGTGGAGCATCTAATAGGGTTTGAGACACATGACAGAGATACTCATCTGTGCAAACTGAAGAAATCCCTGTATGGTTTGAAACTGGCACCCAGGACCTGGTACGGAAGGATAGCCAAATTCCTATCCAGTTTGGGCTTTACTAAGAGTAAAGTGGATTCCAACCTTTACTGCAAGGTTGAGGAAATAAATCTAGTGATACTACTATTGTATGTGGATGACCTGTTTGTAACAGGTGAGGATAGATTGATTGCTGACACGAAGAGGAAGCTTGCTGCTGAGTTTGAGATGAAGGACTTGGGTCCGATGCACTACTTTCTTGGTATGGAGGTGTGGCAGAGTGCAGATGGAATCCTCCTTGGATAAGGGGAGTATGCAATAGAGATCCCGAAGAGGTTCGGGATGATGGACTGCAAGGAAATGGCCACACCTATGGCATCGAACCTGAAGCTTCTGTGTGATGCTTCATCTGAGCCGGTTGATGCCATGATGTATCGTCAGATGATTGGGTCCTTGATGTACCTGACGAACATGAGACCAGATATTTTCTTTGCAGTGAACACATTGATCCAGTTCCTAACGGATCCCAGAGGTGTTCACCGGGTTGCTGTAAAGCATATTCTGAGGTACCTGAAGGGTACGGTTGATTATGGGCTCAAGTATGATGCGAATAAAAAGTTTAACCTAGAGGGTTTTGTTGATTCAAATTGGGTAGGCAGTGCCATTGAGCAGAAGAGCACTTCGAGGTGCTACTTCAGTATGGGATTAGGTGTGATCTCCTGGTTTAGCGAGAAGTAGTCCTGCGTAGCACTGAGTACAGTTGAAGTAGAGTATGTTGCATCTTGTTCAGCTAGTTGTGAGGCAGTATGGATTCGGAAGCTACTGTCTGAGCTATTTGATCTCCCATTGGAGGCTACTGGTATCTTTTCTGACAACCAGAGTTGTGTGAAGCTGTCTGAGAACCTTGTGTTCCACGACAGGTTGAAGCACATTGAGATCAAATATCAATATATCAGGGATATGGTGCAGAGAGGATTAGTGAAGCCCCTATATGTTGCGACGGATGAGCAGGTTGTGGACGTGTTGATGAAACCACTAGCCAAAGTGAAGTTCGAATACTTCAGAGAGAGGCTTGGTGTTCTTTAGATTGATGACACTTCGAGGAACAAGTGATGGCCACATTTGTAGGAGCCATTCCAAGCATGGTGAAGGAGGATCCTTTCCATGGCTGTGGATATAAGCGTTGTGTGATGAGCATCAAGACGATGCTCCAGTTACTGCTCTATATGTATCAGGTGGATACATTGTATGATCATGTGGATCATGTATTCGTATATATATCAGATGGATACATTGTATGATCAGGTGGATCATGTATTTGTATATTTATCAGGTGTATACATTGTATGATCAGGTGGATCATGGATTTGTATATGTATCAGGTGGATACACTGTATGATTAGGATGATCATAGATGATGAGCTTCAAGATGTTTCTCCAGATGATATGTATCAGGTGGATACATTGTATGATCAGGATGATCATGGATGATGAGCTTCATGATGTTGCTCCAGATGATATGCATCAGGATGATGCTATGATGAGGATCATATTATATATATATATATATTTATATACTCTTGTATATTTAAGCACCCAGCTATACGTTTCCGCTTTTACGCGCAACACTCAATCTGTGGCTCGTGGGATGCCAGTCTATCCCCAATAGTACATGGTCCTCTCCGGTCGGAAGACGCTGGCTGTACCCCACCAGAGGAAGGGGTCCCTTCCTGGTCAATAGTTGTACTGTGGCATACAATGACTTGAGCTAGCGTCAAAAATTCCTCCTGTGTCCGTGGTATCATCGTATGTGCAGGAGGGACATCTAGACTCGGTAAATGGCTACGAGGTGGAGGTATCAGTCAATTGGAATCTTTATGCCTATCATTGGGACGATTTTGGGGCATCCCCATGCCAGTTCCCTGGGGCCCCAGCATATCGAAATAGTTGACATGTTTACCCATCGCAAAATCAGCATAATGTTATCGAAGGAAGTATAGTGGTACTTCCCTGTTGTTGCGTGGGGGAATGTCAAATACCATATACCATCGATCCATCCAGTGATCTATGATTGGTGGAAAAAAACACCACTCAATTGAAATATGTGCTCTAGTAGTATCTAGAACGACATCTGTCCCGGGAACTCTAAAAAGTGAATATTTTTCCCTTTATTTATTTTTAATTTCTTCACCTCATTATAACTCAATCCATCGACATATTCTTGTCATTTTATTTCTCTGTATGATTCTATGTTGTACAATGCATCGTTTGAGCGACTGATAGTATCCACAATAGCATCTAGTGATGCTGCCAATTAGTAGTGGAGTTCATCTCCACCCCTCCAAGCTGTACCAATATCTCTCAAATGAGTGATCTCTCTCAATATCTCTGCATTCTAATCCATAATAGCCACTGCAATCATAAATACAAAAAAAATATCATTAGAAAAATACAGATGGTATAATGACATCTCTAAGTAATGGAAAATGTAAAACTAGTGTACAACAAATAACAACATGAACTATTTATAATTTGAAATTTAAAACTGAACAAATTATACACTAAAGACTAAACATTTAACATTTTTCCATCTTAAATTCATGTCATATCTGTGTATTAATTTCAATTTCCAGATACATAATTTAAATGTCCTAAGAGTATATGTTGATTGGGAATCTTCTCTACCTTATTTTTAGGCTTGGATTGTGAAGTTTCATCAAAACTGTAGGGTGTTGACTAATGCCCTTGGAGGACCAGCTCCGAGATTCCGGGTAGAGGAAAGGGATAGATCCTAGAGTAGGGGGCACAAGGTGCTATTGATGAACAAAATCCCAATATAGGCAAGGATTTTGATATATGTAATTATTTGTTGTGGTGTGATGTTTTTTGGACTCTATAGACCATTTAGCATCTTTGTTTAGATGTAATTTTTGGAATATATGGATTTCACTTGATTTTATTTTAGTTGTATGCACTCTTTCTATATACACACGAGAGAGTTTGCATATTTGTTTATAGTGGTTTGGGATTTATAATTCAACAAAATTAACAGTTTGCAATCTTTTAGGATTGCAAGGTTTCCACTAGATTCTATCATGTATGATAGTATGGGATTGACATGCAATCAAACACATCAACCTCCCTAGGATTCTTGATGTTGGTACACCCTATTGTTGAACTCCTCTGTCTTGACCTTAACCAAAATGCACCCTTCACTCAAGTGAAAACATTTATCAAGCATGGGAAACTTCTCTACCCTATCTTAAAACTTGGAATAGGAAGCCTCATCAAAACTAGAAGGTGTTGACTAATGTCCTTCGAGGACTAACTTCGATATTCCGGGTATAGGAAAGGGTTAGAGTCCAAAGGAGGGGTAAATGGTGCTATTGATGAATAAAATCCCAATATTGGCAATGATTTTGTTATGTTATTATTTGTTGTAGCATGATGCTTTTTGGACTCTATAGGCCATTTACCATCTTAGTTTATGTATTTTGGGGAAGATATGAATTGTACTTGATTTTTTTTTTTAGTTGTAAGCAACCTTGCTATATACATGAGAAAATTTGGGTATTTGTGAATATTGATTTGGATTCATAAGGATGCTCATGTATATATATCCATCTAGTGAGACTGATTTTATTTTTACGACTAAATTGGGGTTTTAATTTGTTTTGGGAATACAAATGTGTGAAGTTATGGTCTAAATTACTTCTATGGCATACAAATTTAAAAAATTATGGATTCAATTGATTTGAGGGCATAAAAAAATATAGAAATTAGAAGTGTGGAATTTGATTTAAACACCCGAGGTTGAAGAAATTGGTGCTCAAGGTGGAAGATTTGGGCTCTTTCCCTCAAAACACGTTCACCACTACTCGTTCCATCGCCGCCCCTGCTCTGTCGCGGTTGTAGAGGAGATGATGGGCGTGGCCCGTTTCAGGCATAAAATATGTTTCGAAAAATGCGTACACGTTTAGTATCTCATAACGTTTACGCATTTTAGTAATATATAACGTGTACGCGTTCTGTTTAAGTATCCTACTTGGACTTCAACGTGGCAAGCTTGGGACTAGGTTCGGCAGGGTCGGGATTGCTTGGGATCAATTATATTTTATGGAACTTGAATGGGTTTCTTGAATATACCATAACATCTAAAAGGTCCCTCAACTTTGTTTACCCACCAAGAAAAAAAGAGAATTAAATGATTTGAAATCCCATTGGAAAGGTGTAGTACGATCATTTACTATTAGCCAACAGAGTGAACAAGTGGGAAGGGCGCTTAAATATCATATGTAGGAGCACACATACATACATCAAAGAGTCAATTTACATTCAAGAAATTTTTCCTCACATTGGACTAAATTGTAAGGGCTTTTCATTCTATAATCATTGAATATTTTTTCTAGTTTTATATGAATTCCTCATAGTAAATGGATGTTCAATGTTTGGTTTCTATTTTTTCATGTGTAGGTTTGTGCATTTTTTATTTTGAATAATGACATCTCATGGAGAGTATTACTAGTATTTTATATGTTTTTTCCATTCTCAAATAGGATAGATACTCTATGAGGGAAATAATTCCATATCATCGGGGGAAGAAGTTTCGTTTTATAAGTATGATAATTTTCTTCCCAGGAGTAAAATGGTTGGATGGGCATATTGCAGAAGCCAGGTTACGCACACTTAAAAAATGAGCTTACCAAATAGTAATCCAACATTAATTGATTGTATACGTTTAAAATTATTTCTTGACATTCAATCTAGTATGTGGGAGAAGGGTTATGTATGTGAACATTTTGAAATGGACATATCATTTTTTGTTTTTGAAGAAATGTTCATTAAAGAAGAGGACTCAATTCGAATGACTATGCAAAGCATATTTGCATATACTCATATGACATGTTATTATGTAACTTATTTTACTCTAGATGGGATATCTTGTGAATGGAGAGAAATTAAAACGTGACTCGCGTGTGGATACACTTAATTTTGGTTAATGTTTTACAATTTTGTTTTTTTCTTTTCTTTGTTTTTCACAATGTTTGACATCACTTTCTAACTATAATTTCAACCTAGATTTAACTTGTAGATGTTCAATATTGAGATGTAAAATATCTATGTTTATTTTAACTTTCCACGATTTAAGCAGATAAGGGATAACATGGATTAGAATTGAATGCCAATAGAGTAAGAGAGTGCAAATCTGACACCTATTCTCCCCTAATATTGATTAATATTTTTAAAGACGGTGGTGCACATTTCAAAACATTGTCCATGGAAGGAAACCATAATTTGTTTTAAGTTAGAAGGCGCCTTGAATTTGAAGAGGAATCCAGCCATGAGGAAGAATTCTATTGATTGAAAAAAGAGAAAGGGTGGATGATTTTTATAGTTTATGTATGTTTCTTCATTTTACTAACACAATTCCTTAATGATATTAATTGCCATGAGAGAATAACATCATGTGCAAAAGTTGTGCTCATTCCAATATAGTAGAAATTTCAAGAACATGACACAAGCCAAAACTTCTCCAACCATACATTAGGAAAATATTCTAAACTTGGTTGTCATCTTTATATTTTTGAACTAGATTTGAAATTTGGTGGAAATAGAAGTGTATGTAATTTTGTTCACTTATTCTTTTAAAATAATTTGTATTGCTTGTTATTTATAATGCATTCCCATGAATATTTTACTAAAATAGTGAACATATTGAATATTGATAGTTTTGCTTTTTCTAGTGGTGATATTTTATGTTTTAAATTATGTTTGTGGTAGCTTGAATCCTAGGTGATTATTATTTTAGGTCGATTTTATATACTTCGATTAATCAAACTCAAGAAATGGAAGAAATTAAGCACAATACAAACTTAACCATACATCACATCCAAGTAACATACAAACTTAGCAATACATCACATCCAAGTAACATGTACTATGCTAGGGAAATATCTAACCATATTCAAGTGTTAGAAACAAATTTAAACTCAACTCTTTTCATCACATCTATAGGGAAAGAAGAAGAGAAGTTGATGCAATTTAAAAAGTACAAAGAAGAAGAGAAGTTGATGCAATTTAAAAAGTGGTAGCTCAAAAATGGACAAATGACATATTCAAGCACTAAAGGATGGCGAACATGTTAGAATATTTTCATCTCTTTTTTTAAAAGTTTATTATGGATGGAGTATATTGATATGTAAACTATAGGCCTCATAGTTTGAGAGTCTCACCAACATGGATATTTAGGAAAAAATAATTAAATGATTTGTTTACAATAGAAATTAGAATGAGATCATATTGCAACAACTCTGTCATGGAAATGACTGAACGGTGTGGAAAATATAGCTCTTGGTGCTATTTGTTTATTAAAGAAAATAAAATCGCTAATCAAATTTACATGCTACAATAGAGATTAATCTTTCCACAATTTAAAATACCCTCATCAAAATAGAGTAACTTCCATAAAATATAAGGATCAATTAAAATTAATAAGAACAATTTTACAAGTACATATAAGAGATTCTTACAGCACAACATCAATCACACAATGAATATAGTAATTTTATTTTGAAAACCCAAATTAGAAAACCAACATTTAATGGTAGTTCTCTTTTTCAGTAATCTTTGGCTAAAATACAAGGTTGTGTCTGCATCCCCCTCTGGCAAACATTTTGAAAGTCCAATTACAAGAAGATATATGAGAGTTGGAGTAATGGGAAGACTACCAGATTGAACTTTGACTTTCCTATTTTCATTTTCTTTTTTATTTAAATATTGGTTTTCCTCTCTTTTGTCTCATTTACTTTTACATATGCATGTTGTCCTTAATATTTTATCTAAAACCTCATTAATTGTGGAATTAAACTTAGGTATATAATTTTCCAACCATTATCTTGATTCAATTCATTTCGAATCATGAAAATATTCATAATCATCCCTCCAAATCAATATATTGTAATTTTTCCAGATTAACACATTATGAAAATTAATCATTGTCTTGTTCACCCTTGTATATGAGAATGATTTTAATTATCTATTATTTTTCACATGATGAGAAATAATTATTAACTTTTATTCACTCTTGTATATGAGAAATAATGATTTTAATTATCTTTATTTGACCAACTCTATTTTAATAAATTTGAATGTTTTAATGATATAATTTATTTTTTAAAGGTAAAGAATATATGATTGAAAGTTTAATGAATTTGTAGTTCCATGCTTTGTACTTATTCCGACCTCGAAAAAAAGGATGATACAAAACATTTGAATAGGAGATGATATAAGATGTATGTGTATAAATAAGTAACCAATAGCATAACAAATTTAAAAAAATGACATAAACTATTTGAAGAGGAGATGCCTTAACTTGTGTGGCCGGTGAACATTGATAGGTTACTTGAGCTATAAGTTAATTGTTCTAAAAGAGCTATTCTTTGTTATTATAGAACTACTCATAAGTTAATTTTTCTTCATGCCACTTACACAAGTGCCTATTTATAAAAGAACTCCTCTTTATTATTATAGAACTAGTTATCCATGCATCGGTTGTTTATTTCGAATTTCTAACCATTGTCATAAAATCAATCCGAATAACATTTGTCTCATATTGGTGCAATTAATCCACCCCAAACACTTAATAAGTAACTCATAAATCTCATCTCATCTTCATGCAATTAATCAACCCAAATTGTAACATAAAAACACCTCAATATACAAATGTTAGAATTTTTTAAGTTTCACCATCGCTTGATGATCACCTCAGCAGCACAGTAGAGTAGCTTATAGATAGAAGAGCAGAGAGACATATTCGGATATTTTCAGTTGGTGAAGCGAATCCATTCGGCCTTGCTGGGAACATCTTGGTTGACAACGGTGAGCAGGTAGTAGCCTGAAGGAGCCACCACTGGGCTGGGCGGAGCAGCTATGGAAACTGAATATGTGCTGTTTCCCTCGGCCTTGACAAATTCCGTGGCTGCAAGCGAGAGCATTCTCTGGTGCATGGACATAGTGTGCGTGTTGAAAGGAGGGGCATATGCATGAAAATGTATGTCCTTGCTGTAAAAGCTCGAAACAGAGAAACCGACATTGAATTTCGACCCGTATTTGATCTCCCTCGTCGAAATATATGCAATGGCTGGTCGCTTGTAATCGTAGACGGAATGCAGATATGGAGGAATGTAGGCTTCCACTCTCAGCTCTGTGGGGAATGGCTTGGCGGCCAGATTATAAGTCTTATGGGGATTGCTCCCGGCTACTAAAACCCGCCCGTCGGGTAGCACAAGGGCAGTGGAATGATACATTCTCGGGATTTTAGCCGGAGCCAGAGTTGTGAACCTCTTGCCAATGGCTTCGGTGGGCGTGTAGAGGACAGGATACAATGCAGGCACCCGCCCATTTTCCCAGCCGGCGGTGCCATTTTGGG
Source organism: Larix kaempferi (assembly GCA_027924585.1). Taxonomy (NCBI): domain Eukaryota; kingdom Viridiplantae; phylum Streptophyta; class Pinopsida; order Pinales; family Pinaceae; genus Larix; species Larix kaempferi. The sequence continues at coordinate 1,987,781 of BSBM01000877.1, read as the reverse complement.
CCCCGTTGATGATGAGAATCTTGCCCGTGGGGAGAATGAGCATGTCACCCATTACTCTCGGCCCGGTCATGTTTTCCATCTGCCATTGTGGATTCTGAGACGTGATCTCCATTCTCCCGCAGCTCTTCAAGGCCTCTACATATTTGTGGTCTTTTTCAGCCTCGGTGAAAGCTCCATCGGGGGCTCCTCCGCAGATGAGAACCTCCAGATTCTGGAAATTATTGGCGGACTCGAGCGGAAGCATGGCGGACGAAGCGGACGAAGGATAGTTCCGGGCGCCGCCACCCGGCATGGTGGGGAACGTTTTGATGACCTGGTTTTTTTTGTAGTCCAAAAGGATTGAATCCTTGTTGGCGAAGATGAAGAGATTGCCGTCCGGAACCAAATACAGAAAGGGATACAAATTGTTCTCTTCGCCCTTCGTGTTGGTCTTCACCAGGAATGGAAGCTTGAAGGCCTCAGGATCCGAAGGGTTTCTGGGTATAAATTCGTAATTAAACGATGCCCGACCACCTACGACGATGGCCCGACCGTCGGGCAAGATCTGGTTGGAAGCGTACCATCTCTTGGAAAGCAGCGGCGTCTTGGCTTCGATCCAGTCGCAGGTTGAGTCGACGCAAGGGGTGAAGTAGCGCACGACTTTTTCTCCATCCTGCCACCCGCCCGTTATGACTAACGTCCCGTTGTAGAGAAACGCGCCCGACGAACAGAAGGTGTTCGTCAATAAATGCAGCGGCCTCACTGTATTGTTCGCGATATTGTACTCCACCGAATGCCCCCAGCAACCTTGCGGCGTGGGCCTCGCTATGTCTTTTTCTGGGCACCCGTTCGTGGTTTGGTCGTACATGATAACAGTACCAGTGTGCGTGAGCGTCATGTGCATTGCAGAAAGCCCTGCGTTTTGCTTTAGAAGCTCCCATCGCCCGCTCCGCGCCTCATTCGGCAGCTGCTGCCCTCCAACCGTGGCGATCTCGCTTACGCATGTAACGATCAGGACTAACAATATTGCATAAGATCTCTGCATTTTATGGATTACCACTAAAACTCCTTCACGCTCACAAGAGGCTTGAACTTTAAAGTATAAAGTAAGTAGCCAACGATTCCGAATATAGAGAACGAGAGAATTATTTTTAATGAATGCTTAACCAAAAAAAGAGATTTGGTCTTAGGCAAGAATGAATCTCTATGCACTCCGAGGAATGAGAAAAGGAGGACGATGGTCTTATATAATGGCGAAGGAGATCATTGCAGGGCTTTGTACAGTGGGAGGCCTCTATGGATTCATGACAACTGCGTTAATGGAATCCTTTCATTGACAATTACCAGGTGCTATTGATAAAAATTATATCAATAAAATTGTTGTAATGTTAAAAATTGCTCTCTCCAATTCATGTCTTTGTCTTTGTCGTCAAATCTGACTATTGATTGCAACAAATTAACCATTTCCAAGAGCTCTTATTTTACTCAAAAATGTGTATTATTATGTGTAGCTTAACTATTTTGTTCAGAGTTGGATTGGAAATATGTAAAAACTCTTAGAATAACATATATTACAAATGGAAATTGTATAATTTGGGTGCTATGGGGTATTTGAGGGTGCTAAATCTATTTATCGAATTTGAACACTTCGAAATTTGGAAAAACACAATATGAACACTTCCAAATTTGGATTTTTCCAAATTTCGAAGTGTTCAAATTGTGTTTTTGAATCGATAAATAGATTTAGCACCCTCAAATACCCCATGACACCCAAATTATGCAATTTTCATAGCTAATATATGTAAATCTAACATTTTTTACACATTTCCAACATAAAACAAAACGCAAATGTTGATCATTTTCACTTTTATTATTGGATTTATCAAAATATTAAGTTCCAAGCAAGAATTTTATTTATAGGCATTACATATATTTAGTTAAGACACACACACACACACACACACACACATATATATGAATGAAACTTTACATTCTAGAGTAAAAATATGGAAAAGATTTCATTTATATAAATTTAAATTATATATATATATAACCGATGTGCCTAGACATAATATGAACGTTGTTCTTGATTTCTTGGTGCACAATGGTTAGGGTTTTCCTTACTTGCTAGCCTCCACTAAGCTCCCCCTCCCTCTTTTGTTGTTGTTTTAGGGTTCCCATTTAGTTGCGTTGGATCCTTGCTTCTTGTGGGTTTAATCTTCTAACTCAATAACTCTCTAGACATGATTCTAGCTCCTAGATCACCCCAAGTTGTTTCCTTTGACGAAAGAGAAGGAACTTATAATCTCTCATTCAAGGAGAACGTTTAAACATATTCCTTCTAAGATGCACATGGTTTTAATGAAGCTTTGCCACTTGCTATCACTATAACAAGGGATGCAACAAAGAAGTCAACATTATACAAAGAAAATTGACTGATTTACACATTCAAGGGCCTTTGGTTAAAGCTTGCATATATTCAACATTGGATCTCTTGCACTTGGAAGCTAGAAATCAAGGAAGAATCATATATTTAGCCTTGTTCTAAGGTATTCTTCATAATAAAATTTAATGAATCCAATGATAAAGATCAAATCTTGAACTTTAGTTTGTGGTTTTCGAGAAGATTTGGTCTTTCCATGGAACCTTAGACTCCAACGTTCCATCCCTCTTCCTCCCTCGAGCATGTCTTGGTAATATTGTCTAAGATCCCTAATCATTTATGGGGATATTATTCATTATGTGATATTCAAAATGCTTTAGGAAAATTTCATTTCAGAAGTGAGGAGAAGAAACACTAACGTATCACCACATATGCACCCATATGTGTAGACATGGAATTCAAAAAGGACTTTCTAAAAGACATCAATTTTGATGCTAAGGACTATACTTGGACCCAAAACATGAACTATGAACAAGTCACTTTAAGGCGCAGGGAATGCTATGAAACATCACACATTTATACCCAATGCAATAAAGTCTCAAAAGTATGGAAAACAAAAAGAATTTGAATCACAACCCACTTGATGGGATGAAGAAATGGAGGTGCATCAATTGATCATCAAGGACCCCAAAAATCTCTCCAACTCACAAAGGTCACAGACTTGCCCATTTAGGAAAAGGTAGAGTATCCCCTATACATCACCTAGACATGGGTGAGTTTGGTTGACCAGGTTGAGGTAAACCTTAGATTGAGGTTAAAGTTTGAAAGTAAACCTTAAACCCTAAAACTAATTTCCATGTCATAGGGTAAACCTTAGATTCTTCAGAGCACGTGGCCAGTCAACGAAATCCCTCAAATCCATTACAGCACTATTCTCATAATGAGTTCAACCTGTCACTTAGGGGAACAAAACCTTGCCGAGGAGAATACCACTCCATTCGACAACCACTCGGGATAGACTAAATCGACCCCTCCCCTCTCTCTGTATGTGTGTGTGTGTGTATGTGTTTTGGCTTGTTTTAAGTTATTTTCAATAATAGAGTGGTATACACATACATAATCATGTTTGAACTCTTGATGAAGCTAGTGAACCATAAAGGTAAATAATTTTAGAGACTTCTCACATCAGAGGAGGTAATATGGAAGGGAATTGAAATTTATATCTATGTTTTTTTACTGCTGAAGTTGTCACTAAACTAGCATGGAGTTTATTCCAATATGAAGGAAAGAGGAAATGTACTCTATTTTGTATTGTGTATTTTGTTTCTCCCACCATCAAAGATATATACCTTATGTTTTAGCCACATGGACATGATAACGGTTTCAAATATCTTAAGAAGAGGTGATATATTTTGTATATTTCCCATACCCTAACATCTTATGGCATCATGATTTCTCCCTTTTTTTAATTAAATTCACAGAGGATGACAAAAAATTTCGACCACCCGACAACCCATGAACCACTTAGTCATCCATCATTTAGTCACTCCTTCACTCATTGAATAAAGGAATTGGTCAAAAATGTATCACCATGAACCACTCAGTCATCCATCATTTAGTCACTCCTTCACTCATTGAATAAAGGAATTGGTCAAAAATGTATCACCATTAGTAAAAAGTGATTTCTTTTTTTGAGTCCATGAAATCATATGAAATTTGTGGCTACTTTGGTGTTATTCTCTTCCATACAACATATAAATAGTTGGAGGTCCAAGTTTCCTTTAAAAGTTGGGTCCTTCTTATTCCGAGGGGATTTTTCCATGGGTAACTAGGAAACAAAAAAAATGTTCTCAACCTAAAGATTGTTCCTAAGGTAAATAGGAAACAAACAAAATGTTCTTTTCTTGGAGATTAGGGCCTAGGGTAAACCAATGATTATCAATCAAATTTTAAATTGGCCATGATTGTCTTTTAATTTTGAGATATTAATGGGGTAATGTCATTTTAGAATGTCATGATAAAATGGTTTGCAATGTTGTTGAATTGAATTTGTTCATATTCTTTTTTCTATAATTCCTTTGTATCTTTATTGTAGACAAATGGGAACTCGTAGATCTCTGGGAAAGTTGAAAACTATTATAGTTAATAATGAAAGTGATGAAATGGGTCATTATCTGACATTATGAGTACCAATTGTATTTTGAGTTACTTCTCATCAATAAAGGAATTGTAGATTTGGGTAGGGTGTGTGCAAGCTAATGAGGGTCTCTTTTGACATGTTAGATGCAATAGAAAATTGAAAAAGCACACATCCATCAACTTACATGGATTTTTTGAAACATATACACAATGAATATTGCGATGAGTAAAAAAAATGAAACGTAGGTAATTAAATGACGTTTCCGAATATATAATTTTTTTCTATTGAAAATATTCTTAACTATCCTAAGTTTGATTATTTGTAACAAGAACTTTTTAGTTTTTGGAGAATTATAAGGTATATGTTTTTGTGGGTGTAGCCTTTGAGTGCATAAACGATGGAATCAACTTGCGAAAACTGGTATAAATATAGAGAACACGTATTACTAGTGCATCTCTATTGCCCCCCGCAAAAAAAAAAAAAAATTAATTTTTTCTTTAATTATCTAATTAATAGAACCTCGAAAACAGTATGCCAATTGTGAGTGCAGCCTTTGAAGGTCTTAATGCAACCTTTTTGAAACCATTTTTTTATAGCATGTAGAGGTCGATGTCCTTTAGTGCACCATAGAATTTTTTTCAAAATGGTTGAGAAACAGAAGAGTTATGGACAAAACACTAACAATGTGTTTTTTGAGTTGAGTAATGACACAAGAAAGTTACGGGATATGAATAAATGTTGTATTGCTGACATGTTGGGAGTTGTGCACACTCTTAACA